>JARHVA010004213.1:655000-1160000 GCA_037957365.1 Torreya grandis
ATGACATCCTCAAACTTAAAACTTATCATTTTTAGAGACTTAGTTGCTCACAGACATTGCCAGGTTGTTTTAACTCTTTATTAATATATACAAAATAAGTAGATCCCTAACTTCACCATCAAATTCAATTTTTATAGATTTCAACATAATCACAACCATATTAAATTCATTTAAATAATTAGCAATAGAATGATTTTTAGACATATTCATATTAAATGACTTTTTCATTAAAAATATTTTATTATAAGCATAGGGTTTCTCATATAACTTCCATAACACATTTATGAGACCTTTCGTGGTCTTCTCCTATGATATATTAAATGTGACTAAAGATGCAAGGCATAATTGGATGGCCCCAAGTGATTTTCTATTAGGCAGCTCCCAAGCCTCATCTAAAGTACCCACTGGTTGCTTTACTTTTCCTCCTAGTGGAGCATGAAGGTCTTTCTAATAGAGGTAATCCTCCATCTGCATCCTCCATAGACAAAAGTTCTACCTATTAAAATTTTCAACCTTTGATCTACTATTTTTAGCCATATCTCTAACTTAAACTAATAACCCTTCCTATGATTCAATACTTCAGGAAACATAACCTGAAGCTCTGATACCAGTTGTTAGGAATAAAATAGAAATTAATGCAAAATAATTTCATAGAATCATAATAACAAGAGCTATGAATAGAGATACATAAAGAATAGAAATAAAAATAGAAAATAAGAAGACACAATTTAATGTGGTTCACCCAATGTGGGTTACATCCACCAAGAAACACTTTCTTAGATCTTATGACAAGCCACAAGAGTAAAATCCACTCTCAGATCAATCTTGTCATAATTACAATGCACAAATATTATTTGGAGCTATGCTCAACAAACTCTCCCAAATTCACATTTGAATTCACACACTCTGTTCACCTTCTCAAACTCAGTTCTTCCTATATATTTTACCTACTATATATCCATCTATATATAATTACTTTAATAGGTAACTAACATAGTGGTTTAAAAAAATAATGTGTACCAAAACCATTGGCCAAGACAACCCATAACAATTCACCATTACTCATGGGTGATGACACCACACATATACAAGTATAGATAAACCACATATCTATACTCCCAAAAAAAAAAGGGGGATCCTGAATGCCAACAAGAATACATTAAGAGTGTATAGTAAATTTTAATGTACAACATTTGAAATACATTGTAATGTGGAAATAGGCTCCACAACATAACATTATTTATAAAGGGATATTATATAATTCACTTTGTTTTAACATTTGGTGAAATAATCTACTATTTAAATCATTCAATTATTTATGCTTTTTCTAATGTAATGTATTTATAATATTTAAATGTTCAAATTTATTCATTTCTCAAAAAAAATTACTTGAAAAATTAATTATCTATATGTTAATTGGTAGAGATGCTTAAGGTGTTATTTAATAGTCCTAAATAACTAATATCATCAAGTGCTTTATATAAATTTTAAAGTTACACAGTATATACTAAAATACCCTGATTATATCACATTAATTTATCAAAACATGAGCGATAGAGAATCCATACTAAAATAGTAAAATAAATGCCCATGTTTTTATTTAAGGTTAGTTGATGGCCTGCACATATGATGCACAAAATAACTCTAAATCCTTAAAATATTATTTTCATATGTGATTTGTTGTATTAATTTTGAGGGCCTTAGCTCAATGAAAGATTTGTACTTTCCTACACTTTCCTTTCAAAACTTATAACAAAGATATGACATTTAGACTGTATCCTCTAATTACATTATGATAAGTGGAAAAAATTTAGATTGATTAGCACTTTGGTTCAAATCTCATGTGCATGAACTAGGGGTAAAATTTTTATGAATCATCAAATCAAAAGTTTCAAATCACACTTTATCATATACATGTTGGCAGGCTATCATTCTACCTATATGTCAGTTTAAACTAATGCCATTCAAATCTTGATGTGCAAATAATATGGACAGAGATATTGATAAGATCATGCATTTATAGGAATCTATTTTTTATAACTCAAGGTAAATTCATTTAAAAAGAAATAATTAAAAACAATTATGGAAATCAATTGAAATATGTTATCAGATCATGATTAATGGTTGAATATCAGTGTATGGTATTTGTGGTAAGTTTGTGGTATTATTGATGGAATACCTAGGTCTTTGAATATGATTATAATTTACATAAAGCTTAATCAAATTATTTATATGAAAAATTCTTTGAGTGGCCATGATAGAATATTTTTGGAGGGGCAAGTATGACTAGTGGACAAGGAAGGCTTCTTAGAAAATGTTTATTGCTATTTCATGACACATATATTATACATTAATTAATAATTTAGAGGTATAAAGTTCAGACCAATTTTATTAATTATGCACATTTCCCCTCAAAGTCCATTACCATTTATAATCTAAAATTTATGCATTAAAAATAAAAATTCTTAAAGCTGAGAAACTTAACCCCACAGTCTGGTTAAGATAACTACAATCTCTCATTTATGGGTCACAAATAAACATTTCTAATGTTGTAAAAATTAACCACATAGTATATCTAAGGTAGTGACCATAAATCCATGAAAGGGACATGTAGGATATTAATTATATGTCTACAAACTAGATTTAACTAATTCAATTCTCCACAATTCAGTAGAAAGCATTTTAAATTATTTTGTAATTTTATGGTTTTTAATGTTTCAATATTTATTATTATTTATACTAATAATTATGTTATATATCATTCCTAGATTGATTATATGTAATGGTATGAGTAAATGGGGGAAAAAAGGAAATTATACATCTAATACTTACAATGTGTAGAGTATGATAAATTACATCATATGCTCCCAAGATTGTATACCTAGAAGTAAAAGACTCTCCCATGAAACATAAATTAGATCAAAACTTATATTTTATTAAACTCCAATTTCAATGTGGCAAAAAATTTGATGCACAGAATAACCCTAAATCCTTAAAATATTATTTTCATACGTGATTTGTTGTATTAATTTTGAGGGCCTTAGCTCAATGAAAGCTTTGTACTTTCCTACACTTTCCTTTCAAAACTTATAACAAAAATATGACATTTAGACTGTATCCTCTAATTACATTATGATAAGTTTAAAAAAAATTAGATTGATTATCACCTTGGTTCAAATCTCATGTGCATGAACTAGGGGTAAAATCTTTATGAATCATCAAATCAAAAGTTTCAAATCACACTTTATCATATACATGTTGGCAGGCTATCATTCTACCTATATGTCAGTTTAAACTAATGCCATTCAAATCTTGATGTGAAAATAATATGGATAGATATATTGATAACATCATGCATTTATAGGAAACTATTTTGTATAACTCAAGGTAAATTCATTTAAAAAGATATAATTAAAAACAATTATGGAAATCAATTGAAATATGTTATCAGATCATGATTAATGGTTGAATATCAGTGTATGGTATTTGTGGTAAGTTTGTGGTATTATTGATGGAATACCTAGGTCTTTGAATATGATTATAATTTTACATAAAGCTTAATCAAATTATTTATATGAAAAATACTTTGAGTTGCCATGATAGAATTTTTTGGAGGGGCAAGTATGACTAGTGGACAAGGAAGGCTTCTTGGAAAATGTTTATTGCTATTTCATGACACATATATTATACATTAATTAATAATTTAGAGGTATAAAGTTCAGACCAATTTTATTAATTATGCACATTTCCCCTCAAAGTCCATTACCATTTATAATCTAAAATTTATGCATTAAAAATAAAAATTCTCAAAGCTGAGAAACTTAACCCCACAGTCTGGTTAAGATAACTACAATCTCTCATTTATGGGTCACAAATAAACATTTCTAATGTTGTAAAAATTAACCTCATATTATATCTAAGGTAGTGACCATAAATCCATGAAAGGGACATGTAGGATATTAATTATATGTCTACAAACTAGATTTAACTAATTCAATTCTCCACAATTCAGTAGAAAGCATTTTAAATTATTTTGTAATTTTATGGTTTTTAATGTTTCAATATTTATTATTATTTATACTAATAATTATGTTATATATCATTCCTAGATTTATTAAATGTAATGGTACGAGTAAATGGGGGAAAAAAGGAAATTATACATCTAATACTTACAATGTGTAGAGTATGATAAATTACATCATATGCTCCCAAGATTGTATACCTAGAAGTAAAAGACTTTCCCATGAAACATAAATTAGATCAAAACTTATATTTTATTAAACTCCAATTTCAATGTGGCAAAAAATTTGATAAGCACATTGGGATCAGCCAAAATAGATTACCATTTAGAGGAAAAATCCTCCTAACAAAGGAAAATTAATAGGTATTTATGAGAGCATCGAATAACAAACTACATAAACAGGAAATTTCAGGAGTGTTTGATAGTGGGATAGATTACAATAATATCTTTATTCTAATTCATTCCATTCAATAATCTCTAAACAAAATAAAGATAGCTAAAGATTAAAAAATGAAATAAATAGCTTCATGACAATTTTATGGTATGATGAAGAATGCTAGTGTGGAGATCACTAGAGTAAAAAATAGGTATAACTAAGGAAAATAGAAATATATTTGATAAAATGATGAGAAAAATATATATATACAATATCTAAGAGGAAGGAGTTAATCTACCTAGGGAAACATGAACTAAAGATGTATTGAAGAGAGATCTATAAAAAAACCTAGATGAAGAAAAACATAACAAGTTAGTGGTTGGAATATTAAAAACAATTATATGATCATGAAAATGAATAAGATACACATCCAAAAATAATTATTAATGAATATATTTTCATCAATGAAGACATTATACAAAAAATTAAAAATCTAGGAATGAGTAAAGCTTAAGATGTAGAAAACCTGTAAGTGTCACATCTAAAATGGGGTGCAAATATCCTAGCATCTCAAATCAAATAATTTTTTAATGAGATCATCAAAAATGGATTTTTGATAAAGTGGAAAACTAGCCTAACCATACCCGCTTTTTAATAGATATGATGCAAATAATCCCTCAAATTTTTGAACTATCATGGTCATTATTCTTTTCATAAAGTTATGTATGAATATGATAACGTGTAGGATTATTAATTGGGTGGTGGAAATAGGAAATATTGAAAATGGGAAAGTAGGCTTCAAACCTAAATACTCAACTATCGATCATTGTGTGATGCTTAAAAAACTAGTTTAAAATGTTTGGGATAAAAAAGAGGAGGCATATTTTTACTTTTTAGAATTTAAAAAAGGCATTTGACATAGTACCAAGGATAAAATTATGGAGCATAATGGAAGAACTAGCCTAGGTCCCAGTACTATAAAACAATAATTGAAAAATTATATGAGCAATTCAAGGCTAAAGTTAAAAATCATGTACGTATATTCAATGATATAGGTGTCAAACAATGCTTCCCTTGATCCCTACCTTTATTCATGTTATACATTGAAAATCTATAAGATTGGATAAATAATTTTAGTGGGGAAGGGGCCAAATATGTGGTGAAATTCCTAATTTATGTCTATGACCTAATTATAATGGAAAAGACAATCCAAGATATAAGAGAACATATATAATAGCCTTAGATATCTCTTATAAATAAGGATGTAGGTGAACATCAATAAAAAAAAATGATTTTATTAGTGAACATGAAGAAGCATCATCTCAACTTTTAGTTTACATGAAATTCTCTAGAAGTGGTGTGAAAATACAAATATTTTGGCCTTAAATTTCATGGCAAGATCAATTGGGGAACATTAAGGATGAAATGAGTACAATGAGGTTATAGAGCACTCTATGTGCTAAAAAAAGAGTAGGAATGCTTAGCTCTAGGATTGGAAGACCACCAGGGTCATGTTTAGGTTACTTGTCACACCAGTGTTATTGAATGGGTCCAAGGTATGGGCTAGTGGAATAACAAGATTGAAATGGATAAAATATAAAGGATCCAAAAGCAGATAATCAATAACAATTTCAAAATTAAGGCCTTAGTTCCATATTAAATTGTCCTTGTTGAAATAGGAAATTTACCATTAAAGGAAATTGTTATGACCAAGTTAATTGGTTACTTGAAAAAAAAATATGAGGAATGACAAGTGGCTAAGGGCTATAAGAGACAAAGATTTGTATATAAAAAAGAACACGTGGATAAAAAATACCTCAAATGAATGTGTAGATGGGACATCAGTCTAAATGAATGCCCAAACCTTAACAAAGATATAAAAAATGATGTGAATGAAAAGTTCATAATAGTGATGTGGACAAATTAAAAAAAATGAAATAAAAATGCTATATTATAGAGTTTAACCTGACTTATATGAGCATCCCAAAAAATATTATATAGGTTTTTAGATTAAATGTAATGAAAATATGTCATTTCATTGCTCAATTAAGGACTAGCTCACATTTGTTTACATGTAAACCACACAAATGGATGTCATATAAGGAACAATGGATGAGAAATTTTGTGTTTTATGTACCATAGGGATGGTCAAAATAAATGAGCATTTCATCTTTGAATGCCTGAGTTATACAAACATTCAAGTAAAATATGTGAAATCATTAATAGTTGGATCTATCATGAAAGAACTTGAATAAAACATAGTAAAAGTGTTGGAGGATATGTTAACTCAAATAAAAAAAGTAAGATCAACCTTATAAATGACAAAGTTTGGCATGTGAGCCTTTGACTGGTTGCAATAATTGGATTATTTAGTGGTCATGTATACTATTTGGTCTCGTGAACATAATTACAACCATTTAATTTACTCTACATGTCTCTATTACTTGACTAAATAGAGGTTGAAAATATTATTTAGACAAGATGAATTTGATATAAAAAATATAAGGCTTAGGATAGGTATTAGGTGAACCTAAATAATGATACCTACAACTAAAAGTATCACATAGATAGTCTTACTTTTGCACTAAGCATGTGAAGGCTGCATGTGCAAATATTTTAGTTTCATGGGATTAGTAGCTATCAAATCTTAGAATTATTGATGTGGATAAAAAGGTCATTATTCATGTTCATGAGGTGGTAGAACACTATTCATTGATGAGGTGTTACCAACACTGTTCATGCATCCTAGGTGGCATGGGGTGCCATATTACTCCAAGGCATATGTAAATGGGCTTGACATTTGTAAAAAATATATCCATTAATGTTTGTATGCACATGTGGAGTGGGAGATAAATCTAAGTTTCACATGTTGGTGGGGTGTAACATAAAGTGGAGTACATGGTGGAGTTCACTTCCCCTATTGATGAATAGTCCCTCCAAGTGGAAGATGGAGAAATTATGGGCTTCCTTTACATTTTATCTCTCATTTATTCATGCTTGTAATTGTATAAATTGATTGAGGTCTATGGCATTTCTAGGCTAGATTTGTTGAAGAGTTAAGATTTATTTGTAATCTTTGAAGAGCCTCTTTAGTATGTGTATGCCATGTCTTACATGAAGTTGAATAAGATTTATAAGATTTGTATAAGAGCATGGATTAATAGCATGCATTTGTTGGATTTAATATAAGAGATTTTGGTTTGTTGAGGAAACCTATGTGTGTGTAAGTTTTATGTATTTTTAAATTCATCATTTTGTATCAAAACAATTTCGAGTCTTGTCAAGATTTTGTTATAGGTGTAAGAGATGAAAATAAAATAAATGAAAGAGTGGGAAAAGATGTTAAATAAAATACAAACAAAATTTAAGATGATGGTGTTTCAGATGGAGAAGGAAGGCATCCAAGAAGAGATACATGTGAATGAAGAGAGCATCAAAACAATGTTGCAAGTTTCCACAATGGAAGCTTTGGAGGAGGTAGATGTGATATTTTTGAAGTAGATGGATCCCTCTTATGTGATTATGGGAAAGAGTTGGTGGATTTGAAGGTGGATGAAAATTACAGCCATATAGAGTTATAAGGAGAGGAATATTTCAACTATGAAGAGTTAGAGAGAGGAGAGGACAGCCTATGAGGTGGCTGATATGTAACATTTGAGAGTCCATAGTGAGAGTGAAGAGCATGAGAAGCATGCTAACATTGAAGATGAGTTGAAGGTTTCCATGAATGAAACAATAAAATTGGTTGAAGGGCAAGTAAATTCACATGAGGAGAGCATGATTGTATACTATCCATATGTGGAAGAAGAAGAACATATGAAGAATAATGAGAAGAGGAAAATCATGAAGACTTTGAAAATGGGCCTTTGGGAGTGCATCTTATGGGAGAAATATGTGAGAAGATTATGAGAAACATAGAAGAGTTTTACAACATGCCTTTGGAAAATGATGAAATGGTGGATGTGATTAAGGGAACTCTTATTTTCCCTTATGTGTTTATCCAAGTGTATGCTGATTATTAAATTGTAATGATAGATAATATTATAGCCATGAAAGAGTAACTACAAATGGCGATATATGATGGTGTGGCTGATCAGATAGATGGTTAGATAATGTGTGATAAAATCCAAGAGGGATTTAAGTGGAGGTGGTCAGTTTATGGTTTGTTTGAAACCACATGGGAGGATGAGATGAATGATAAAGCATCTTGGTATAGGAGGACGGTTTGTCATGG
Source organism: Torreya grandis (assembly GCA_037957365.1). NCBI lineage: Eukaryota > Viridiplantae > Streptophyta > Pinopsida > Cupressales > Taxaceae > Torreya > Torreya grandis. Next base: position 663,632 of record JARHVA010004213.1, read on the forward strand.
TTGAAATACCACAAGGAGAGAGAAGAGGAGAGAAGGAAAGCTAACAATCAAGAGCTATAAATGGAGGAGAAAAATGAATAAAAATCAATTGTACAACTTGGTGTGTTGGAAGGGGATGTCATAGTCATTACTTTTCATGACCAATTGATTGGTTCTACCAATTATCCCATCCATGTGAGTAGGATATCACATTATAAAAGCTCAGGTGTTTGATGTAGGAGTTCACAGTATAAAATACCAAGTGTTTGATGTAGGAGCATCTAAAGATTAATGAAATCTTACATCGACAAAAAATAAAGTGGTGTATGTTCATGTGTTTGAATTTATGTTAACCTATAGCTATTGGATAAAAATTAAATGAACTTGTAGGAGCTACATTTTTTTTAGAGAAGAATAATGTGGAGAAAAGGGTCACTATTCATGCTAATGAGGTGGCAAGACACTATTCACTAATGAGGTGTCATAATAATATTCATGTTAACATGATTCACTGATAAGGTGTTACAAACAATATTTATGTTGAGACTATTCACTGACGAGGTGTCACCAACACTGTTCATACATCTTAGGTGGCATGGAGCACCATATTCATATAAGGCACATGTAAGTTGGCCTAAATTTTATCAAAAGGAGATCCACTAACTTTTGGATTCCCATGTAAGTGGGTTTGACCTTTGTCAAAAGGAGACCCAATAAAATTTGGATGCACATGTGGAGTGGGAGATAAATTTGAGTGGCACATATTGGTGGGGTGTGATAAAAATGGATCACATGGTGGAGTTCACTTTCCCTATTGATGAATAGTAACTCCAAATGGAGGAGGATGAATTTGTGGGATCTTTTGCATTTTCTCTCTGATTTATTCATGATTATAATTATGTAAATAGACTGATACCCATGGAATTTGTGGTCTATATTTGTTGAATATTTAATATTTATTTTTAATATTTCAAGATCCTTCTTGGTATGTGTATGCCAAGTCTTATGTGAATTTGAATAAGATTTGTATGATTTGTAGAAGATCATGCATTAAGAGCATGTCTTTGTTAGATTTAATAGAAGAGTGTTTGGTTTGTTGAATAAATATATGTGTGTTGAGGTATTTTCCATTGATGTGTTTGTAACAATAAGGTTATCATTGATGTCAAAAGTTGCTAAAGTTATTTGATGTCCCAAACATTCTCATGTGATAAGACATGGTAATTATTCATGATGACTCAAGTTTGGTCTAGTAGAGTCTTGAATTTTGTATAAAATATTTGCTCTATGTTGTGGTATGACAAGATTATGAGAAGATTTATGTTTCAATATTCGATCATGGATTGAGGTTTTTGGCATGAGTATGTGTTCTTAGTATTCAAATAAATTTGCAAAAATGTTTCCAAGGGTATGGTACCTAGTAACCCTATTTAATGGTCTAACATCGAAGTGGCTTATAGTAGCATGATGATGATAAAGAGATGTATGAGATTGAACATGAGTAATTAGTGGTAGAGAATATTAGAATGTGTTATATCATGTGAATGAAGTGTAAAGTGTACCTAAAATGTCATGAAGGTCAAGTTTGAGGCATAGACCCTGCATAAAGAAACCTGGTAAGATGGTATAGGCCTATTATCATGTTAAGGTAAGAAGTTTGTGAATTTTATGAATGAGGTTAAAAATTTGTGATCATGGTATGGAGGAGTATGAAATTTTTATGAGGTTCTCAAATCAATACAAGAGGTTTCTAAGGGCATTCACTATCCAAGTGAGACTAGCAGTCTTAGGCCTAATGTGCATAGTGATTTAGTGTAGTGCTAATGAGGAATCAAGGTGAGTTTCCAAGATGAAAATTAATATATGAGCATGGAATAAGTTTAAAGGTTGATTCTAATTTTTTAACCAAGTTCTAGGTCTTGAGGAAAAATAAAAATCAAAATATCACATTGGAAGGTCTCATATGCATGCAGAATGAAGACATGAGATCTCGAGAATAAATTTTTGATGCTTATTAACATGTATAAAATTTTAAGGGTGACTTGATAATTTTTGGAGATGTGTAATATGATCCTAATAAGGTTTTAAAATAATTTGGAAGTGATTTTAGGTATAGATTTTTCACCAATGAAGTTGTCTTGATTATCTCATAGCACCTCTGAGAAGGTTTCACTAATGAACATTGGCTTTTGACTTTGATTTTCTTCTAGCACTTCCAAAAAAGTTTCACTAGAAGATGTTGAGTTCTGACTTTGAATGTTACCTTATGCCTCCAAAATGGTTTCACTAGGAGAGTGTTATTTTGCTATATGAATGTGGTCTTAGCCTCCTTACTCTTTTTCAACTTCTATGTCACCATGGATGCAGTTCAACAAAGTGTGATTCTGTCGGTCCCAATCAACACTTTGGGAGATGGAATGTCAATAATATGGTTATCTTGGTTGATGTTAATGGTCTATAGAATAGTAATGGAATGGTGAGAGGTTACGCAATCCTCGTATAAGATACTAGGATAACTTGTGTTAAATCTAAATTACTCACCCTCAAAAACCATAGAAGGATCACAAATGTATTCAAATTGATCTTCAAGGCATGTGTAACCAATGTTATAATAGACATGAACATATTCTTCTTCTTCTTCTTCTGATTCTAACTAAAGGGACTCTAAATCTGATGTTGAGATTAATGTTGATTATGATTCTGATGCTAAATCTGATGTCAGTTCAAGAATATAACCTAAATCTAACTCTAATTCTTCATCTAATGGGCACTCTATTACAATGATGTCTTGTTGAATGTTTATTATTTGATAAGTAACAACTTGTAATGGCATGATGGGCTCTAAAAAAACTATTTTGTCAAAGTGGGACTCTTCTAGGATGGGAAAAAGGTCAAGAGAAAATTATTTTGGGATTGGATTGTCAATAGGAGGCTCTTTAAAAATAGGCACATGGTTGAGGTAATGATTTTCCCAAAGGTGGTTATAATAATAAAAAAGTGACTCAGCAAAGACTAGCTCATCAGAGTGAGACTCCTCGATAACTAGTATAGGATCAATAGGTGATTCATCACAGGTTAAATTATCATAAGTGGTTGATTCAACAAAAACATCTTATATTGGTTGGTTGTCTTGGCTTTGATTTCCAATGAGTTGGAAAATACTAGTTATAAACACATCTTGGTCTTCGAATGATTGGATTAGTTGAGGTTTGGATGGGATTGGTATTAGATGAGGAATGGTCTATGATTAGATAATGGTAGGGCCTTAAGGATCATGATTACTTTCATGATCTAAAGGATAAAGTCCTGATATGGTAATGATAGGACAGTGTGGAGCATGATTTCTCACACAAGCCAAAAGACTAGGTCCTGGAATGATAAAGGGGCTTTGTGGAGCTTGATTGCTTGCACAAGCCAAAGGACTAGGTCTTGGTATTAGAATGGTGTGACATTTTGGTCCTATAATAGAAATGGTATGATGTGGTGGAGCCTGATTACTTGCATAAGCTAAGTCATCCAAGTCTTCCTAATAAACCATATCATCCCAATTATGAGTTAGATCATAAGTTGTTTCTTAACTGTGTTCCACATACTAATTATTACAAAGAGTGTATGGATCCGTATCCTAAACAAAATTATTTGTAGTTGGGTCTTCAAATTCCTCCTTATAAGCCTCTTCATGCTAATCAAGGTCATGATTTGGATTTTATGGATTTTGACTATGTTCCCCATATGGAGTAATGTAGGGAGAGTAATAAAACTCCTTAGAAAATATTTCACTATAGGGTTTCCTAGTGGGATTTTGTGCATCCATTCTATCATAAGTCAGAATGTAAGTGGCTTAACCATAATTATAGCTAGACATATCTGCATAAATGATGAAATCTCAAAAAACAAAAAGGCTTAGAGTTTTATAAACTCTAAAAAATGATCCAAAGGATAAATGGTTCAAACTTGGTCTAACTTGGTCAAAGGAGTGGAAATGTATCTCTAATATGGTCTGAAAGTGGAGTTGTATCTCCAAAATGGTTTGTGTTAAGACTTGGCATAAAATAGCCTAATGTCAAATGTCATACTCATATAAGGTTAAGCGTCTGAATAAAAATTGGCATGTCAAAGGTTTAGGTCAAAGTGTTCCAAACAAGGTCTAAACTAGGAAAGGGAAAAGTTGAGTTGCTAGGTCTTTTGTCCAAATGAGGAGTCAAAATCTAGGTTCAAATATACAAGCATATGCTAGGACTTTGGGCAAAATGGTGTCAAAATCTAGAATTGAAACAAAGACTGATGTGATTTGATTTAATCTAACAAGTTTGGAAACAACTTTGACATAGACCCAACACACGAAATCAAACATAAACATGATCAGTTGTCATAAGGCATAAGACAAAAATTTCTTTTAAGAAAGACTATGTTTTCCCAAATAAAGGCACAAATAATGATGAGGATAAGCATTAAAAAAACAAACCATCAATAGTTTTCAAATTTGGGTAATTGATTAACTAAAGTTATGCAAACCAAAAGAGAAAGATCTATGTATTAGCCCCACAAATTAAGGTCTAAAAATAAATCAATCAATGTTTAAATCCAAACTTGACAAAGATAATTGAAAACTAGGATTTGACCAAACAAGCTAGATAAGATCAGATAACATGATGGCACATGATAAAGGTCTAAATGGTATACATAACATGGTTTGAAAAATGGTTTTGATACAATGGTGAACAAGTCTTGAAACAAATTGAGCAGCCTAACAGTGTAAGCATACTCAAATAATGTGGTCAATGTTATGTTTCAAAGACTTAAAAAGGCTTAAAATGTTTTGACATGATTTGGGTAGCATAACACTACCCTTTTCAACTCAAATGACACACACAAACAAATCTAGCAAAAATTTCAAGGCACAAGTGTGGTTTAAAATGGCTAGCATAACTAATCTTTAGATAAAAGAGTGACATATATAAAAATTGGTTTTGCCATGGCTTTATGAACAAACAAACAAACAAGTTTTAGTCTCAAAAACACCAAGTAAGATAATGACCAAAATACACTAAGTATTATCATCCAAATACTATCAAGAGTATGGTAAAATGGGGTTGACTAAAAATAATTAGTTTTTATTCATTCTAGGGGAATAAATTGCACAATGACTTTCATGTCAAACAATGCAAAAGAAAAGCATGGAAATTGGGTGATCACAACATTGGCTAGTTGTAAAAAAGTCTAGTCCTTTTTATAACCACTACATCCTGTTGTTCGTTCAATATAGTGTGATGTACAAATGTAGATATATCTTGTGTGTAACTTTAATTAGGAGCCAAATGAATTCAATGTCGAGAGATGAAACCTCATGTCAAAGCTTCCATAAATAACTTGTGAGAGGTGATGAGGTCCCCCTTGCAAGCCAAGTTTGCATGAAAATAAAGAAAGTATGAAAGTAGAAAGACTTTAGGGTCATTTTCAAGGTCACCCAAACTTTGATGAGTTTTTGGGGAGTGATTTAGATGACTTTCTTTCTAAGCCTTGGAATAGGCTACTTGAAATAATAATGGCACTTTTGATTCCAAGGGTTCTCTAAAGAGGAAAAATGGAAGAGCATACACGCAACACCCCTCTTTTTTCCAAACAAAGATTTAACTCAAACAACTAAGTAAATACAAAAAATTGAAAAGGTGAGTTCATTTTAGAGCCCAAATATAAAATGAGGTGGTGTTCATTTGACCCCTTGTTCTTAGTTGTAACTTTGAAAACATTCACCATAAACATCTAATTTTTTTGTTAAACACCAAAACAAGGTTTCTAATTAATTTTTTAAGCATGCAAAAGGTGATTTAAAACATGTTTTTAGCAAATGTCAAGTTTGGTCTTGCAACAAAAGTGTTAGCATGTCCTTTATCCTTGAAGCTATTTTGGGTTTGAAATAATGAACTTTAAATAAATATCTCTCGGGTCTATGTTTTAATAAAAAATAGTGATCGATGTCAGTTATATAATCGATGATGGTTACATTTGCTAACCGATGATGGTTATCTAATTGACATCAATTATACCAATGTGACTGATGATAGTTATCAAACTAATGTCAATTTTAATAATTGACGTTGGTTACTGTGTAAACCCATAGAAACCAAAAAAGGGCAAAACAAAGTTAGAAAATCAATTTGCAAGAGTTTTAATGATCCAAATGAAGATTTTAAAGCTATAAAATGATCTTATTCATGTGTGGGATGCATCTGGTCCAACTGGGCATGCCATAATGTGATCTAAGAATTTGACTCAAGAGAGGATGGTTAGTATAGTGTTAGTTTTAAAATAAAAACAAAATGAAAGAAACACACTAACTAGCATAACATCTCTAGGCCTAGACACTAGGGAGAGCTTAGTTTAAAAACATGAATAAAACACACAATTGAAATGCAAAAGAAAACCTCTTTTACCTTCCTTATATGCTCCAAAATACTTGTTGTAGTGGCTTGATTGGCTTGTGCTCATGAAGTCTTCATCAAAGGAGGTTGGACTATCTCTTTGGCACCTTGTGGCTTTGGCTTGGTTTGGCTTGGAATCAATTTGGCATGGTAACACTAGTTTATTGAAGATTTGGGAACCATTTTTGCATTATAACTTTGCATAATCAAGCCTTTGCAGATATTTGAGCATAATGAAATTTCACCAAAATAACTTAGAAATGATGTTCATAGCCTCTCTATTTATAGATTTTTGAGATTGATCAGAATTAACCTGAACCATCCATCTCAAGATTGAGATGTGTGGCTAAGGATTAATCCATTTATGCAATTAAAATTGATAAATAGGTTCATAAATATTTGGGATAGAGGATAAATTAAGAGGCATGGAGGGATTTGATGAGGCATGGGAGGCATGAATCCTAATAATTATGGCATTTATAGCCTAGGGATGTCTTCCCAAGAAATGAGGTCACCTGATGATGTAGATATTCAATATTCATTTCCAAAAATAAGTATTCAACAAGTTTCCATGTAAATCTTGATTAGGCTCTAATTTGAATTAATTAACTCTTAAGCATGATTAACCACTTTGTGCATAAATTACTCAAACTGATCAGAATGCCTTGTTATGGATCCAAAATTTGAATGGATTGGAATTGGAAGGCAATGTCAGATGCATTGGATCTGTTATCCCATTTAGGATGTTATTGAAAACAAATAACAAAGGTATATGTCTTGTGCAAGAGATTTGATAGGAAAGAGCAATCCAAAGCACCTAGTTACAAAATTAACATTTTGACCCAAAATTATTTGATCAAAGTTAGCTGGCCCATAAATTGAATTGCCCCATTTAGGGATACCCTGGCCAAAATTGGCACTTGAATATGTCAATTTCAACTCATTTATTGTATTTTAGTATTTTTAGGCCAAATTGTGCATTTTAAGTGGAAATTGGCCAAAATCCTTATTGGAGGTTATTGGTGGCTAGATTTAGGTGTCTATAGAAAATAAATTTGTTACTCTCCAATAATAATCTGTTAAAAAGATGTATTATAAATACAACCTTCTTATTCATTGTGAGAGTTAGTACAATGTGACTACGAGTTAATAGAGTTATATATAGCATGGATTTTATAGCTATCAAGTATTTTTATATTTTAATCATTTCTAGAATTATTGAAGAGGTAATTAGCTGAATTATATATAAGTGGTGTTATTCTAATCCTATTCTAAAGGACAACAAGGGGCCACTCAATGAAGGAAGCAGGATATTTACAGTACTTTTATGTTTATATTTTTGTGTGTTTGATCTTTCATTTCTATATAAAAATTAATTTTTTTTATATATTTAAATATGTATGTCTATGTGTTAATGTGTGTTTCCAACAAATTTAATTTCAGCCATTTTAATTTCAAGCATTTCCCTTTCAAAGCTTTTACATTCTAGCTACTTAGATTAAAAGTGTGTTTACATTTTTTACAATTTGTATTTCTACAAATAGATTAAAAGAGTGTTTATTTCACAAGCATTAAATTATATTTTTAGTAAAACAAGTAGACTAAAACCTTATAATGAGTTGATCCACAGAAAATCCCAAAATAAAATTATTATTCTTTGTCTTTTATACCTTATTTCTGACCATTGTTGAACATCGGCCCTAGTTTGATATGACATCATCTAAACTTAGTTTATTAAATGAAGGGATTTATGAACCCCATCATTTAATCATGATTTTTTTTGAAATATCCATAAATATATAATGGATTCGTTACAAAAACTAGCCAATGTATTATTACCAAAGATTATTCAAATCCCAAAACGTGTACTTTTACCAAAGCTACCTCAAACTCCAAGAGTTATACCATTATCAAAGGTTCCTAAATTTATACAGGATATATGATTTCCAAAAGATCTAAAACTTATAAATGAAATGTCATTACCAAAGGTTCCTAAATTTATTGATTCTAATCTTACAAAAAATTCTCATAAAGTTGATAACACCATTATTTTTATGTTCCAAATAAATTGTGAATTATAACCAATGATTACATCTTTGAAAACATCTACCTTTCCTATTATTGTCTCATTTTTATGATTAGTACTATAGGTGAAATACAAAGGAAATGATCTCTTCTCCAAATGCAAATGTTATGCTACAATGCTATTACCAATAATAACATTATCAACAATCAACCTCTTGTAAAATATATATTTGAGTATCCTTATCGACAAGAGTTTACAATGGTAGTATTTTACCTCTTTTTATTGGTCATAGACCATATAATTCAACATGTACATTATTTTTATCATTGAAATAATGATAAAATATTGTTATTAAAATAATTCCATGGAAGTTTCGCATAAGAGGTTTGGGATTTTCTCTATAGCTTACCAAATGGTTCATTAACCACATTAAAATAATTGGAATATCTATTTTTCTTAGCTTTTAATTCACATAAGGTTCCCAAAATTCCATTAGAACATTTACATAACTTCAAAAAAAATTATGATGAATCCATTTAGGATCATGTTATTCAATTTAAAAGTACATCATATTCCTTGGCATATAGACCTTTAGATTTGGAATTACAATTCATTTTAAGTAGAGGTATTCTTTATCCATTAAAGGAAAGAGCATTAAATAATAAATAAATCTCATTCAACCACCTATATATAGATGTCCATAAGTATGCTTATTTTCTACTTAAGAATAACAAATAATTAAATATCTCTTCGATAAAGTATAATTATTTTTCTCTAAATTCACATAATGAAACCAAACTATCAATGGAGAATAACAAAAAAAATGTGAAATTCCAAACCATTATATGATACCTTTTCAAAACTTACTCAATATGGGACCGATACAGGATGACTATTCCAAATAACTAATTCTAATTCCACAAAGCAAAAATAATCCACAACAAAAAGATTTAATAATCATATTATTTAGGGTTGGTTATTTCTTTTAGCATAATCATGTTGATTTTATGGAAAAACAAACCAATTTAATGTAATATGCTTGTCACAACTTAGATATTATCTAAAAGAAAGATTCCTTAGGCTACATCATAATACCAATTGCTTGTGGTCTACATGTTGTTCAGATGAAATATTGGGTTACACCCCATATATCTCAACACCCATTTATATTGGGAAAGTTTTGGTTATATCAAATGGAAGCTAAAATTGACTCAAGTCAATAAGGTATCTCATTTTCACATAATGGAAGATTAGTTCATATACCATATGATGTTGAATGTGATTCTACTAAGCAAGTAAATAAAAAATAATATCATGTTATGAACCTTTTTCACATAAAAATTAGCAATCATGACACAAATGATTCAATTGATCAAACCTATAAATAAAAAAATAAAAAAGACAAAATAAAAAATAACCCAAAAAATACAAAAATATTTAGCATGTTCATACTTGTACTAGTTTTTAAACATATGTTATATGCTTCATCTTAGTATATATCATATCATATCATTTTTATACACATATGTTTCATGCATACTTGAGTGTGATGCATGCATATATAATATACATGATACATGCACATACATATGTTGACTTCTCTACCCGTGGAATACACTACATTGGGGGCATATGGTTTTCTTGATCATTATTGATACATGTTACATATCATTTATGATAATTTTTAAATTATCATGTTTGATATTATATATTAATGCTTACACATGTCTATATCCATACTTATATCTTTCACAGTGTACTTGATATGTTATTTTACATAACATTTTTCCTAGATCATATATGCAGGGACTAGTATGTTATGTTTATGTTGGTTGCATATACTTCATTTGTTCACATTGTCAATTCCTTGAATGTAATTCTTGATTTCTATTATCTTGCTTGTGGAACATTTTAATATGTCCCTTTTTGTGGCCCCTATGCCACTAAGTGTTACATTATTTTTATATTTGAACATTTGAATATGTCATCTCCTTTTTATTGTGAGACATTAAAACATGACCCTTGTATGTGGCCTCATTGGACAATATTTTCATTTACATTTAGTTCTATTTTATGTGTGCTTGATTTTTTACTGATATTGTACTATTATTTCCTAGACATTGCCATGATCTACATCATGCATCTTAGAACTTGATGTGATCACATATTACACACTTAATTGGTGTATCGACTTAGACATTTTCCTCTTATATGCTACATGATTGATACATGGATGGTATAATTATATTATCCTTCTGAAGTAAGGTGACCACTTGTTTAAATCCCATCACTTTAAAAAGAGAGGGGGGAAGGAATGTCATAGAGACATGACCTCCACACTTACATAGTTATTAGAATATCTAAAGTTTCAACATAGTTTATATGATTGTTTAACCCTAAAATTAAAATCTATGTTTCAGGGTTAACTATATTCTTATTACAGAGGTATATATAAATTAAATGCACAATCATGATAATCATATCTATAACAAGCTAATTAGATGTTAAACTCAGATATAAGAATATGCTAACTTCATAAAATTGAGATAGTCTAAATATGGAATGGAAAACTAAGTTATGTATAAAAATGACATAGAAAACAAGGCACTTATCTAGTTTTGATGATATAGTAGTTTTGGATTTAGAACATGAATAAAGTAGGATGGAAGGTGATTATGGAACAATCTGCTAATTCTATAAATTTTAGGTCATGCTTACAATTTTTGAGGCCACACATTCTATGGAAATGTCCATACCTATTATCACACTTAGATATCAAGTGCTAATAATGGATAAGCTTCCATTAACTTTTTTATTTTAAAAATTAGATTAGCTCATGCCTACAAACATTGTATTACCATTATCTTGAACTTTTGGACATGATATAACATAGTTCACATAATCTTCCATCATAATTGTCTAAAGATAAGAATTTTCACACTAACCATAATTATAAGGACAACGATCATATTTCAAGGATAGACATGAGAAAATGTGTTCACTCTTTTCATCAAAATATTAATTTGGTGACATTACCTATTAAGTTGTTTTCGAATTTACAGAAAAATATTGACTAGTGAAAGTAACATCACATATTACAAATTACAAGGTGAAATCAACTTTACAAATTTATCCCACATTGATGAAAACAAGTCATTGTAAAATAGCACTCGTCATGTCAAAATGTTGTATACTACCTATCTCACTTTTATAAATAGTTTTTCAATAAATGTGATAAATAATTATATTAAATTTTAAGTTTTTTAAAATATTATTACATGGTAAATGTTGGTATTTCAACCCAACTAAAAGTATTACAAAAGAGCCAATGAAATGTAGAAGGGTTGGTAAAGTGGGTTGGTTGTGCATAACCCCACCCAAGTTCAAATATTAAAGGGAATTTATAGATTAGATGTGTTCGTATGAGCTAACTTAGTGGTTTTAAGTGATCAAAGTGGTAGTCATTTAATGTGGTCTAATAGTTCTTAGAGACTGGGCACCTGATTTCTACCCCATAATTGGTTTGTAGATCTGATCAAAAGTGAATATTGATAAAAGAAGAGTATTACAAAAGAAAAAAATTTATTCTATAACATTAATCATAAAGTAGAATATTACAATAATACTTATTATATATGGTATTCATAATAATAAATATTGTGTTTACGGATTTAGTCATTTCTAATCTTCTATAATGTTACTACTATTACCATCAATATGAAAATATATGTCGAGATCACTACTATACAAAATAATGTTTTTGAATAATCAATATTATTATGTTCCTTTTAGCAATAAAAAAATTATGAAACAAAATATAATGTTCTCTATTTAAAGCAAAAGATATTTGCATCCCCTAAATTGTTTATAAATATTTTAACATAATTATTAGTTAAAATATTTTTAATGGATTTAAACGTAGTATTAAAATATATTTTATGAACAGAGTGGGTATTGCACACAAATATAACAAGTTTTCTAAGTGCAATATTTTATTATTGGAGTTTTACTCTCATGTTGCACCACTAGTGTCTTATAAAATCATAACCAATTTTACTCACATACAACTTTAGGGATATTTGATGTGAAGAAAATTCAAATCGTTCATTGAAAATATAGAGTGGTCCCATAATAACTTTTTTAACATATTTTGTCACTTATAATGATGATGTGGTACAACATCATCAAATGATCCTAACCAAATTCTTCTTCTTCTTCTTAAAAAAAAAGGTCTGCATGTTTGATAAGGAACACCACAGGATAAAATTTATATCATCCATACCCGTTAGTGTGATAGTAAGTGAAAGACAAGTGGGGAATGCACTAGACAAAATTTCCAATAATGTGGAGTGGAGAAGGTGCAACATTGAAGAAAAAATGTCAATGGAAGCTTATATGAATAGTATTTTCCAACAATGTTTAGTCAAGTAACAAAGATGGGAAGAATGGAGCATTTAGAGATGAATCTAGTTACAAGTCATAATTATGAAGTTTTTGACATATACACAACCCAATAATAGGTATGATGAACACTTAATGATTCAAATTATGGTACCTATTATTGGTCTGCTTAGATGTTAAAACCACCATATTTATTGTCTATAACTAGATTCTTATCTGAATGCTCCATTCTACCTGTCTCTATCACTTGACTAAATATTATTTTAAAATACTATTTAGAAAAGCTTTCACTGACATTTTACCTTCCACCTTGTCCACTCCATGTGAATGGAAATTTTGTCTAGTGTGTTCACCATCTATCTTTCACTTTGGAGTAATCTAATGGGGTATGGACAATATAACTTCTATATTATGTTGTTTCTTGTTGAATTTTACATTATTTCCCTTATCTAAACTTTTTTTTTTGAAAAATTATGGTTATAATCATGTGAATGTTATTGTACCACTACAAATGCCTTCGTAGTGATTTTTTAAAATTTTATTTACAGTAAAAACCCTTAATGTTGTATACATATACTTTTAGAAGACATTGGTAGTGGACCATGAAATTAATCTTCCATAATAAGACACTAGACTTGGAAAACATGTTATTTTTGTGTGCAATACCCACTATGATCATAGTTTTTTTTGAATGATTATGTATGTATCCATTAAAAAAATTATCAACTAATAATTAAATTACAACATTGATAGAAAATTCATGTCATAATAATAACTTGCACATTAAATACAACATTATGTTTTTATTAGTAAAAAATATTTTTTCATTACCAAAAAGAGCTAATGACATTGAATATTCAAACATTTTATTTCACATACTTATGGTCTCAATAAATATTTTGAGATTGGTGGAATTGGCAACACTAATAACATTATGGAAGCTTAGAAATAAGTGAATATCCCAAACATAATTTCCCTTATCATAAGTAACAACTTTTCTAGTGAAATCTCTTATTATTCCCAAAAGGACATTACATATTTCACTTTGTTTTGACATTTGGTTAAATAATGGTATATGATATTTATGGATTATAAAGCACCTAAGTATTGTACACTTGGAAAACTAAGACCTTGTTTTTTCCTCTAAGTTATAGACCTTTCTCACTATTAAAAATCTTACATCTACTGTATCTTGCACCCCTTGTCCTATCTTTTAGTTTTAACAGTCTTATGTTGATGACCTAGACCTTATATCTTACCCAAATTGCTTAAGTTTTGATTGTCTTACACCTCTATAAGTTTTAAGCCTATACCTATTTTCCTACTTCCTCGACACTTACATTTTAGATAGACACTTACGTTGACGTAGGTGTCCTACTCCAACACAAATATTTAGTGCCCTAAAAGTCATCTAATTTTCAAATGAAATGTATCCTAAATGGTCAATCTAAGTTATATGATGTGAGTTATTTCTCTAAAGTCATTGATATTAATTTTAAATTAACCCTCATTCATTACTCATCTAGAAAACACTTAAGGTGTAATGCCCTTAGTATTTGGTGTGTCTAGGGCTATGTGTGGTCGACTTGTGGCTTACATACCTCTTTTACATTTCTCTATGTTCTTAGTTAGGTTGGACTATAGAATAATCATGGCTAATTAGAATATATATAGGAGTTATTGGTTAGTCTTTGATCATCATGTTAAATATTCTGCTCTTAGTGCACTATTATGGAGGTTGCCCCCTCAAAGTGGCTTTGCTATATTATCCATTATTTTTCTCTGATGTTCATTATTGTTATATGATCTCTCATATTTACTTATTCAATGTGATATATAATAATTTTATTCAAAAAACTAAGTAATTTAATTACAAGTGGTATCAGAGCTTTGATTTGGGTAAGTTTCATATGGCATTATTTTTTAAGATCTGGGGAGATGCATCTTCTGAGAGAGGAAGGAGTGAAAAACATAACTTGCAATCTGGGAAGAATTAATTTTTTTTGTCAATACAGTATTGTTTGAAATGTTTTTTTGAAAATAAATAAAGTCTATAAAAAATTCACTTTGTAAATTGCAATTATTGGATTCATCTCAGTGAGATGATCGTAATGTTATACTCTGTTTATATACTTTTATGGTACCAAAATTTTTTACCCTAGTATGCAAAATTAGTCATTGGATTTGTCTTGACAAGGTGATCATAATGGTACCATTTCTTGGTACAATTTATTTCAAGGTAAAAACCCTCCTAGGATTTTTATATGGCTGGTACTTCCACATAGGGAAGAAAGGGGGGCAAGAAACTCCTAAGAATCCTTCTACCAATGACATGGAATCTAGATCTTTAGATCTATTAATTTCTCAACTTTAGAATGACATAAAGGGATTGGTGTGGCATGATGAATTTGATGTAATTCATACTAATGTTTCAGGGATGTGTGGAGAGATTAATGGGGTTCACACTCAATTAAATTAGATCACTACTTAATTGGCTTCCCTTTCATCTCAGTTATAGTTAAACAACCTTCCACTTCATCATTTGGGTCCTCCTCTCAACACTAACAAATCCAATTCTAGTGTGAAACTGATGTTGCCAAAAGTGGACATGCATAAGTTTGATGGTAAGGATCCTCTCACTTGGATTACCCAAATTGAGAATTTATTTGATCTACATCAAACTCTTAGTTCTTAGAAGGTGATAGTGGCATCTTTGTATCTAGAACCTAGGTAGTTTATTTGGTATCACTAGTTGTGTGCTCAAAAGAAAAAGAATGGTGCTCCTATTACACAGTCTATTTTCACTTATGATTTTTTGGCTCATTATCAGAATAATGTCTCTGAGAACTACTTCATCTAGTTAGCCAAACTATGGCAAATAGGAACTATGAAGGATTATATTCATGAATTTCAATATCTATCCTTATGGGTGGAAGACATCACTGAGGAAAATTTGACTGATCTATTTTTGGGTGGCCTCAAAGATAACATCCAATTAGAGGTTTGGATGTTTAACCCAGCATTTGTATTAAAAATTACTCCACAGGCATGCATGATAGAGGAAAAAGAGATGGTTAAATGGAAAACCTTCACTATTGGTCATGATCCCACCTTTTCAACACCATATTAACCTCACCCCACTAGATTGACACCTTAAAAAATTGAGGAGAAGTGATCCAAAGGGTTGTTTTATGGTTACAACATCAAATAGAGCAAAGACCATAATTGTGTTGAAAATAAGTTGTTTTACATCAAAGGTGCCAATGAGGATGATGAGGAGGAGGCAATTGGCAAGCATGAAGAAGGTCTTAAGTAGGAATATAAATAATCTCAACCTACTATTTCATGTCATGCTCTTTCAGGTATTAGTACTATTGATGCTTAAAATTGTGCTTGTTTCAACACCAACAATGGGAAATTTTAAGAATGTGGGACTTGCAACCTGAAATGACCTCCAGATTTTAAAGAAGATGCTTCTTCTTTGTCTCAAGTATATAATGAGGAAAGGGATGAGAATTATGTAGAAACACAAATGCAACGAAAGAAAATATAACTATGGTGATGCACCTAAATTTAATTTGACCCTTAATTCTAAGTACAGTGAAGCTATATTTAGGATTTAATTACATTGAAGTGTTGAGGTGTGGAGCTAAAAGCTTCACCAAATGAGCAAGTTGCAGGTTGCAAGAATTACACAGTCACTGGCATCGGTCAGGAGCGACTGACATCGGTCAAGAGTTGACTAGGAGATGTTGACATCAGCCATGAATTGGCTGACGTTGGTCATAGGTAGACAAGCAGGGACCGATGTTGGTCACCTGTGCATCTAGAATCTATTTTCATGAATAGAATAAAATGTTTGCATGATAGGATTAAGTGTTAGTATTAATTCCGCACCTCTATCTTTAGTAAGACTATTTTGAGCCCTTGATTAGGAGGTGCATCTAATGGTTGTGAATGCATAGCTCATGTTTCCTAATGTTATATATAGGATTAGATCTTTATAGCTTATGGGAACAGTATTGTAAAATATATGTGTATCAATCTAGGTTGTTGGAATTGATTGTAATTGAGAGAGAGAGCTCTTGAGGGAAAGAGACCTAGAAAGAGATCTGTACATCTGAGAGAGGTGTGGAAGAAAAGAAGTTTCTTTAATTGTATTCCTTCTGTAAAGAGTTTAATACAAGTTTTCAGCGTGGTTTCTTGTATCTCTTATTGTTTGCTATTTTTTTATTCTAGTTACTTATCTTTCTGGTTTAATTCCGCATTTAGTTGCTTTCACGTAGTAATCAAGATTGTTGGTTGATCACCAACAAGTGGTATCAGAGCTCAGGTTGACTAATAGGTGTTTCAGATCTGATTAGTGTGTATTGATTACAGGTTACTCATAGGGATTTTTGTTTGAGTTGGAGAAGCAATGGCAGAAGAAATTAAATTGAGAATGGAGAAATTCAATGGAAAGAATTACCAATTGTGGAGAATGCAGATAGAGGATTATCTATATTAGAAAGATTTATACTTACCGTTAGGTGGAGTTTTAAGGAAGCCCACAGACATGGAAGATGAAGAATGGTAAGTTCTTGATAGAAAGGCTCTTGGATCTATAAGATTGAGTCTGGCATCTACTATGATATCTAATTTATCATAGGCAAAGTCAACAGTAGAGTTAATGACTACTTTAGCAAATTTATATGAAAAACCCTCAGCTTCAAATAAGGTATATCTTATGAAGCAGTTATTTAATTTGCAAATGCAGGAAGGTGGATCTGTATCTAATCATCTAAATGATTTCCATGGAATTGTAAATCAATTAAATTCAGTCAAAATAGTGTTTGATGATGAAATTAATGCTCTATTAATCTTATGCTCTTTACTTGAGAGCTGGCATAGCTTGGTAATGGCAGTTAGTAATACTGCATCTGCTTCAAATATTTTAAAAGTAGATGATGTTGTTAGTGTAATCTTGAATGAATAAATTTGCAAGAAAAGCACAGAGGAAACATCATGGAATGCTTTAAGTTTTGAGAGCAGGGGAAGGCAAAAAGAGAAGAGGAAGAAAGGGAGATCAAGGTCTAAGTCAAAGATGAGAGGTAGATCCAAATCTAGAAATGGCAGGAAGCCACAATGCTGGAATTATGGAAAGATAGGGCACATAAACAAAGATTAATGGTCAAAACTTAAAGAGGACAATCAGCATGAAGGTAAAGAAGAAGCAAAAGTTGCAGGTATTGCACAAGATGCTCTTATATTCTCTTTGCATAATAATATAGAATCTTGGGTTTTAGATGTTGGTGCCTCTTTTCATGTTACCCCTAATAAAGAATATTTCAGTGACTATGTCCATGGATATTTTGGAATAGTTTATTTAGGGGATGATGAGCCTTGTAAAATTGTTGGCAAAGGAAAAGTGCAGTTGAAAATGTAGAATGGCAACACATGGGTGTTGAGAGATGTCATGCATGTTCCCAGCTTGAAGAAGAATCTAATTTCTGTAGGAAAGTTGGGGGATGAGGGTTGTACAATAACTCTCACAGCTGAATCTTGGAAGGTGACCAAGGGTGCACTTGTATTGGCCAGAGATAAGAGAGTAGGTACTCTCTATTTATGTAATTATATTACTAATAATTCTCCTTCTATATTATCTACTTCAGATGTGGATGCAAAGTTGTGGCACTCTAGGCTCGACCACATGAGTGAGAAGGGAATGTCTATTCTTAAGTCAAAAGGTAAGCTTTTAGATTTGAAAAGCATAGATCTAGATTTTTGTGAGCACTGTGTTTTTGGAAAACAGAAGAGATTGAATTTTCTCAAGACTGGGTCAACAAAGAAGAAGCACAAATTAGAGTTTGTTCACACAGACATGTGGGGACCGGCTGAGGTTGCTTCTATTGGAGGATCACAGTACTATGTTTCTTTCATAGATGATGCTACAAGAAAGGTATGGGTCTATTGTATAAAGAAGAAATATGATGTTTTTGACACTTTTAAGATTTGGAAAGCTATGGTTGAGAAT
The DNA here is from genome assembly GCA_037957365.1 of Torreya grandis. Taxonomy (NCBI): domain Eukaryota; kingdom Viridiplantae; phylum Streptophyta; class Pinopsida; order Cupressales; family Taxaceae; genus Torreya; species Torreya grandis. The sequence continues at coordinate 682,473 of JARHVA010004213.1, forward strand.
GAAACAGGCAGGAGATTGAAGTGCCTTAGATCTGACAATAGTGGTGAGTTTTGTAGCTACAAGTTCAACTGGTATTATTATATGCATGGAATACACAGGCAAAGGATGGTTTTAAGGACACCTCAGTAAAATGGAGTTGCTGAAAAGATGAATAGAACAATAATGGAGTGTGTAAGGTGTATGAGATTGCATGCTAGTTTGCCCTTAGAGTTTTGGGTAGAAGCTGTGGATACTACAGTGTACCTGATTAACAGAGGACCCTCTACAGCTCTGGATGGTGGAATTCTAGAAGAGGCATGGACAGGTAAAAAGGTAGATCTCTCATTTCTCAAAGTTTTTAGTTGTGAAGCTTTTGTGCATGTTGAAAAGGAAAATAGAAAGAAGCTGGATGCTAAGTCTATGAGGTGCACATTTATTGGTTATGGCTCTGGAGATTTTGGATTCAGGTTTTGGAATCTAGGAACTAACAATATAATTAAGAGCCATGATGTTGTTTTCAATAAAAAAGTGATGTATAGTGATCAGCTCAAGAAGCTGACTCAATCTGGGCAGAGCAATAGAGAATTGGATGAGGTGACAATCCAAAATGAGCTCATAGGAAAGAATAATCACATATAGGAAAACACAGAGACCGACGTCGGTCAGTCAGGAATCGACATCAGCAATACAAGAACCAATGTCAGTCATACAGTGACCGATGTCAGCTAGGAAGTAACCGACATCGATCAGAGAGAACCGACCTCAGCCAGTTACAGGCATGGAGGTGATCGAGGTCGGTCACTGTCAGAGAATTTGGGTGGACAACATGTTGTGAATGAGTCTCAGACACCCATCAGGAGGTCAAAAAAGGTAATTAAACCTCCAATTTGATATTCTCCTTCATTATTCTATTTATTGCTTACTGATAGTGGAGAACCAGAGAGTTTTGATGAAGTAATACAGGTGGAATCCAAGAATCAGTGGGAGCTAGGCATGAATGAGGAGATTGATTCCTTGAGAGAGAACCAAACATGGGATTTGGTTGAGTTGTCAGCAAGAAAGAAGACACTGAAGAACATATGGATCTATAGATTAAAGGAAGGTGAGAATGGATAGATGAGATATAAGGCTAGGTTGGTAGTGAAAGGATTTGCACAAAAACTAGGTATTGATTTTGGTGAGATTTTTTCTCTTGTAGTTAAAATGACTTCTATACGGACTGTATTGTCTTTAGTTGCTATTGAGGATTTGCATCTTGAGTAGCTTGATGTTAAGACAATGTTTCTTCATGGAGATTTGGATGAAGAAATATATATGGATCAGCTGGAAGGGTTTGAGGTCAAAGGTAAGGAGAAACTTGTGTGGAGATTGAAGAAAAGCTTGTATGGCCTCAAGCAAGCTCCTAGACAATGGTATTTGAGATTTGACAGGTTTATGACTGAGCATGGCTATAGTAGGTGTCAATCTAACCATTGTGTGTATTTTAAGAGATTGGATAATGGTAGATATATTATTCTATTGTTGTATGTAGATGATATGATGGTTGCAGGGTCACACATACAGGATATCTCTGAGTTTAATGTGAAATTAGCTCACACATTTGCCATGAAGGATTTAGGAGCAGCAAAGAAAATCCTTGGCATGAGTATTAAGAGAGACAGGAAAAATCACAGGTTGATTTTGTCTCAAGAGGATTATGTGAACAAGGTGTTGGAGCAGTTCAATATGCAAGATGCAAAACCAGTAAGCACACCTATGGCTAGACATTTCAAGTTGAGTAAAGAACAGTGTCCTAATTCATATGATGAGGTAGAGTACATGAAGAAAGTTCCATATGCTTCCGTAGTAGGGAGTTTAATGTATGCAATGGTATGTACTAGACTAGATATTGCCCAAGCAGTGGGAGTTGTAAGTAAGTATATGGCCAATCCAAGGAAGGAGCACTGGAAAGCAGTTCAGTGGATCCTTAGATATCTGAGAGGGACTAGCAGTAGGCATTTGTGCTATGGTGGGTCAAACACCTCTCTACATGGTTATGTAGATTTAGATATGGCAGGTGATTTGGATGGCAGAAGGAGCACCATAGGGTATGTTTTCACTATTGGTGGAATGGCAGTTAGTTGGATATCAAAGTTGTAGAAGGTTGTTTCCTTGTCAACTACAAAAGCATAATGTATTACAGTCACAGAGGCTAGCAAAGAAATGATATGGATGACATGGTTCATGGAAGAGCTAGGAAAGGAGCAAGAGAGTTGTAGACTATACAGTGATAGTCAAAGTGAAAATCATTTAGCTAAGAATTCAGCCTTTCATTCAAGAACCAAGCATATACAACTGACGTACCACTTCATTAGATAGGTATTGGAGGATGGTGAGTTGAAGCTGGAGAAGATCCATATAGATAAGAACCCTACTGATATGTTAACCAAGCCGGTAACAAAAGAGAAGTTGAATCTTCATTCAACTTTTGTTGGTCTTCATGATTGAGTTTGAAGATGGAGGAGCTAGAAGATGTTGCTGTACAGGTAGTGGTGCAGCTGTTTATCTCCAAGTGGGAGATTGTTGAGGTGTGGAGCTAAAAGCTTCACCAAATGAGCAAGTTGCAGGTTACAGGAATTACACAGTCACCGGCATCGGTCATGAGCAACCGACGTCAGTCAGGAGTCGACTAGGAGATGTCGACATCGGTCATGGATCAACTAACGTCGGTCACAGACAGACAGGCAGGGACCAATGTTGATCACTTGTGCATCTAGAATCTATTTCTATGGATAGAACAGAATGTTTGCATGATAGGATTGAGTGTTATTCTTAAGTCCATACCTCTATCTTTAGTAAGACTATTTTGAGCCCTTGATTAGGAGGTGCATCTAATGGTTGTGAATGCATAGCTCATGTTTCCTAATGTTATATATAGGATTAGATCTTCATAGCTTATGGGAACAGTATTGTAAAATATATGTGTATCAATCTAGGTTGTTGGAATTGATTGTAATTGAGAGAGAGAGCTCTTGAGGGAAAGAGATCTGGAAAGAGATCTGTACATCTGAGAGAGGTGTGGAAGAAAAGAAGTTTTTTCAATTGTATTCCTTCTATAAAGAGTTTAATACAAGTTTTTAGGGTGGTTTCTTGTATCTCTTATTGTTTGCTATTTTCTGATTCTAGTTACTTATCTTTTTGGTTTAATTCTGCATTTAGTTGCTTCAACATAGTAATCAAGATTGTTGGTTGATCCCTAACATGAAGAGCAAACTAGGCATGATCAATGTAAAAGATGAAAACAATAGAATCAAAGGCTCATAACTTAGACTATTCTTGCAATAACACAAAAAATATCAATAGAGGCACATAATTCCATCTTCTCATTAATTTTCTAGTTACATAAAAGGCACAAAAACATGCACAGTTATACAAACTTTCTAACTCAAGAAAACAAAACAAAGGCAAATGACATTACTAGTCACAACTAAAAAAGTCTAAAACTTATTAACAATCTCTTGAAAAAAAATTTCTCTATATCTTTTAATGATCCTCCTCTTCTGGTGATCTCTGCACCCCTATTTATAACATTAGACTAGCTCTAGGTTGCCTGCACATTCCCAATCCAATGGCCTAACTAAACTCTAACTGAAATGGAAGTGTCTAACACAGGATATTTCTTGTATCTAAAAAATTCCATCTCCTTGCAAGTTCATTAGCTGAAATAGATACACAGGATGCTTCCCACTATGAAATGGGTGAGGACACTTGGCTACTTCACTTAATCTACTTGAAAACCTTCTTATTATTCAGGAGGCATTAGAAAATGACACTTGGCATGTTCTACAGCAATTATCAAAGACACATGGCACTTTCCACGTAACCTATACTCTTTATTGTGTCTTTGCTTAATAGTGTTCCATCTTTGACATCTATCATAGTCTGCTTCTTCAAATATTTAACAACTTATAGAAAATGGGACCCACAACACTTCTCACCTGAGTAATTTCAAAAAGGGAACAGGGATAGGTGGCACTTTCTATGGATCTTTAACAAAGGACATGTGGCAGTCTCCACTACTTTTAGCTACCTTTTGAGAATCTTATGGAAGGTGACATGTGTAGGCCTCCATGTCACTCTATCTATATTATAGAAACATTCAGGCCTCATTTCATATTTACATAGATGACAACACTTGGCGGCTTTTGTTTGCCTCAGAAACTAAACTGGGGGCCCACCACAGTCTTTAGTTATCGATGAAACAAAATGAAGATATTTCAGATGTTGACACCTGGTAGCTTATACTTTCTTAAGCTAGGGATACGTGGCATCTTCCATTACTTTTAGAGAAAATAATTGAAACCTTTCGCAGTTACCACTTGGCACCTTCCACTTGACCCTGAGAAAAGCTTATTAAAAGAAGCTTTTGAAATGTATAAGAAACATGAGATGCAAATGCCGACACTTGTTGCACTCTGTTGAGTTATTATGAGACATGCATCACATTCCAAGCAACTTATAGAAATTAAAAAATGTGCCTCAACTGATGACACTTGGTAGCTTCTGTGCAACTTTGATACTTAGACAAAAATTAGGTGAAAAGAAACTCATGCTTGCACTGTGAGTCAAAACTTCACTGTCTCGAACCAAAATGTGTAGGGACAAAACTTGGAGCGTGTAACTAAAAATCAAAATAAAATGTAGAGTATTTTTTACTCTATAGTTATTGGCGACCCCAAGGACTTTTGAGCCTGCTCAAAAAGAATCCACAACTCCCACATGATCAAATGTGACCAAAAAAATCATAGCTTCAGTAAGGCTATCTGATAAGCAGACCACTCATCATCAAATAATCCCTGCTTATTTTGCAATTTGTGAAAGGCTAAATCAAGATTGATAATATCCTTGTGTGAAATTTTTTACAAAATCTGAACCATAGCCTTCAATTTAAATTTAAGCTGGGAAATGGGAATCAAAATAGCTTCTACTTTAGGCACTGATGAATCATCTCTTAAACCCTAAAAAAATGCCTGATCATTCTGCCTAGCTAACAACAAAGGTTTAATTTCATCAATCATCAACATAGTGTTGTTATCAGGAAAAGGGGAAGGAAGACCTTATTGCACCAAATCTTCAATGTGTTGTTTCATGTCTTTGATTCCTTCTTTCATCACATCTAGAAGCTCTCTACAATTGATTGATGCAGAGTTGTGATTGAGAACTTCATTTACTCTTTTAGCAGTGATCATTCTATCATTAATCCCTACTACTGACAACATTCCATTAGTTGCATCATATAGCTTTTGTAGTAGCGTTTGAGAGTCAAACACTCTCACAGAGATAGTAGATAGAGTGTCTTCTATAGAAGTCTCCACCTTTTTGCACAATTTCTATGAATTTAGTAGAAAGGTTAGATAAGGTTTGAGTTGAATAATATCCTTAGAGATTCTTTTCCATATTGATTCATAAAGCTCCTTAACCAGATTCAACACCCCTGCACTCTTTAGCCTATTAGCCAACTCAAGTGTCAATTGTCCTATATTTTATCACTTGACTTGAAGTTGGGCCTGTATAGTAGTGGTATTGTTCTACTCATTCAACAACTTATGTTGAAGTTGAGTGACTTGTAGCAAGCTTTCCTCACATTTTTCCTATAATGCTACTTTTTCCCACCTTAAGGTTGTCACTGCATCTTTCACCTACATTAGCCATGCTTTTAAAGAATCATTTTGGGCTTGAATAGCCTAGTGAGTCTGAAGAGAAACAGTATCTTTTAACTATTTATTAAGACTCTCAATTTCAATATTCTTAGTTTTGATCTCTGTAGTCAAACTGCTACAGTTTGCCTTCTCTTGGACTAGATCAACCTCCATCTTTTATAGCTTCTTTGATATTCTCAAATAATCTTCAGCTACTATAGAAGTGGATTCATTTAGCAGCTTGACCCTATCTTGTGGTCTGAAAAGGGACATGTCTATAGCCACTACATTCATTGTGTAATATTCGGGTTGCATTTGCTTATTTGGCTTGACTATGTTAGGTGAAAAATGGGTCACCATTAGTTGCTATTGGATTGGGTCAAATTGTGACCTTAGATGTGGTGTAGCCAAGGCTTTATTATCTTTGATCTTCTTTTTCTCCCTTTGGGCTTCCCTTGCCTTCTTAGTAGCATCTACTTGAGTTTGGAAGGTAGAAGGAGAGGCAATGTGCCCACCCGCAAAAGGATAACCTTGTGGCAAGCCATATGGAATAGCCAAATGTTGGTTAGGAGGAATCTAAGGAGGTACTTTCTTAGGGATAGAGGGGGAAAAATGAGGCAATGACATGTCCTAAGTATCAATAGATGGGGCAAAATGAGAAATGGACATAGCAGAGGTGGTAGGGGATATTATTTGGCCAAATGGAATCATCACCCCTATAAGAGAAGAGATAGATTGAGAAGAAGAAGGAGAAACTATACTTACCTGAGGAGCAACTGAAGTACTCTATGGTTGGTGTTGTGAGGGTCTACTCTCTCTGAATCAAGTTGAAACCTCAGCCTTTTATGTATCCTTGGTGTTTCTTCTTTTGGCTGTGATTCCTTTTCTTCAACATTTACCACTGCTGTTAGTGGTGCTTGTGTAAAACTGGGAACCCCAAGAGCTGTCATTGATGGAGAAGTTTTTGGTGATGAAGATACTACACTCTTTTATTTTTCAAAGATACTAATAGATTGGGGCCAAATAGTTACAACGACTGAAGCTGAGGTTTGCCCTAGGGTCTGCAATGTTTGACTAGATTCTACTCTGGCTCCTAGTTCTCCACCTTGTGTCTGTAGATTGCTTGTATTAGGGCTAGAGATAGGAGACAGATGACATTTTTCCTAGAGTTCCTCCCATTTCTCATCTAGATCCACATTTCCAAAAGAGTGAGTTGTCTGACAAATTTCTTGCCTATATTTCCAATAAGCTTCTATTTTCTCAACATTCTAGTCTTTATTCTTTAATGCTCTTCTTAAAATAGAAGTCATTCTGATTTAGGATCAAAATCCCTTTACTTAACATAAAAATTTTCACATGGCCTATTCTCTGGAAGGGGCAAATCTGTCAATTCTACATAAAAATTAGGAATATCTTCCATAGGATTCCTTCTATTTTCCCAAAAGGGATGACCCTCATGTGTAATTTTGGTAGCAACCTTATTATTCTTGACCCATGAAGTTATGAAACCATTTGGGTCATATCCCCATTTATCTTAAATTAAAAAGAAACCTAGGAAAGCTAACTTTCTCAGCAACATGAGCTCAGCATCTCTGACCTCTAGGGTCATGTTGTTTGTCACCCATGGAACATCATACTTTTTCTTCTTTTTATTCCCAGTGCCATATTTATTATCCACCATAGACACTTGCCTGGCGACCTCTAAGAATGCTAACCTAAGGGTCAAAATCTTAGGTAGCAACACTGGTTCTCCACTAAAACCATGGACTCTAATAATAGTATGATGGGATCCAAAAAAGTAATCACAAGGAATGGTGTAATTGGTCATAAGGCCTGAGACACTTGGATTCAATCTATTTACAACTGGTTCTGGGCTCAGATGACAAAAATTAGGGGCAACAAAAAGTTCCCAAAATTCATATGGGTCACTGGTTTTGGACAAGATATGTGTCCATGTAGACACAAGAATGGTTCTATGTAGACCAAAGCTTGGGTCATACATATTTAGATGCATGTGTTGGGAAAAGATGCTAGAATTTTGATACAACATGAGATGAAATAGATAAGAGGAATACCTAAAAACCCCTTTAGATTTGAACTAGGTGAGTTGTTCAACCATTGAATATGCAATCTACTCAGAGAAATCAAGCTGATACTTCTGAGTCTTGTCAACAGTTTTCAATTTGAAAAGGATGGCCATTTGTTCTTCATAGATAGTTGCATCTTCTTTCATTCCAAAAATGAAAGCCTTTATGGAAAGTGCATCTTGACTAGCTTGTGTAAATTGTACTCTTGATGCTAGCAGTGTCACCACAGTGGTATCATCATCGCCTAATTGTAATTTTGATTTCAGAAACCTCAATTAAGTATTGGTGTTTTTCCATGTTTTTTGCATTTTAGCAATGGTGGGAAATGTGGTTGTATTGTCATGATACAGGGCCAACATCTCTTTGATAGCCTTTGGTGTAATATACACTATGAATGGACTCTGTTGTATGGTATTTGAGGGAGCATGAAACAATTCAGCACATACTTCAACCAAGTTAGGGCACGGATGCACACCTGGGACAATGAACTGTGCTAGATGGGAAGTCCATATCCTCATTGAAAACATTTTGTATTGTCCAACCTTGGCCCTTTGAAGACATATTTGATGTGCTCCTTCTCTTAGAGCTTTGCTAAGCTTGTGAAGGATTAGGTCCATGATTCCATCGACAAAATCTTTCACCTTTGTTGGGTCATTTGCAAAACCAACTTCAGGGACTCTAGTCCACGGATAGGTCTTTAATGGTTGTGCAGGGGCCAAAGCATATGATTTTCTTGTGAGAAAATTATAAAGGGATTTGTAAATCCTAGACCCTTGTTGTGAAGACTATGCTCTCTCCATATTTATATCTATACTTGGAAATATTGAACTATGATAACAAGAATGGAGCTTTGCAATAGGGAAGGCACTTTCAGTAAGTAGGTTTGTTTTTTAGGCAAAATTATAGGTAACAAGGATTTTCTAGTAGATGCAAGAATGTTTGAGACATTGTTAAGCTTTAACTCTTGTTATGGGGTATTTATTGACCCATCAAGTCTCAAAATGGCATTAAAACTAGGTAACCATTAGCAAATCTTATTAAATTTTCATGGGACAGTGAGTTAGACATGTCATGAAAGTGGTTACACAAGGTATCTTAGGGAATTTAAAGATTTGGGAGATATTTAATGTGTCAAGAGTTTTGAAAATTTTGAAAAAGGCTCTAAACTATGGCCACGTGTTCAAAGAACACTTATTTAAAATAAAAAGTGAGAGAGAAAAAATGGGAAAACAAAGCAATAAGGAAACGGAAACTATCTAACTAAAGTACATTAACTAGGTATCTTTGCCTCCCTCCTGAATCAAAAGAATAATTTTTGAAGTCTCCTTTAGTGCGAGATGACATATGTTGCCAGACAAGTGGCCAAATGGGATGAAGCTCTGGTGACTTGCTCTTTTTGTATGCCACCTTGATTGGCCTACATTTGAATGAATCAGAGTCAAACATGCTTCTAACATACACATACTCTTCCTGTTCTTGAAAGCTTATAGAATGTTGGTTCTTGATACTGGCATGTCTCATCAAGAAATCAATGGCTATTGGCTCATCACCATAAGCCCTTTGATATATATCATTGATTGGCTTATCTCCTTCTACCTCAAATTTGGGTTCTATTGCATGGTCATCCTATTTAATGAATTTTTTTAAAAAATCATCATCAAAACCACCAACCTCTGAAAGCTTGCAGCAATTTAGCAAATTTATTTGAGTCTCAATGCTGTCTTGTCCATTCGTAATCAGCTCACAGCCATTTTGAAGAATAGTATAACCTGACCCAATGAATTCAAACAAGTTGTTCAAATCATGATCAAGGAAGTGTCCATGCTCCTCCATATCATCTTTCAAAGTGAGAAGAAAGTTAGAAATTATCTCTTCCTCATCAAAGATTAAGGTATAAGCTTGTGACTTCCAACTCAGAATCTGGAATTCATGTTGAGAGACCTAAGGATTGGTAGAAGAGGTATCTTTTGGTGTTTCTTCCCTTAAAACATTTGGAATTTTATGATCTTCATCAAATATGACATAAGTACCCAGACCAGTGGATTCATAATTTCCATATGGGTCACTTTGCATCATAGCTAACAAATGATTATTTTCCTCTTCTTGATCATGTTTAGTCCAGTCACCTAACTCCTCAACAAAAATACTTTCTTCCTTATTCAACATAGCATGAGATGCTTCTAATTTTGAGGTTGGTTCATTGGTGATGTGATCTTTATATAGTGGCTCAGATAATATCTTCATCTTTGAACCATACTTGGTTTTTAGGATAAGATGAGTCCAATCAAGTGACATATATCCTCTTATCTTGGTTGTAAAGTCTCTGGATAAATATAAACCAAATACAAGGGGTATATCTATGACTACTATATCTTGATTGACAATTATATTGGGGCAAGTATACAATTTCAATGGGAGTTGTTTAATTCTTCCTATTATTTCCATTGATTTACCATCTAGCTGCATAAATCCTCTACTAAGTGGCTCATACTATATTTTTAAAGCATCAGCTATTCGCTTAGGCATTACTATGGTACTAGCCCCTGAGTCTATCATTACATTATGCAACAGTTTCTTTCCAACTATCAAAGACAAAAAGAAGGGTTTTGGTTTGGATTTTCCTACCTCTGGTGCATTGTTCACTAGGGCTATTGTCTATAGATGGACCGTGTCTTTGAGTTTTTCTTTTTTAGTAGGTCCTTCTTTGATACCAGTATGTTCGGGCATTGTTTGGACTTGTAGAGCTTCTTGTAATAGTGTATTTTGCTTAGGAATAGCTAATATGTCCCATATTGATACTTGTGCTAGATTCCTCTTCAATTGATCCACCACATTCATCGGTCCCAGAGTTTGGGTTCTTGGAAAATAAGGATATTTTGCTTTTTCTTGAACTTGTCTAGGAACTACTTGATTTTGCACTGGCTGATGCACTTCTTGTCTAACAGTTGTGTTTTGATGACTTTGAAATGGAGGATTCTCTATAACTTCATTATTTTCAACTTTAGGCTATTCCATCATTCTTCTCTTTGATCTGGTATAGTAATCTGATTGCACCACTAGTTTTTTGGAAGTAGAAGCTTCATTCAAGAATACTGACTCTTCATCTTCAACCCATGAGAACAAAGCATGTTCTAGGGCTATTTCTTCTTCTTGTTTTAAAGACATCCCTTGCATCTGAGCCATTAGGACTGAATTTTGCATACTAGAAGATTGGTAGGCTTGATTGTCACTAGTACTTACAAATTGTCCATCCATTCTTCTTTGCTCTACTACTTTTTGTTATAGATTACCCATGGGACAATCTCTAGGAATATGAGCATTATTACAAGGGAAAAACTAGGAATTGGTGCCATCTGCATAATTATTTTTCCCTTGAATAATCTCCCTATTTAAATTAGGGGAAATAGTTTGTGAAGGTGTAGGGACTGCAACTAATTGGTTTGCTAGCAGAGGGTTAGTTTGTCTTTGAGGACCCTGATACTAGTTTAGCTGTGATGAAAATCTATTTCCTTGGTAGCCTTGATATTGGGGTTTAGGGTAAGGATTTTGCTATCTATTTATGTTTATTAACTCATTAGAAAATGTCCTTAAGATGTTCTTGTTATCATCCATCTCAGATGACTAGGCAGGGACAAGTTCTTTAGCAGGTTGTTGAGGATATTTATACATAGACACATGTGGGGCTATGGGATTAGGAGCTTCTTGAGGCATAGGTAAGGTAATCTCTGGAAACATGGGCATGGGAGGCCTTAGGGGCAACTTTCTAGCATCTATTAAATTATTTTCAGCTCTGAATACATACTCATAAGCTTTTGGCAGAGTCTGACCTCCAAGTGACTAAATCATTATAGATATATCTAAATTTAAAGATTTAAGGTAAAATACTATAGCCATACTTGGTAATGGTCTTGTTATAGCAGGAATTCTTTCTCAAGTCTTTTGAAATCTTGAATTGAAGTCAGTCACTACTTCTTGTGGTGCTCTTTGGATGGTAATCAATTATTGCAACAAAGAAGATTTATCACCCTTTTCTTCAAATCTTTCAAAGAAAAGATCTCCAAGCTGATCCCATGTAGATATTATATTTGGAGTCAAGGATCGGTACCATTCTAGAGCCTTTCCTTTAAAAGAAGCTGCTAATAATCTTATAGCCACATTCTACTGTGTGACAACTTGTATAACATATACATCAGACACATCCTGAAGATGTTCTTCAGGTGTTTTGAAATCTTACCCACTAAATTTGGGCAGAGCTTTCAAGGCATTTATTGGGATAGGATCCCAAGTGGTTGGTGGTATTGGGAGAATCAAAGGACTGCTAGTGTTCCAACTTGCATAATTTCTTGGGGCTATAGGTGTTCCCATGTTTGCTCTTGGTATTGGTATAAAATGATTGACTCTTCTTCTTGGACTGGTTATCAATGGTGGAAAAAAAATACATAGATTTACAGCAAATTGAGATCTTGTTACTGGTCCACAACTCTGACTCCTTGTAGCTCTCTAGTTCATACAGTCTTGAAAGAAACTTCAAGATGGTGTCCCACCGGGCGTGCCAAAAATTGTTGATGCTTAAAATTGTGCTTGTTTTAACACCAACAATGGGAAGTTTTAGGAATGTGGGACTTACAACCTGAAACGACCTCTAGATTTTAAAAAAGCTAGTTCTTCTTTATCTCAAGTATATAATGAGGCAAGGGATTAGAATTAAGCAGAAACACAAATGCAACAAAAAAAATTATAACTATGGTGATGCACCTGAATTTAATTCGACCCTTAATTCTAAGCATAGTGAAGCTATATTTAGGATTCAATTACATTGAAGAGCAAACTAGGCATGATCAATGTAAAAGATGAAAACAATACAATCAAAGGCTCATAACTTAGACTATTCTTGCAATAACACAAAAAATATCAACAAAGGCACAAAATTCCATCTTCTCATTAATTTTCTAGTTACATAAAAGGCATAGAAACATGCACAGTTATACAAACTTTCTAACTCAAGAAAATAGAACAAAGGCAAATGACATTACTGGTCACATCTAAAAAAGTCTAAAACTTCTTGAAAATCTCTTGCAAAAAATTCTCTCTATATCTTCTGATGATCCTCCTCTTCTAGTGATCTCTACACCCCTATTTATAACATCAGACTAGCTCTAGGTTTCCTGCACGTTCCTAATCCAACGTCCTCACTAAACTCTAATTGAATTGGAAGTGTCTAACATAGGATATTTCTTGGATCTAAAACGTTTCATCTCCCTGCAAGTTCATTGGCTGAAATAGATACACAGGATGCTTCCCACTATGAAATGGGTGAGGACACTTGGCCACTTCACTTTCTCTACTTGAAAACCTTCTTATTATTCAGGAGGCACCAAAAAATGACACTTGGCATGTTTCACAGCACTTATCGAAGACACCTGGCACTTTCTGCGTAACCTATACTCTTTACTATGTCTTTACTCAGGAGTGTTCTATCTTTGACATTTGTCACAGTCTGCTTCTTCAAAACTTTAACAACTTATAGAAAATGGGACCTACAACACTTCTCTCCCAAGAAATTTCAAAAAGGGAATAAGGACAGGTGGTGCTTTTCATGCATCTTTAACAAAGGACATGTGGCAGTCTCCATTACTTTTAGCTACCTTTTGAGAATCCTGTGGAAGGTGACATGTGTTGGCCTCCACATCGCTCTATCTATATTATAGAAACATTCAAGCCTCATTTCATATTTACACATATGCTGACACTTGGTGGCTTCCATTTGCCTCATAAACCAATCTTGAGGCCCACCACAGTCTTTACTTATCGATGAAACAAAATGAAGATATTTTAGATGTTGACACGTGGTGGCTTCTGCTTTCTTTAGCTAGGGATATGTGGCATCTTTAGTTAATTTTAGAAAAAACAATTGAAACCTTTCATAGTTATCACTTGGCACCTTCCACTTGACCCTGAGAAAAGCTTATTGAAAGAAGCTTTCAAAATGTATAAGAAATGTAAGATGCAGATGCTGACACTTGTCACACTCCACTGAGTTACTATGGGACACACGACACATTCTGAGCAACTTATAAAAATTAAAAAATATGCCTCAGCTGATGACACTTGGCAGCTTCCACGTGACTTTCATACTTAGACAAAAATTAGGTGAAAAGAAACTTGCGCCTACGCTCTGAGTCAAAACTTCACTGTCTCGAACCAAAATGTGTAGGGACAAAACCTGGAGCATGAAAATGAAAATCAAAATAAAATGTAGAGTATTTTTTACTCTACAACTACTCCACAAATTCCTAAGGTGGTGGTTTTTCTAGAGAAATAGAAGGTCACTATATTGATTGATTATGGGAGCACACATAACTTCATTAATAGTAACTTGGCTACTCACTTGAACTATTTCATTTATCCCACTCTAGAATTTTAGGCTATGATTGCAGATGGTGGTACTGTTAGTTGCTTAGGAAAATGCCATAGCATTAAGTTAGCCATGGTAGACAACCTATTAGATTCTCTTATGTTTTTTATTCTAATGTGGGGAGCTAACATTATTCTGAGAGTACAGTGGCTCACCAATTTGGGCATTATCAAGATGAATTTCTAGGAATTATTCATGTGCTTTCATTTTGAGAGAAGGAAATTTGAGCTAAGGGGATTAAGAGATAAATCTCCATAAATGGTTAGCTCCCATCAAATGACAAATATTCTTCAAAAAGGTGTTGAAGGATTTGTAGCTCACTTATTTTCCATGGAAGTTCAGCCAACTCAGCCTGTAGACACCAATATTGTGTCAACCCCCCCTTGGTCCCCTTCTAAAACATTAACACTCCTAACCTACACTTGAACCCCTTTCACCTTGGACACCTCACCTAGACACCTCACTTAGACACCTCACCCTAAAACCATTTCTTACCCTATGAGTCACCCTAAGACTAGGTCCTCCAAATCCTAACTATCCATGACCTATTCTCACTCCCTAACCAACTCTTATGCCTCATAAGCCCATGTTTTGACCGTTCTCCAATGGCAAAATCACTTGGCAGAGGGAGAAATGGGCAAAGAGATAAAAATATCCCTTTTACCTATTCTCCCTCTACCGACATTGGTCAACCATCAGCCGATGCTGGCAGGATCACCGACGTCAGTTACATAAGCTAGGCTCTAACCTTAAGCTCCCCCCCACCTCTTCACATATTGACACGCACACTCTGAGACCAAGCATCAAAATTTGACTATCGCTCTCTTGGCTACCGAAGCTCTACACAAGTCACTCCAAACACTGGATTGAAACATTGTACGAGGATCTCAACATCAGCCATAATAGGAATAAGCATTCTTACACCTCTAGTTCCTCATCTAATAGAGCTAAGTATTCTGTCTCATTTCAATATTTTAGAATACATTGGTAATTAGTTTCCATTTGATATTTCTAAGTACTATTGAGAGACCCGACTTCTTCCATGGAGAGCTTGAAAAGCCTTCATCTTATTCTTTCCCTCTTCTCATACCTATCCTCTACCTTTGCCCTTCCTCAGACCTTATTCACCTTCCCGCAACCCTGCAAAAATATTTAAACTCCCAAACTCCTTTATCTAACATAGAAATACCCTGAAAGCCATCCAAGGTCAACAACCCTGACCAACATCAGTAGCCTAACCAACGTCGGTGCCATCGACCCTACCAACCTCAGCATACGTACCGATGTTGGAAACTGTGACATATAGACGGGAGAGAACATGTATGTGCTATCTATCTTTCTCTTTCTTTAAGTCATTATCATTTCTTCCTTAACAAAACTCTTTTCTTTAAATAATGGACTGTCATCCCTTAGGGAGCTTTACGCTTTCGGGACTGAGTGTGTAGCTTGGTAGTCCACCATATCATCTTCTAACATTTTATTTCTTTAATTCTTATTCTTATTATAGGTGTTTCCTCCACAACCAAAGAAGAGCTCCCACAAAGCTTGGATACGGTGTGCACTTAATCCGGATAACGTCAAACCCCTAACTCTTCACCTTAATTTCTTCTTTCTTATTTGAATGTAATTAGCAAAAACTTAGAGAAACATTCTGGCACACCTGATGGGACCTTGGAGTTTTCCTTGGATTCATTCTTCTTCTCTTAAAAATCAAATTTTCATATAGATGCATTAGATTCACTTCTTGCATCCCCTCTTTCTATCTTTTTGTTTCAAAAAGAAAACCATTAGCAGAAGTTAAAAAGAACATCTATTTTTCTTCTTGTTACTTCTTGCCTCATCATAGAGTAGTGAAAAACTCATATTCTTTACCTCTTCTCCATTTGTTTGCATTTGAACAACATATTTCGATTTGGGTTAAAAACTACTTCATTTCATTCTTGCTTGAATGCATATTTAGCCCACTTAGTAATTAAAGCATTATGAATAAATTATAGTGCACAAATGTTACACAACCAAACCAAAATCACTTCAAATCAAACACTTAAACTTACTTGAGACAAGGCCTGTCTAGGATTTCATCACCTAGCGGATACCTTACCCCACCTGGCGATCCTACTTAGACTTCACTACCAAGAGGAGGACCCACTCTATTCTCTAGCAGAGTATAAACTATAGGCAAAGTATATTTTGGCTAAGCGGCCCAGCTCGGCTCTGGGTTCGTGAAGTGAAGGGAGCAAGCCCCAGCACCAGGCCACGTACTAAACCTAACACAGATATTTTTGAGCACCAAAACACAACCTGAAACCATCCATAGACTTCCTCTCTAGGCCCTGTTCTACAAGCCCAACTTCCAACATATTCTTTTAAGGCATAAGCCACCACAACTCTAAAATTTATTCTTAGGAATCTAACATTTTAGAGGTTGCTTGCCTAATCATCTATTCTACTATTTTTATCTGATTGTTTGAGCTGGTAAGGTTGCATCATTCTAAAGTCCAAACATAACTCAAAATTTCTCCTTCTTCCAAAAACTATCAGTTTTCTATGTTTTTAGTATTACACAGAAATTGACATCAATTTTTCCACTGACATCGGAAACAAAACCTTCACCGACATCAGTTAGACAATCAATGTCAGTTACTGTCAGTAAATAAAAGAAAAAAAATCCAAACAACAAGCTTAAAACCTGAATTTCTTGCTATTTAACACAAATTCTAGTTTTTTTAAACTAAAACACATAGTTTCTGTAACCTGAATCCCTTTCGCCTTGGATGGTTTTGACACGTAGTCAAGCCAAATCCCTTGTTGACCACGTGAGTCAACAACCACTCCCACCTTCACCCTTTGTGCCAAGTCATCTAATGGAGTATACTTCAGACACTGAGCATTCTCTTATCCAACCTACTCCCAATCAACCTCCTATTATTCCTGAAGGGGATCAAGACTTTGAGAGATTCCTTGAACACAACGTCAAGGCTCTCCAACATTATCTCACTAGAAGCCAAACATGAGATCCTTTAGGTAACCCCATTTATGGGATGCCAACTTCTTTGATTGAAGCGGCAATGATATCAACAGCATCCACTACCCAACCTATGGTCACTCAGGCTATTGCCTCGACCAGTAACCCAACCATGGCCAATGTTTAAGATTTGGCCTCCCCTTTTATCCTTTCTGGCCCTACCTCCATCAAGGTTTCCATACCTCCTCAACCATAAATAATTCAACCAAGTTCAACACCTTTCCATAACTTGATTGTCTTTATCCCGCCCATTCTTGATCCTATAAACACGAGAGTAACCACCTATCCTTTAACTAGTGTCACCACTATTCAACCACCCTTGGTAGCATCTAGTCAAGTTGTGCCCTCCAACTTCATGGCACAAGCCCCTTTCACCTTGACATCAACCCCTATGACAAACTATCAATATGTTTCACCTACACAAATGCAACCAAGTATGTCATACACCCCTCCCAATGCCTTCCAGGTACCCTATAACTTAGGTGGTGCCCCTCCTACCAATCCATCTGCCGATCTAATTAAGATGTTGATGGATAAGATGTCCAACCTTGAGACATCTATTTTAGGTTCAAGGAGTGTTCTTTCATATGAACAAATCTACAATGAACCTATTCACCCTTTGGTTCCTATTCAACCATACCCTAGCCAGTGGAAACTCCCAAAATTTACTCGCTTTCAGAGTAAAGAAGACCCACAACAACATCTTTGAGCATTTAGACATGCTTGTTACCTCATAACACACAATGATGCATTATTACTTTGCACATTCCCCATGTCACTTTCTGGCACCACCCTTGACTAGTATAGCTCCATTACCAGTCATTCTCTCTTCACCTTCACTCAACTCGCTCAGTTATTCCTCGACCATTTCTCAATCAACATCAATAAGAAGGTCTCCATCACAGACCTTTATTCTATTAGACAATTCGAGGATGAGTTAATAGCTGACTTCGTCACCCGTTGGAGAGGTTTGATCAACCAACTCTCCTTCTCACTACCTCAACCTCAGCTCATTGAGCTCTTTTCAAGAGCATGTGACAAGCACATCTCATCCACTTTGTGGGTTGAAACTTTTTGCACATTCGATGAATCTTTCACTATGGCCTGAAAGTTTGAACTCTGTGTAGTTGAAGAAGATAGGGTCAAATTGCATAGTAAAAATACCAACACAAAATCCAATGACCCTTCTTCTTCCAAACCTTCTTCTTCTCACTCCAAGTCCAAGGGATCGACAAATGTGGTCCTTAGGTCATCATCTTCTACCATAACCAACCAATCTAAGCCTTCCACATCACAAAACATCACAAGACAATTCCAACAATGGTATCAACAATGATGATACACTCCAATAGGAGAATCGTATGCTTCTGTATTGGATAAACTAGTGAAGCAGGGAGTCCTCAACCTCCCTCAAATCTGACCACCTATCTAATTTGACCCCTCACAAGCCATCCCTGCATGGTATAGGGAAAATGACTTTTGTAACGATCATCGTGTCAAGGGTCATGACATGGACAATTGTAAAACCCTCAAAAACATTGTTCAAGACATGTTAGACAAAAGGGATCTTATTTTGGATAACCCTAATGCGCCAGCTAACCAAAACATGGATGTCTTTAGGCAACCATTTCCTAACCATCCCCCAAGTCAGAAAAATGTTCAGACCATGGCCAATCACCTCCAAGAATGCAACATATGTACGGTTGACATGGTTTCTCCTTTTATTCCTAACCAACCTCTCCTAAAATCTGAAGAGGTTAGTCAACCCATTTCTCCACCACAGGTAGAAGAGCTTATTTTACCCATATCACCCCCATGACATCAAACACCTCCTCTACCCATTTTTCTACCTCGTGAGGATCCTGTATTACCTATTCCTCTTGCCCCCACCTTCCCTCTTCTTCTACCATTAGAATAGGTTACCATTCATACCCCATGCCCTCATATAGAAGGGGCCCTCATCCCTCTACTTTTCCCTTTAGAGGAGCCTTCCTCTCCTATTTTTCCTCCACCAATGGAGGATAGTCCTCCATCCACCCCCTTTCACATGTAGGAGAGTCTACTTTGACCTCTCCCATATTGGAGGATGCTTTGATGGCACCAATGCCGGTTGCCCCACCCTCATCCTTCTTATTACCAATGGAGGATCATACTTTCCACACTCCTAGACCACATTTGGAAGGCATGATCATTCTTGCGCTCTATCCCCTTGAAGAGCCAAATTCTCCAATCCCTTCTCCACTAAGAGAACTCACCACCTCACCCACTTCAGTCGAGGAAGATCAGGTGATGGTTCTCTCTCGCTTTTGGCCTGAGATCACTATGTCCAACATGTTTTCACTCTCGTAACTGCCCAAATCAACGTCATCTAAACCCTTCTTGTGATTGGCAAAAAACTTAGGATTTCTCCATTCTAGGAACCTAAAACATGAGGTGTTATGGGAGTGACTTAAGGCTCCTTATCTTACACATTCTATTTCACCTTATACTACGAACCCTTTCGTGACAATTCACTCCAAAGTCTCTAACGAGGAGCGGGTCTTCACTTCTAAATCTTCATAAGCTCAGCCTTCTACATCTGAACCTAAACCCTTGCAGGCATCCACCAAGCCAAAATAGATTAAATCTCTTAGTGTTCACCCTGTATCAAACCTCACTCACCCATAAGTGAAGGTAGATTTGAACCTCATGCCACACAGTAGTGGTCCTCACACCATACTAAAGAAAGATGCTAAACCACGTCAGTCTACTCCTCCCCCAACCAAAAAGGTGGTATGAAAAACTCCCCCACCT
Source organism: Torreya grandis (assembly GCA_037957365.1). Taxonomy (NCBI): domain Eukaryota; kingdom Viridiplantae; phylum Streptophyta; class Pinopsida; order Cupressales; family Taxaceae; genus Torreya; species Torreya grandis. Next base: position 702,450 of record JARHVA010004213.1, read on the forward strand.
TCACCATTGCCCTCTATTTTGGGTCCACATCCTTCCACTTTAACAAGATTGCTCCTTATTCCAACACCTCACGAAAACAAACTACCTCCATTACTCCCTCTACCTGTCAAACATATATTCTCTCCAACAAATTTGACACATCTCATCAATAAAGTGCCATCTACGCATGTGGCCACACCACCAACAAAAAATGTGGTACAAAAAACTCCCCATACAACTCCTAAATAGAAGTTGTCAACCCCTACTGCAATAAAGAGCACAGAGCCATTATTGGGTTCTTATGCTTCATTGTTATGTCGATTGTTGCAGTCTTCTAGCATCGTTCTCCCACCCATTAAACCATACTGACCTCTTAGATCAAAACCATCTTAGTTTGATGACACTCAAATCTGCTAGTATCATCGTACACTTGGGCATGATACTGAGCATTGTTGTGCCCTTAAGGTTGTCATTCACCAACACCTAGAAAAGGACACCCTTCACATTAAGGATTATCCTGACCACCTTTTTGACAAACTATTAACACCATCCCATGCCTCCCAAACCTCCTCACTTGAACTGGGATCCCAACATGAGATTATGGTCCCTCTACCACCTTTTCCCCCTTTATTCAAAATCAACACTATTAATGTGGCCACCAGGTCACAAACCCTAAAGGATAAAGGAAAAGAGTAGGTTTCTATCCCTTAGACATATCCATTCGTCAAGCCCTCTCCACCACCAAAATCCAAGATTTCTATCGTGGGCACATCTCAACCAACATCTTTAGGGGAAATTCCTCCTAACCTCTCTAGTCCACATGATGTTTGGTATAAATGACTTGTTGACTACTTGACTTATTCTATCATTCCTCCTGATCTCTCTAGCAATGGACATCAGGATTTTATCAAGAGTACTACTTGATACACCATGTTAGGGGGTCTTCTCTACAAATGAGGACTCGATGGCCTCCTTCTTTGATGCCTAACTACCACTAAGACATCTCATGCCATCAAACAAGTCCATGATGGGATTTATGGGGGACATTTTAGTGGTAACTTGATTGCAAAGAGCATCCTCTGCCTGGGCTATTATTGGCCCACTCTTAACCAAGATTGCAGTGACTATGTTTGGTGTTGTATCAAATTATAGCAACATGCTAACCTATTTCACGTCCAAGATCACATCAAGCGTACCTACAAAAAAAATCTAAAAGAGCAAGATTTCAAAATTAGAGATCTCATCCTTAAAGAAAACCAACACGTGACCAATATGGAAAGAAGCAAATGCAGCAAGTTTGCTCCTAATTGGCTCAGACCTTACATAATAATGCACAAGTATGGATCAGGGACTTATTGTCTATCTTCTCTCGAAGGCTAGCCAAAACTTGAGCCCCTTAATGCCTTACATCTGTGACCATTTTACTGTTAACCAAGTAATCATTCACTTGATGTTTAACTTGAGCTCGTCCCTTGAGCAACCCCCATCATCATCATTCATATTCCTTTCAACCCTTTTTTCCCTATAAACATTAGTTAACCCTTTTTTTAAGCATTAATGCTTTGTCCTAATAAAAGGGAAACCCCTAAACCTCTATAGTCTAGTCCATGACTAAAAGTTCAGTCACAAACAAAAAACATAAAATGGGGATTCCTGACAAAATATTCAAAGGTCATAAACTATAAATGTAGACTGTTCCCTCGAAGGATAGCTGCATAATTGCTGTAATCAATAGACTGCTCCCTTGAAGGATAGATAATCAAAGACATCCAAACATACAAAGCAAACTATAGACCATTCCCTCGAAGGATGGCTATACCCAAATTTTGCTACAAAAACAACACCCTCTCAGAAGCTTCCCGCATCAATCAGCTTCACATGACCACAAAACAAAACAAGATCCCCAAGTAGACTTCCTGCATTGATCAGTCTACTCAAAAAAAAATATTGACAAACTATTAAGTCATGGACTTGCCTATAGTTGTTCTAAGCGTCACCTATAAAAGGGGCAAAGTTATCCCTACTAAAAAGGGTTATGATATTCTCACATATAACATAATCATGCCTATTACGCCAACTTATCCAAGGGAGTTTGAGCTCACTTAACATCAAGTGATTAGAGTATTTCTCTAACACAAACCAATGGTCAACGACGTAATGCATGAACAGGGATTTTGTTTACAACAACCCTATCTATGCTATCATTATGGGCCTTATGAATGAAAGAGAAACACGACTTTCACTTCTTACACACCTTTGTCACCTGCCAATAACATATAACACAAACATTTTCTACCCACTAACATAACATCATGATTTATTTAATACAAATACCAATTTGTGTTATATGAATTATCATAGCCCATTCACACTAGTTTCTATGGAAAACAATACACATGGAAACTATCAACCAAACACAATTTATGTCAATCATATACCATCACCATTATGGAAACTTGCTGAAGCATAAATAAACTCATTTCATTTTTAGCATACACCATCACTAATTTGGAAAATTGCTAGGGATGAAAAATGACATCACCTATGTTACAGCATACACCATCACACAATATGGAAAAGGCTATAACATCATCATACACTCATCATTTCAAGCATGTACCATCACACATATGGGAAATGCTAAAAACACTAACATAACCAAAACAACCTATCAATCACTTTGACTCTTCTTCCCTTTTGGGGAGAACTACATTGGCCTAAGGCCCTTAAAATAGGGGCTATGTAGGCAGCACTCAGTTGACATGGGGTCTTCTGAGGTTAGCTCAGCCATTCGTTCATTCGTCTACCTGATGGACGAACCATCTAACCTTTAACCATGACTTAACCTAGTCAAACCCAATCCATAACCTACCTTCTTCCTCCCTTTTTGGGAGAACTACATTAGCTTGAGGCCCTTAAAATAGGGGATATGTATGCAACACTCAGTTGACATGGGGTCCACTGAGCTTAGCTCAGCCATTTGTTTATTCGTCTACTTGATGGACCAACCATCTAACCTTTACCCATGACTTAACCTAGTCAAACCCAATCCATAACCTACCCTCTTCCTCCCTTTTTGGGAGAACTACATTAGCCTGAGCCCTTAAAATAAGAGTTATGTAGGCAGCACTCAGTTGATATGGGGTCTTCTAAAGTTAGCTCAGCCATTTGCCCATTCATTTACCTAATGGACCAACTATCCAAACCTATATGCCCATCACTACACCCAAGAGTGCATCGACATGACTTCAGCTCTAACCTAACTGACGTCAGCACCTACCTAACTGACATCGATCACCTTGTCGGCTGATGTCAGTGGAACCATCGATGTCGGTGATTGGTTCAACCTTAGGGCCAAATGGGGCAAGCCCTAAAATTTAGGGCTTCCCCATTTCACCCCTCAAACACCCTAAAACACCCCTAAAGCTACCTAAATAAACCTACCTAGCCTACCCAACCTTCTAATTAGACCTTCCCCCTTGATTAATTACTAAAAACACATAATAATTACAAAAAATAAAATAAACATCAAAACCAATCAAAAATTCCAATAACATACCCTACCTCATCTCGTCGATGCCACTAAGGTGGCATAATGGGTGTCGATGGTGGTGGTCCTCCTACAGGGCCTCCCTCGACGTTTGCCATCTCCATCTACCCTGTCTCCTCAATCTAATTATTGGTGGCCCATAATGCCTCCAATAACTCTCCAACACTCCAAACTCACCAATACACCTCACCACTCACAACTTGACACCTAGCACTACTGCCACAGACAAACCAGAGGTCTCTATCACTAAACACCTCAAATCTCTCTTTTTCAACACTTCAAAAGCCACAAATGACTTTTGGTGGGCTGCCAATCCACTTTTGTCAGGTTTGGCAAGCCACTGACATCAGCAAGACCGTGCTTTAGGCCACTGATATCGGCTAATTATTACTGATGTCAGCAAAATATGCCTTGTAAATTACTGACATTAGTTTCATAACCATCATCAGTGACATCAAAACATAGGTCTTTTCTAAACTTGCCTGAAATCATGACCAAACAACCAGCCCTGACACTGTAGAAGTCACCTTAGACTTCTCATGGGGCACATTGGAGATCATATACATCTCCCTAACCACAACAAACAACACTCGAGATCACTTATATCTCAACCTGACTTGACAAACAACCTTGGAGATCGTGACTATCTCCTCAGACCATAACCACTTTTGAGAACACTTTGCCTTGGTTATTTTGATTGCATATGCTACCTCACAACTAGTTAGCAAATTGTACGTGCCCTTCACACCTATTTTTGAATTGCAACCAAGTTGATCCCCAATATTTGTGACATTTTCATGTTTTCCAGGAGCACTTCCTAGCCCGAATACTTGGAACACGATGACCATTAGAGCTACAACTTTGATCATTTAACCCAATTAGCTATAACTAATAAGTTGGGGACTGGTTACTTCAATTTTAGTCCTCCTCGACCATTGGAGCTACAACTTTGATCATTTAACCCAATCAGCTACCACTAATAAGCTGGGGACCAGTTACTTTGATTTTAGTGATCCTCGACCTTACCTACGACAATTTGACCTGCCTATCAAGTGAAGTGGTATATGCACCATCTCAACTATTGCAGTGTTCACACTCTAAATTCACCCTGCCCATCTACTACCTATCAAATTGGCACCTGATTTTGGGTTCTCTTCTCTTGATTCCCACTTTGAGGGGGAATACCTCATCCCATACCTAGGGCAACCTACACCTATTTTTGTCTTGCAGTTCTTTAGGACAAACCACAAGACAAAAAGGGGAAAATGTAGACACCAATATCATGTCAACCCCCCTTGGTCCCCTTCTAAAACATTAACACTCCTAACCTACACTTGAACCCCTTTCACCTTGGACACCTCACCTAGACACCTCACTTAGACACCTTGCCCTAAAACCATTTCTTACCCTATGAGTCACCTTGAGACTAGGTCCTCCAAATCCTAACTACCCATGACCTATTCTCACTCCTTAACCAACTCTCATGCCTTATAAGCTCATGTTTTGATCATTCTCCAATGGTAAAAGCACTTGGCAGAGGGAGAAATGGGCAAAGAGCTAAAAATAGCCCTTTTACCTATTCTCCCTCCACTGACGTCACTCAAATGTCGATGGACGCTGGTGGGATCACCGACATCGATTACATAAGTCAAGCTCTAACCTTGAGCTCCCCCTGTCTCTTTGCATATTGACACACACACTCTGAGACCAAGCATCAGAATTTGACTATCGCTCTCTTGGCTATCGAAGCTCTGCACAAGTCACTCCAAACACTAGATTAAAACATTATACGGGGACCTCAACATCAACCACAATAGGAATAAGCATTCTGACACCTCTGGTTCTTCATCTAATAGAGCTAAGTATTCTGTCTCATTTCAATATTTTAGAATACATTGGTAATTAGTTTCCATTTGGTATTTCTAAGTACTATTGAGAGACTCGACTTCTTCCATGGAGAGGTTGAAAAGCCTTCCTCTTATTCTTGCCCTCTTCTCACACCTATTCTCTACCTTTGCCCTTCCTCAGACCTTATTCACCTTCCCACAACCCTGCACAAATCTTTAAACTCCTAGACTCATTTGTCCACCACAGAAATACCCTGAAAGATGTCCAAGGTCAACAACCCCTACTGACATCAGTAGCCTAACCGACATCAGCACCATTAACCCTACCGACCTTGGCATACCTATCGACATCGATGATTATGACATACAGTCTATAGAGAATAGGTACGCATTATCTATCTTTCTCTTTCTTTAATTCATTATCATTTCTTCCTTAATGAAACTCTTTTCTTTAAATAGTAGACTGTCATCCCTTAGGGAGCTTTACGCTTTTGGGACCGAGCGCGTAGCTTGGTAGTCCACCATATCATCTTCTAACATTTTCTTTGTTTAAGTCTTATTCTTATTACAGGTGTTTCCTCCATAGCCAAAGAGGAGCTCCCATAAAGCTTGAATATGGTGCGCACTTAATCCAGGTAACGTCAAACCCCTAACTCTTAACCTTAGTTTCTTCTTTCTTATCTGAATGTAATTAGCAAAAACTTAGAGAAACACAGCCATCCACACCTCTTGATCTATAACAAGTGATTGATGCCCATTTGGTTATTTTTTGTGACATGTTGAAAGGACTTCTACCTAACTACACACATGATCATGCTATCAAACTTATTCCTAGTAGTACACCACCCAACATCTAGCCATATAGGTATCCTTATGCCTAGAAAAGTGAAATTGAAAAGATGGTACAAGAGATATTGGATGAAAAAATCATTCACCATAGCTAAAGTGAATATTAATCACTAGTTATCATGGTGAGAAAGAATGATGACACTTAGAGGATGTGCCCTGAGTACAGAGAACTCAACAAGTACACTATCAAAGATAAGTTTCCTATTCCTATCATTAATGATTTAGTAGATGAATTAAATGATGATCTTTATTTTACCAAGTTAGATCGACATTATAGGTATCATTAAATCTAGATCCATGCTTAAGATATCCAAAACTACTTTCAAGACTCATGAGGGACATTATGAGTTTTTGGTTATGCCTTTTGGGATAACAAATTCACCGTCCACCTTTTAGAGTTTGATGATTAATATTTTTAGACCATTTTTGAGTAAATTTATTATGGTATTGTTGACCATTTTTTGGTCTTGCAAGCAAAAAAATGGGTCTCCCTTTCTTCCTTATTGTCCCAGTCTTTAATGTATTCCCCCTACTATAATTGTGCCATTTCCCTTTGTAGTAGACCTGTTCTATAAAGAGCCAAGTGACTTGAACTTTGTAAATGTTTTAGGTTGATCTAGAGTCTTATTTCACTTTGAATAAATGCCTTAGACAAACCTTTTGGCAAGGGAATGGGCCAACAAGAATGAAAATCTTTTACAAAGCTTCGAGGGCAAAGTACCCTTACGGAGGGTAGTCAGGCACAAACTAGACCATTCCAGTAGGTTGTGGATGGCAATTATGAGCCCAAGGTACCTTTGTAGAGGGTAGAGTTTTCCTTCAAAAAATGAACAAGGCAAATAATTCCTTTAGACTTTTGTTTAAAGGAAATCCATGGCAAACAAAGGCAAAGGTCCTTCGAAAAATACAAGGTAAAATACAAAGGATTTCTTCGAACATTTTGTCCAAAGAAAATCTAAGGGAAAATCCAAAGGCACATTTCATTTAGACAAAATGTTTGAAGGAATTCCTTAGGACATTTTGTCTGAAGGAATTCAAGAAGAGAGAAAGGGCCGAGAATCTAAAGAAAATATTTCCTTCGGGCAAAATGCCTGAAGGAATTCCATTGGACATTTGTTCGAAGGAATTGAGAACCAAGGGAGCCTGAAGGAGTTTGAAGGGTAGGTGCCCTTGCGGGGGACTCTCGATGACTAAGAAGGGACCAAATCAAAAGTTTTGAAGGGGCATTTCAAAACCCAAAGGGTCCTCATGGAAGGCAATGAGGAAATTCATCAAAGAACGAAGGGCAAAGGGTTCCTTCAGATTTTCTATCTGAAGGAAATCCAAAGAAAAGACAAGAAAAGGGATTCCTTTAGACTTTTGTATGAAGGAAATCCAAGGAAGGTTAAATTTCATAAAGATGAAGAAATTTCCAAAGGGGTGACGGGCCCAAAGACATCAAATTTAAGGTGATGAAATAGTTGTTGGCTTTCGAATGGCAACGAGCTTGCAGATGTCAACTTTACGGTGATGGAATAGCTGTTGATTCTTAAATGTTTAAAAATGGGCCCATGCATGTTAACATTTGAAGAGAGCCTAAAATAATTTATAAGTTAAGGCCACAAGTGAATTTAGTGACCCACTAAGAAAGGAGCCTAAGGAGCCAGCAAAGGATGGGAAGATAGCCCTAAGAGCTTAGATTTCCAAAAAGAGACAAAATATAATAAGGAAAGAGGGAGCAAAATAGAAAATCTAGAACATAGCCATGCACACATACGACAACATTTGGAATGTTCCAAAAGATGCACCCAACCAAGTGCAAGGGAAAATAGAACAGCCTAGGTGGCAAAAGAAAACATCGGTAGACATGTTATTCCAATGGTTGAAACAGTCTCCACCAAGTGGTCATCAAGGAGATAAAATAGTGAAAGCACAGCCTATTTTTTCCTTGTTTTACATTAATGAGTAGACAGTCGCATAAAACCCATGCTTTTGCAGTGATTTTTAATACAGGTTAGGTACTAAAGTCTAGATCAGCGACATATATAGCATGGTTATTTTAGGGCTTTCTAGAAGGATGACACCAACATGACCAATTTTTATACTCCCTAGGTGTTCAATGTATTATGGGAAGATTTTTATAGAAGGTACTAAAAGCCTCTTTCTTTCTCTATATATTGAAAACTCTCATTGGAGAAATGTATCTCTCATTTTTGTATGGTGCAACCCTGCCAAAATTTCACCTTGAATCAATAAAAAAGTATTTTAAATTCTATCTAACTAGTTATGATTTTGAGTGTGTCTATGTATCAATTCTATGTTCAGTTATTTTACCTTGATGCTCTCACAAATTGACACCAACACACCTAGTGTAGCCAAAGCATCAGTTCTGCAGGTTAACAAGAAGTGTTACATATGGAGCATAGAGACAAAAAAGAGTAGCTATCAGACAGTGTGTTTTCTACAGGGCCTATGGTAAGTTACATTTCATGTATGTCTTCATTAAGCCTCCCTTTTAAAACTCCCTATAGTCTGGTCTTTTTCTAGATAAAGTGTATGTTCACCCCCTTTCTGGTTTGAAGTGTGAACAGTTGAGTAGATCAACATCGTTTGGTGCATCACCACTTAGAGTAGTTTTCTATTCTGGTTATTGCTTATCTCTTTTCACCCCCCATTGTTAGTAGTAGTAGTAGAAAACCTTTATAGATGCATCAAAGGGAGCTAGCCATTTTCTAGATATTCTCCCCTCAGTTTTTCCAAACCCACAGCAAGAGGGGAGTCTCCATTGTGCTGTGTGGAAGACATGAGCTCAACCTTTTAGTCAAGGGTGCAATCCACAACATCAATAGTTTTTGGCATGCCCAGTGGGAACAATTTTAATGCTCAAAAAAGTTCCAAGATTGGTGTTGGTCCTGTTATAGCAAGAATGAATCACTAATTCAGTATATGGTGACTCCATTTTGAAGAACATCAGTCTTTGGTCAAAGATCAGCCTGACATCATATGCCTAAGGTCACCACATGATCTACTACCAAGAGTGTCCCTTTCAAATTCATTGAGATACTATTAAACTCAGTGAGGTGACTGAGGTTTGCAAGAACTCATCCTCATACATCAAGTCATTTTCCTAGACCTACTATAAAATATACTTACATAAGAAGACCCCGACAGAACCCTGTTATCACCATGGCTTTACCTTTTATGGCCTTTCATGGTCAGATCCCTTTGAACCTTATGAATTATAACCCAATACCATAGATAGACCTTAAAAGTGTTCCTAATTTTAATGGGGAGGGTACTATTACTGCCATTGAGCACATCAAAAATATTGTTAACCTTTGTAATATTCACAATATCACTGCAAAGAACATTGTCATCAAGCTGCTGGAATTGTCTTTTAAGGGTAACGTTCTAGACTAGTATGGGACTTTGCCTATGAATTCAATCAGTACATGGAATGAATTAAACACTCTCCAAACAAATAAATTTAGGGAAAAAAGTGATCACCTCTCACTTTCTGAGTAGCTAACCACCATGAAAAGAGCTTCACATGAATTCATGTAGGATTTCAATACCTAGTTTCAAAAGACATGGGACAGAATCTCCATTTTGGTAAGGCTAACCCTAAGTTATGCCTTCCTCTATTATTTAAATTCCTTGAATAGTGACATTACTGTCATGATATAGTCCATGGGAGGACAAGTGCTACCAGTTGCCTATGAAATAGCCATAAAAGTTGAAAATTGCCTGGTGCAAGCGATAAAGATACACCCTAGACCTCATATGTTGCTCTTTCTTTAGTTAACCCCCCCAGTATAGACTATTGCACCCACATTAGCTCTTCTACTTGGCATATAAAATATGACTGCTACTTCACCCAATGACCTCCATGAAGTTAAGAGCTTGCTGCAAAATGTGACCAACGAACTAGTGGCTCTCAAGAGACAAAAAGCTCAAAACTACTAGCCAAATAAAGGATACCAGTAGTTTGGACAAGAAAATATACTCCCTTTTCAAAATTATAATCAAGGATAGGGTCATTTTACATAGGATAGACCATAAAAATGGTATAATCCAAGTGCTCCTTCATCATCCAAAGCTCTTGTGCTTGCTCAAAATAATCTAGTACAAGAACAACCAAATTGCTCACCCTTGGGATATGGTCAAGATCAGGCTACTTATAAAAATGAGACGTCAAGTCAATATATGAATGTATAAGACAATCAAGCTGCCCAATTCCCAAGCTTTGAGATGTCAATACAACTTGGCATGGGCAACAGTCAGGCTCAACCTAATTCCACTCTCATGAATCACATGGAAGGTGAATTTTGTGCAGTCAACTATGTGGGCAGTATGAACAACTAAGGTGATTATGTTTTAGCCAACACAAGGTCCAAAAGAAGAGCTATGGAGGAAGCCTAGCTAGTTGCCCAAACATCTGTAGCATCTTCTTCATCACATGTGAACCAAAAAGTTCCAAATTTTAGGCCACCAATTACACCCTTAGCTCCCTAGCCTATGCCTAAGGCTGCAAGCAACCCCAAAGAAAATTTTAAAGGGAACAATCCTCAGATCAATGTGGTATACTAGATGAAGAAGCTACACATGAATATCTCCTTGTGGGATTCATTGGCAATACCAGGACAAAAGGACATAGTCTAGAAGGGGTTGCACGAGCTATATCAACCAACTGTCCCAATAAAAGCTGATAATGTTTTGATCATGAATGGGCACCCCTCCATAATAGGCCAAGTAAAGAAAGAAGAAAAGTTTCCCCATTTCTATCTATCCTTAGTCATAGGAGATTTCTTGGTAAACAACTGCATTGTTGACAGTGGAAAAATCACCTCAGTAATGCCCAAATGCATAGAAAATAAGTTGGGACTCAAATACAAAGAAATGACCAATGGAATCCTGCAGTTAGATGGATCACCAGCTAAGATAGTAGGAGTGGTGAGAGGCTTGAACTTGATGCTCCATGCCTATCCAACTTTCTTAGTTCCCCATGATGTGGTGGTGGTGGATGTTCCTCCCTACTTTGCCATTTGCTTGTCCAGGGATTTCACATCCAAAATAGGCAAGTACCTAGTAGCAAACTGGTCTGACATGGTTTTTAGAACCAATTATGGGACTAAGGTCAAGATTTAGTCAGAACCAATCCATAGAGATCATTTGGAGCCATACTCACTCAAAGTGGTGAATGTCAACTACACCATTATTGATGAAGAAGATTTCCAAGTGGATCAATCTCCACCTTCTACCCTTGAAGGAGTTGTTAACTTGTTCTTAGATGAATGGGGAAGTGACAACTTTGAACATGACCCATACAAGTTCATAGAAGATGCAGGCCTCAAGATTTATTGTGTGCATGAAGAGGGTACTTTTGTACCAAATTTAATGAAAGCAAACCAAGAGAGCTTAAGTTTATGGCAGCTTTTCTTCGATGGCTCAAGAAGCAAATTGGGAGTTGGTGGAGTAGTATTAATTTCCCCCTCACAGGAGAAATACTTCTCAACTTTTAGGTTCCAATTTTCTTGCACTTGTAATTTTGTAGAGTATGAATCTCTCATCTATGGTTTGGACTGGGCAAGGAAAAGAGGAATCAAAGAGCTACAGGTTTTTAAGGACAATGAGTTGATTGTAAACCAGGTGAGAGGCCAAAATCTAACAAAGAATTCCTTGTTTAAGTCTTACAAGCACAGGGTGTGGGACTTAGTGGATATTTTCCTTACTTTCAATGTTACTTCTATTTCAAGAGAGTAGAATAAACAAGTTGATAAGCTAGTAGTAGTTGGTGCTCAGTTCGACGTCCCCAAGGAGATAGGCTAAGATAGTAGTCCATGCTATTTAAAAGTCATTTCAGACCCTCCATGCTTGATAACATCACCAACTAGTAGGTGTTTGATAGCGATTAGCAGATAGCACTCTTCTTGCAAGAGGAGGCTGAATTTGCCTCTAGAAATCAAGCAAATCTACAACAATAGTATGGCAGCCAAATTATTTAGATAAAGAAAAATAAACTTCCCGAAGGCTTGGTCACTCTTGAAAGATCTTTAATGAGGATGACTAATTGAAAAATGACAAAGAAAGCATCACAATGAATAAAGGAAACTACAAAAAGGTTAAGATATTCAAGAATAGGTTGCTTAAACTTGGGAAGGTATGTACAGATCATGAAAGGTAGGCTTTCATCTTGTTGTGCCAATAATTTTCTGATGTCTTTGCTTGGGAGTATAGAGACCTGAAGGGTTTTGACCCAAGTTTGGCCCAACATACCATTGAGCTAGAGGAAGGCACCAAGCCAATCAAATAGAAACAAAGGCCTATCAACCTGAAGATTGAGCCTCTCATGCAGAAGGAACTCACCAAGCTAGTTGAGTCCAAAATCATATTTCTGATCAAACACTCTTCTTAGCTAGCCAACCTTGTCCTATCTAAAAAAAGAATGGACTTTAGAGACCTCAATAGAGTCTCATTGAAAGACCACTATCCTCTCCTAAGTATGGAGTAGATCCTCCAAATGGTGATGAGTAGTGAACATTTTCCCCTCCTAGATGGTTATTCAGGGTACAATCAGATCTTAGTGTAAGACTATGATCAATACAAGACAACTTTCAATACCAAGTGGGGAACATTTTCTTACCAAAAATGCCATTTGGACTATCTAATGCTAGTGCCACTTTTCAACAAGCCATGGACATGGCTTTTTAAGGCCTGATAAATAATATTGTACTGGTATATCTTGATGATGTGATAGTATTTTCTAAGGAAGAAGGCCAACATATAAGACACCTTAGGCAAATATTTGAGAGGTGTAGAGAGTTTAGTATCTCTCTCAACCCAAAGAAATGTGTGTTCACTATCCATGAAGGTAAACTCCTTGGCCATGTTGTTTTGAAAGAGGGCTTGACCATTGATCCAGAAAGAGTTTTCTCCATCTTAGAGTTGTCCTTGCCTAAGCATAAGAAAGGTATACAAAGCTTCTTTGTTAAAATAAATTTCATCAAGATATTTATCCCAAATTTTGCCAAGATAGTCAAGCCACTGACCTCCATGCTGAAGAAAGATGAGAAATTCACATAGATAGTGTAAAGGAAGGATAGTTTTGAAGGGATCAAGTAGACTATTACCCAGGCTCCTACCTTGATTAGTCCTGACTTCACCAAGGATTTCAGCCTCTCCACCTTCAGAAATGAAGAGGTAATTTTTGTTATGCTTACCCAAGAAAATCGTGAGAACTTTGCATAGTCGCTTGCATTTTTTAGCCAAGGTCTAGAAGGTTTTGAGATCAGGTATACATATGTGGAGAAGCAAGTCCTTGTGGTCATACAAAGCTTCAAGAAATCTAGACATATATTGTTTATAAATAGGGTTCATCTCATGGTGCCACATCCTAGAGTCAAAGATTTCTTGATCAGCAGTGATCTAAATGAAAAGAGAGTGGGATGGATCACTAAAGTAATGGAATATGGCGTGGACATCAAAACCACAAAGATGGCAAGGGGAAAAGGCCTATGTGAACACCTTGTTGTAGACCTTAAACAACATAAATAAGACATTTTGAAAATCCATGATGAAGCTATGGCAAAAGAACCAGCAGTCATGAAGGATTGGGCATCAGACATGAAACATTTCCTTCTCACTGGTGAGTGCCTACAGGGCCTTGATAAGACCAAGAGGAGATATTTTAGACTCCAATCTCTCCCTTATGTCCTACTTGATGGGGTGTTGTTTAGAAGAGATTTTTTTGGAGTACTCTTGAGGTGCATAGACCTAGGTCAGGTTGATATGGTGCTATCTGAGTTCCATGATGGGTCAGCTGGTGGTCACTTTGCTCTTAAGCCTACAACTACAAGGATTATGAGAGCTGGTTACTTCTGGACCACTCTATTTAGAAACACCCATGGTTGGGTACAAAAGTGGCAAAAGTGTGCTCTCTTTGATGGGAAACAATGGCTGGCTACAATGCCTCTATAGCCTATTCAAGTAGAACAACCATTCATGCAATGGGGCCTATACTTCATAGGGATGATCAACCCTCCCTCTAGTGCTAGCTTAAAATGGGTCTTGACTGCTATATACTACTTCATGAGATGGGCAGAAGCTATTGCTTTGAAGGAAGCCAATGAAAGTGCAGTCTTAGACTTTTATGAAGGCCTGGTGACAAGGTTTAGAGTCCCAACTACCATCATATCGGATAATGATTTAGCTTTCTTGGGAACCAAAATGAGCGAGTGGACATTGGGTTATGACATCTACCTTAGCACTTCTTCCAACTACTACCCATAAGGGAATGGGCTGGCTGAGTCCACCAATAAGAATCTGATCAAAATCATCATAAGGACAATGGAGGATGTCAGGATCTTGCTCCCCTTAATAAGAGCATATATTATTACCTTTTTTTTAGCAACTAAACACGGAATTATACTAGAATGAATAAGTAACTAGAAATATGAAACAACACAGGATATGAGAGACAATACACAATCTTGTGTTAATAATCACTCAGAAGAAAATACAATAAAGAAGATGCCACTTCTTCCACCGCAAAGGCTCGCCACACCTCAAGACCTTCTTCCCTCTCTCTCACAGTCCCAACAATCAACTCCAATACAAAATTGATGTTCACCTCCACTAGTCAGTAACACGCTGCCAGTACACCAAGTACACAACCATACTCCAAGTAGATCTCCTGCTCTTTGTTGCTACCTGTAAATCACTAGACCTTACTCACCTATGTAGATATCTCTACACCCCTGAAGAACCCTTGTCCTTGCCTCAACAAGTCCTTATGATTTTTCAACCAGTACCCCAGTGGATCAGCTCCTAGACTTTGCACAACCTGTAACTCTCCCTGATCATACACTCTCAGCACCCCTGTGGAACTAGGAAGAGCTACTCTAGCTCTCTCTACAAGCTCAATGGCTTTCTAGCACACTTTTACAATACAACCTATGAGTCTATTATATAGATCTCATGTATACAATAATTAGACTATCTTAATTACAATAATTAGACACACAACTCAAGACTATAATTAGCCTTTAACATGCAAACTAACAGTCCAAAAATAGACTCTACAGAATTTGCATGCAAACTTTATGTTCACACACAGGTTGCCGATGTCGGCTCCTCCATGACCAATGTCAGCTGACTCATAACCGACGTTGGTTGCTTCTGCACTGCTATCTGACCAATGTCGGCTGATCAGACTGATGTCAGTTTCCCTGCAACTCATTTTGTAACTTTTTACAACCTCTGTAACCTCTGTAACTCCTCTTATTTGCATCCTAGTGAAGCTTTTAGCTCCACAACCTAACAATCTCCCACTTGGAGATAAATAGCTACACCTGTACCTATACCTTCATCTAATTCATTTTTTGGCTTGTATCCCTCTTCAAGATCAATCCTGAAGACCACCCACCACACAACCTATGATGCCTTACCTATCATCCGAGTAACCTGCCACATCTGAACCTACAACTCCATGTAGTGAAGACCTTGACCCTGCATAACAAGTTAACCTGCTACTAGTCCCTCTCAGATACCTGAGAATCCACTAAACTGCCCTCCAGTACTTCTTCTATGAATTGGCTCCAAACTCTCTGACAACTCCCACTACTTGGGAAAACTCAGGCCTACACTAGACCTCATGTGATTTTGAACCCTGTTCTAAGCTCTGCTTGAACTGTCCAGCCCTTGGTGTGCTTACCAATTCTGTATCCTGCATCTTGAACCTCGCCAACACCTTCTTCACATTAGCTCCCACTGGAGACAAAATCTCCATGTCTCTTATGCTAAAGAATTTCACTGCTCCCAAATTCTTCATGACACACCACTAAACTAACCTTACCTTTATCTCATAAACTCCCTGTATGTACAAACCTACTCCAAGCATACCTCCACATAAAATAACTAGATAATGTCGTGACTCATCATCCACCTAGTAAGAACAAACACAATAGTTACACTAACATTGACTAAATCCCTGCTTTGTCATCCACCTGTCAAAACCTGTACCACTGTCCTACAGTTTCCTCAAGACCATCTACCTTGGCCTTCCGTCTCACGTATCCATCCACTCTCTTCTTTAACTTGGGAATCCATCCATCTCTCAGTGCTTTCTCCCAGCTGACAACTCTACCAACAAACACCTATTTGGTTCTTCTCCAAGGACTCACACTCCTCATCCATGCCAAGGTCCCACTGTTTCTGGATTCTACCTGCATTGCATCTTCACATCTTCCTAGTTCTCAACCATCAGTAAGCAATATAAAGAAGGTGAACAATGAATATGAGGTTCACTTACCCTTTCTATCCTCCATATGGGTGTTTGAGACTTCTTGACAGCTTGTTGTCCGCCCAACATCCGTTCCAGTGACCGATCTCAACCATCTCCCAATCTACACCCGATCGATGTCAGTTCTCTATGACTGACCCTATTTGTTGATGTCAGTTTCCTGACCAACACCGATGTACCACTTGCCGACATCGGTCACTGTATGACTAACGTTGGTTCCTTCTGCCCGACACCATCGACTCTACTGATCTACACATGATCGACATTGGTGCCTATCTATTCGATGTCAGTTCATCCTAACTGATGTCGATATCTGTGTTCACTTGTGAGTGATGACTTTTTACCCGTGAGCTCCTTTTGGGTCAAAATGTAGTCCTTATAAACATAACCCTACTCAGAATAATTCAGTCCCCTCTGTGGATCTCTGTCTGCCATCTCCTCCATGAACACCAAGGCTTTCCACTTCTTAAGTTTGTCAAAGATATATGTCTTTTGCTTAAGAACATGCATCCCCCTCCTACTTATGTGACCAAGCCTAAAAAGCCACATCTCTACAACAGAAAGTGAATCAATAATATATGTAGATAGATAAAGGATACCTACTTTCTTACCACCATCTAATTCAAGTGCATCCACTGTGAGAGTTACTGTGCATCTCCCATCACCCAACTTTCATGAAGAAATTAGACTCATCTCCAAGACTAGGCCCTGCATAACCTCCTTCAACACCTGTGTGTTATCCGTCTACAATTTCAGCTTCACTTCCCCTTTGCCAATCATTTGACAAGGCTCTCCAGCTCCTAAATAAATCTCTCCAAAGTCTCCAAAGACATACCCATGAAAAGATGCTCTATTTTGAGCTGCATGAAAAGAGGCAAAAGAATCTGTAAACCAAGATTCTACTTTATCCAGAGCACCCTGTGCAACAACCCCTGCAACATCTACTTCTACACGCTGATCTTCTACCGACCAACAATCTTCCTTTACCTGATCTTTCTTTCCATCAATCAGACCATTCATGCTATTCAGTTTCTCCATTCGTAGCTTACTTTCTTCTACCATTGCTATACTCCCACTCAATTCGAAACCCCTGTGAGTGACCTATAATCAACAAACACTAACCAAATCTAAACCACCTGTTAATAACCCAACCAAAAGCTTTGATACCAATTTGTCAAGATCTTTCTCCCCTCAATAAGAGCATATATGATTACCTTTGTATTAGCAACTAAACACGGAATTATACCAGAATGAATAAGTAACTAGAAATATGAAACAACACAGGATATGAGAGACAATACATAATCTTGTATTAATAATCACTCAGAAGAAAATACAATAAAGAAGATGCCACTTCTTCTTCCACCACAAAGGCTCACCACACCTCAAGACCTTCTTCCCTCTCTCTCACGGTCCCAACAATCAACTCCAATACAGAATTGATGTTCACCTCCACTAGTCAGTAACACACTGCCAGTACACCAAATACACAACCGTACTCCAAGTAGATCTCCTACTCTCTACTGCTACCTGCAAATCACTAGACCTTACTCACCTATGTAAATATCTCTACACCCCTAAAGAACCTTTGTCCTTGCCTCACCAAGTCCTTATGATTTTTCAACCAGTACCCCAGTGGATCAGCTCCTAGACTTTGCACAACCTACAACTCTCCCTGATCATACACTCTCAGCACCCCTGTGGAACTAGGAGGAGCTACTCTAGCTCTCTTTACAAGCTCAATGGCTTTCTAGCACACTTTTACAATACAGCCTATGAGACTATTATATAGATCTCATGTATACAATAATTAGACTATCTTAATTACAATAATTAGACATGCAACTCAAGACTATAATTAGCCTTTAACATGCAAACTAACAGTCCAAAAATAGACTCTCTAGAATCTGCATGCAAAATGCATGTTCACACATAGGCTATCGACATCGGCTCATCCATGACCGATGTTGGCTGAATCATAACCGACATCGGTTGCTTCTGCACTGCTATCTGACTGATGTCGGCTGATCAGACCAATGTCAATTTCCCTGCAACTCATTCTACAACTTTTTACAACCTCCGTAACCTCCATAACTCCTCCTGTTTGCATCTTGGTGAAGCTTTTAGCTCCACAACCTAACAGAGGAGAATCAGAGAACTTGGCATGCCAAGTTGAAAATATCTTTATGGGCAGATAGGGTTACTCCAAAGAGGGTAGTTGGAAATTCACCATACACACTTGTGTATGTAAGGGAAGATAGACTTCCTATTTCACTTGAATTTCTAGCTTTGGATCTTGCTCACCAACTATAATTACAAGAAGGCAACAGCATGGAGGTTAGGCTGTGTGAATTGATGTAACTTTAGGAGATAAGGGACCAAGCCATGGTTTCTATGGCCAACCATCAATAGCAAATAAAGAAGCACTTTGACAAGAAACCCTCGTCAAAAGGCTTCTCTAAAGGCAACATCATCTTAAAGTGGGATGAGGACCGAGCTAAGCTTGGAAAACACACAAAGTTCAACACCCTATGGAGTGGTCCATATGTCATCACTCAATACAAGCAGCACAATGCATTCCAACTCTCTAGATTGGATGGTGAAGAACTACATATCCCAGTTAATGGATATACCTTAAACACTATCACTGAGTCTTCTCTCATCATGTATATATTTCCTTATTTTTTCCTATTTTTCCTAAGTGATCTTGCACATGTTCATAATTTTTTAGCCTTGTGTGTGTTTTGTTTACCATTTGGGGTGAAGGATTCATGATTGATTCTTGGATCTCTTGAGGCTATTGTCAAGCTTTTAGGCTATGTTTTGACTCTGTGCCCAATGGACTTGCAAGTCATTGGTTTCTTAAGCATGGCAAGCATGCTTCCCCTGGGAATTGCCAAATTGTTGACCATTTTTTGCTCTTAAAAGCCAAAAAATGGGTCTCCCTTTCTTTCCTTGATGTCCTAGTCTTTAATGTATTCCCCCTACTATAATTGTGCCATTTCCCTTTGTAGTAGACCTGTTCTATAAAGAGCCAAGTGACTTGAGCTTTGTAGATGTTTCGTGTTGATCTGGAGGCTTATTTCCTTTGAACAAATGCCTTAGACAAAACTTTTGGAAAGGGAATGGGCTAGCAAGAATGAAAGTCTTTTACAAAGCTCTGAGGGCAAAGTACCCTTACGGAGGGCAGTCAGGTGAAAACTAGACTGTTCTAGTAGGTTGCGGATGATAATTATGAGCCCAAGGTACCTTTGTGGAGGGTAGAGTTTTCCTTCAAAAAATGAACAAGAAAAAGAATTCCTTCAAAAAAAAATTTGAAGGAAATCCATGACAAACAAAGGCAAAGGTCCTTCATAAAATACAAGGTAAAAGACAAAGGATTTCTTCAGACATTTTGTTTGAAGAAAATCCAAGGGAAAATCCAAAGGCACATTTCCTTCAGACAAAATGTCTAAAGGAATTCAAGAAGAGAGAAAGGGCCGAGACTCCAAAGAATAGATTTCCTTTGGGAAAAATGCCCGAAGGAATTCCTTCAAACATTTTGTTTGAAGGAATTGAGAACCAAGGGAGCGCAAAGGGAAGGTGCCCTTGTGGGGGACTCTCGGTGACCAAGAAGGGACCAAATCAAAAAATTTGAAGGGGCATTTCAAGACCCAAAGGGCTCTCACAGAAGGTAGTGAGCAGATTCATCAAAGAGCAAAGGGCAAAAGATTCCTTCAGATTTTTTGTCCAAAGGAAATCCAAAGAAAATATAAGACAAGGGGTTCCTTTAGACTTTTGTCTAAAGGAAATCCAAGGAAGGTTCAATTGTGGAAAGCCAAAGAAATTGCCAAAGGGTTGATGGGCCCAAAGACATCAAATTTAATGTGGTGAAATAGCTGTTGGCTTTTGAATGGTAATGGGCCTACAGATGTCAACTTTATGGTGATGGAATAGACATTGATTCTCAAATGTTAAAAAATGGGCCCACACATGTTAACAGTTGAAGAGAGCCCAAAATAACTCATAAGCGAAGGTTGCAAGTGAACTCAGTGACCCACTGAGAAAGGAGCCCAAGGAGCCAGCAAAGGATAGGAAGATAGTCTCAAGAGCTCAGATTACTAGAAAGAGATAGATTATAGCAAGGAAAGAGGGAACAAAATAGAGAATCCAGAACATGACCATGCACACATATGACAAAATTTGGAATGTTCCAAAAGATGCACCCAACCAAGCGTAGGAGCAAATAGAATAGCCTAGGTGGCAATAGAAAGTGTCGGTAGAGGAGTTATTCCAGCGGTTAAAATAGTCTCTACCAAGGGGTCATCAAGGAGTGCAAATAGTGAAAGTGTGGCACATTTTTTCCTTATTTTATATTAATGAGTAAATAGTCATGTAAAACCTATGCTTTTGTAGTGATTTTTAATATGGGTTAGGTGCTAAAGTCCAGATTGGTGACATCTACAACATGGTTATTTTAGGGCTTTCTAGAAGGATGGCACCATCATGACCAATTTTTCTCCTCCCTAGGCATTCAATGTAGCATGGGCAGCTTTTTCCAAAAAGCACCAAAAGCCTCTTTCTTTCTCTATATATTGAAAAATCTCATTGGAGAAATGTATCTCTCATTTTTGTATTGTAAAGCCCTACCAAAATTTCACCTTGAATCAATAAGAAAGTGTTTTACTTCTATCTAACTAGTTATGCTTTTGAGTGTGTCTATGTATCAATTCTGTGTTAAGTTATTTTAGCTTGATGCTCTCACAAATTGACACCAACACACCTAGTGTAGCCAAAGCACCAGTTCTATAGGTTAATAGGAAGTGCTACATCTGGAGCACAGAGATAGAAAAGAGTAGCTATTAGAAGGTGTGTTTTCTATAGTGCCTGTGGTAACTTACATTTCTTATGTGTCTTCATTAAGCCTCCCTTTTAAAGCTCCCTACAGTCTAGTCTTTTACCAGATAAAGTGTATGTTCGCCCCCTTTCTAGTTTGAAGTGTGAGCAAGAGGGGAGTCTCCATTGTGCCCTTATCTAGAGATGCATCAAAGGGAGCTATCCCTTATCTATAGATTCTCCCCTTAGTTTTTCCAGACCCATAGCAAGAGGGGAGTCTCCATTGTGCTACGTGGAAGACAAAAGCTCAACCTTTCTATCAAGGGTGCAATCCACAACGTCAATAGGTATTTTTTGATGATATACTCATTTATATTAAAAATTAGGAAGACCATTTGCACCATATGAAATAGGTACGCTCAATTCTAAAACATCAGTTATTTGCCAAACCTTTCAAATGTACTTTTAGAGCTTCTTAGGTTGAGTATTTGGGTTAGCTGGTTTCATATGAAGGAGTGAAAGTGGATCTTAAAAAAATCAATAAAGGGTGGATTGGTTGATTCTTAAGACACTCAAGCAACTAAGGGGATTTCAGGGGCTAACTGGTTATTATCACAAGTTTATCAAAAATTATGGTAGCATTGCAGCCCTAATCACCTCTTTATTAAAGGAAGACTTCTTTCATTGGACTAATACAACTACCAAGGCATTTGAATAATTGAAATTGGCTATGTGCACCACTCTAGTGTTGGCTACTCCCAAATTTTCCAAGACTTTTATGGTTAAATGTGATGCATTTGGGTATGGTATGGGTATTGTACTCATGCAAGAAGGTAGACCACTTGCATTTGAAATTTGTCAATTGAAGGGTAAAAATAAGCACAAGCTCATTTATGAGAATAAAATGATGGCCATTTTTAATGCAGTTAAACAATCAAGACCTAATTTTATGGGTCATCACTTTTAGTTAAATACTAATCATGATAGTCTCAAATACTTTTTGGAACAATGGTTATCATTTGAAGAAAAACAAAAATGGATAACTAAGAAGTTAGGCTATGATTTTGAAATAGTTTACAAGAAAGGCAAGGACAATGTGTGGCAAATGCACTATTGTGGAAGGATGAATCATTTGAGGTGTTGCTATGTGCTATGACCATTTTTCAGGTAGATTGACTAGAGGAAGCACAATCAGAATAGGACAATGATAGTAATACCCATGATTTGATTCAAAACATTTAACAAGGTTTGGGTCGATTTAAAAAATCCACATGGAAGGGTGATTCATTATGGTATAAAGATAGATTATACCTATGTAATAATTCTCTTTTTAAACAAAAATCCTTTAAAACTTCATGCAACTCCAATTAGGGGTCATTCAAGATTTTTTAAAACCTATCATAGAATTAAGTAAGACTTTTTTGGGAAGTACTCAAGGGGGATATCCAGAAATATGTGGCTACATGTATGATCTATCAACAAAATAAAGGAGAAACCATCAAAACCCCAGGTCTTTTGTAACCTTTATCCATCCCTAGCCAATGTTGGGAAGAGGTCTCCCACAATTTGATGGTCAAAATTTATCATGGTTATGTTAGATCATCTTAGTAAGTATGCTCATTTTTATTCTTTATCACAACCATTTGTTGTTAGTAAAGTAGCTTCTACTTTTCTTGATACATTTAAGAAATTGTATGGTACCCTTAAGATAATTGTAAGTGATAGAGATCCCATTTTCACTAGCAATTTTTGGACTGAGTTATTTGCATGTTTGGGCACCTAGTTGGCTCATAGTTCATCCTATCATCCCTAATTAGATGGACAAACTAAGGTAGTAAAAAAATATCTATAAGGATATCTCTATTTTTTATTTTTGATAAACATGATAAATGGGTTCATTATTTACCACTTCTTGAATGGTGGTATAATACTTTTGTTCATAGTTCTTCCAAAATGTCTATGGATAACACCCTCCATCCAATATATGGATACCACCCTCCATCCATCACTTCAATCTTAAAGGTCTATCCTAAGGTTCGTGTAGTTGAAGAACATATTCACCATCAACAGGATATCCTTACAAGTTTATGTGAAAAGTTAACCATGGCTTAGAATCACATGAACCAATGAGCAAATCAACATATGAGTGAGAGGCATTTTAATATGGGTGATTGGGTCTTTGTTTGCTTGTAACCATATAAGTAGATGTCTTTGAAGCAATAGAAAAAGGATAACAAGCTATCCCCTAAGTATTATGGGCCTCATCAGAACTTGCAAAAAATTAGTAGTGTGTCCTACAAGTTAGAATTTTCTTCCTCCACTCACATCCATCCAGTATTTCATGTATCATGATTGAAGAAAGTCATTGGACATAGAGTTGTTACTCAAACTGACTTACCAAAATTGAATGAAGAATGAAGATTTATTCTTGATCTTGAGGTCATCCTTAAAATGCACACTAAGTAGCTATGATCTAGAGCAATTAAGGAGTACCTAATCAAATGAAAGAAGTTGCTTTGTGAAGATGTCACTTGGAATGATGAATCCTTTATGCAATAACATTCAGAGTTAACTAAACATTGAAGATTATGTTGTTTTGAAGGGAAGGGGCATGCTATGCACTTAACCTTTAGTGTGTCTAGGGATATGTTTGGCCGACTTGTGGCTTCCATACCTCTTTTACATTTCTTTATGTTCTTAGTTAGGTCAGACTATGGAATAACCATGGATAATGTTTTAATTAATTTAGGAAACTATAGGGTTTAATTTCCTAAATAGTAAAGGGGTCTAGATTAAAGGGAAAATTAGTAAATAAATGTGCCTTAATTAAGCTACTAATTTATTGAATCTAGAAGTACTTAATTAATTTATAAAAATAGAAAATAAGGGGATAGAGAGTGAAACTTAGCAAATTTAGGCTAAGACAGAGGACATAGAGGCTACAAATCAATAATTTGGCTGGGTAGACTATCAAAAATAGGATCTAAAAGTCGATTTTCTACCTAGATAGGAGCGCTAGAAATGAAACACCTAGAAGTCCAATGCTATAGTCTAAGTTTTGGCACTATTGTCCTTAGTGTCTGAGATTTTTGGGTTCTATTCATCTACTCTGAGGGACCTTGTGCTTGAAATATCGAGTCCTAGTTGTTTGTGAAGCTTTATGTGCAATTGATTTTGCCTTCAAGTATCCTAGTTATTATTCATGCTTGATAGGTGATCTCAAATCTAGCTAAAAAATGGGTTAGTCTGTAATATATAATAAACATGTGATCATACCCAATGTGTGGGCACACTACCTACATACCAATACTCTAAAGAGAGATCAAGGCTAATATAGTTCTCCCAATTTGATGTGTATTATTCAATATTGTGTATACAATGCAAGTGTATATGAATTTGGATAAACTTGAGATGACTCATGACTGATGCAGAAGCTTAGATAGGCTATAAATAATAGTGATTGGTTGTACGCAGAGAATAGGAAGATTTGTTTAAGTTTTCTTTAGTATATTTTTAGCTTGTGCCTTTTGAATGATTTTCAACCCTTCTAAATGAACTTTGAATGGACTTTTATAGGGAATATAGTGATCCTAGGTTAAATGAACTCGCATTAGGATGAAAATAGAAAAGATAAAGATTCAATAAAATTTGACCATTTGAGGCTATTGTGGATTGGGACAACAACACTAAAAAGTGGACACCCTAGGTCCCAATGCTATAGTCTAACCCATGGCACTATTATCTAGGGGAAAAGGGACCCTGGGGGATATATCTATGCTTGGGAGAGGAGTCCAAGATAGTAGGGGATGAATCTATAAGGCTTCAAATGACTAAGAAAAAGTGAAAACATGCCTAAGTGGGTTTTGTAAGTGAGTAGGAGAGACCTATGGTTTAGGTATCACAAGTCATGCTCAAGTTGTACAAATTGCATTTTAGTATAACTACATTTACCCCCCCTTTATTCTAAGTATGCAACAAAGAGAAATACTAGGATAAAGGAAAAAGAGAGAAGTGTACTTGAACTTACCTATGAGGCTAAGCCCAAGAAGTTGTGTGATGTTGGGTTATGCATAGTGAGAGCATGTTATACTATGTAAGTCTACAAAAAGGAAAGCAAAAGTAGATTAGTTCTTACTAGATACACTATATCTAAAATAAGAATGTACAAAGCTAAATATAGAGAGAGGAAGGAAGAGAAAGGAATGAATACACCTCACCAGGTATATGAACCAATACAAAACCTATTATGTTGTTAAATTATGCTGGGTAATGTTAGAAATATGTTGAACCAAGAGTTATATCAATCACTGAGCTGAGTGTTCAATCCCTTAGAAATTAGCTCAAGAATACAAAGGCAGGCCCTTTGGCTCCATCATCACCAACTATGTGAAGTTAATGAATTGTGCATGTGTTAATATATGTATGGACCATGTGTCCAATCCTTTTGAATATGTGGCTGAAGAATATAAAGGTTATCTAGACCTTTGGCTTCATCATTGCCCCGTGATGTGAATTTGAATGAAAAAATACCAGTATAAATGAATGTCATATGAGATGGCTCATGGAGCCCTTGGATGTGTTGTGATTTGACAATGTTGGTATGGATAGTTGAATGTAAACTAGAAACTAGGCCATTGATGGCCACTTCAATAGATGGAGATTAGACTTGTATAGAAGTACCTCCTGAAATTGGAATCAAGGCTTAAGATTCCACTTGAGAACTTAGGTATGTAAGAAGCAAAATTTTATGAAATTTTACTTGAAAATGATTCCAACCACTTATAGATGGAGTAAGGCATGTAACTACTAAGAATGTGTAAGAAAATGCAATGAACTCATAAATAGAGAAGACCCATGTGTCACACACATTGCCCCTAATAACTAGGTTCTAAAACATAGATTCAGAACTAAAAGTCATATCAACTAAGATGTCTAAACTAAAAATCAAAACCCTCATGTTGAACATGATGCTCCCTATATCTAGATTCTCTTAGCGAAATAAGTGCTAAAAACTATTGATTTTTGGATTGAACTGTGTTGGTTAAACTATGACTGAACTCACCTCTCAACCTAATTCTGGAAAAAGAGAATATTCTACTATTTCAACAATAACACCGAAAACTAATCACTTTGGGGTCCAATGTTGTAGTCCCATTTTTGGCACTATTGTCTAGAGCCAAAACTAATGACTGATTTAGATTTTCTGTTGTTTGCCTGGTCTAGTTTGCCTATGCTAAGTTCTGGATTCTAGACTGTTCTATTTTGAAATTGCTTTTTTGACCATTAGGAGCTATGATCTTTGTGAAAAAACCCCTATTTATTACCCCCTTTTCTGAGGGTCAGAAAGAAGACCCAACAATGAATGAACTTAGAAGAAGAAGCCTTACAAGTTGTTAAGCTACAAAAACATTTGATATAGCATTGATATAGATTATCTTAAGGTATATCAAAATTTATGAAGAGAGATTGTTATATCCATAAGGGTATGCCTAGATAGATATAAAAATGTAATATCATGTGCATGAGAATAAATTAGAATTCAAAATGTTAGTTGTTAATTTTTAGTGACATGGAGGGATGGAACATGATGTCCATCATGGCATACAAGAAGTAAGGTAAATGAATGATTGAAATCATTGCATTGTACACGAAGATAAGAAATCAAGTAATAAGCATAAAAAACAAGAAATAGAAATATGCAAGGGTGGCCAAGGGGCCAAATAAGCACACAAGGCATACAAATCATGTTCAAATACCACATACACACAATGGAAATAAGCAAAGTTTGGCACAAGGGCTACAAGCACATGAAAGGTACACACAAAGGACATTGTCAAGTGTCCAAAGGCACACACATATAAACAGGAACAAAGGACATCAAAAAATATCCTAAAACATAATCAGGAAGCAAACATGAATTGAAAAAAATATAAACACATCTAGCTAATCAAAGTGAAGAGTGGAAGCATACAAATTACTATAAATATAAACATAAATATAACTATGGAAAGTAAGAAACAAGAGTATACAAGATAAATAATACAAGACTAATGTATATGCTATGAAATATAAAAGTGTGATATATGCTAATAGATGTCGATGTGATATTTGTGTAAGTAAGTAAGGAATGTACTACAATAAGATGTCTAGAGTGTATAGTGTAATAATGACATAACCTGGATGGTGTAGTCATGCAGAGTATGCCCCCAGTGGGTAGATGGATTGATATGTAGCTGGAATGTAGAAGCAAGATGCCCCTTCTATGGGTAGAGTGAAGCAATCAAGAATCTAGATGCACTACACACACTCAAAGAATATTAAGTGAAGCCTATTAATATAGATAAATTGATAAATAATAGCATAGAATAATGTAATGTAAGTCTAGCATAATGGTTTGCAATGTAAAACATGGATGATGCATATAATTGACAAGTTTTTTATATTTTTGAAATATTATATTATTTTTTGTATTTTTAAATATTTGAGCTATGTACAATAAAGTAGAGGAAACTATGTACAATCAATACTAGAAGGAAATGATAAATAATGAGTCTCTGATGAGACTCCCTATCATGGTGCCCTGTATCGAAGAGTGGAATCATGCATGATTATGAATCATAATGGAAATGTTGAGACTATGGCTCTAAAATATGTATATGCTATAAATGCTCTAAAATATCTAAAGTGGAAGCTGATTATGGGGATCCTATATAATTCTAAGAAGTGGATATAGTTGTAGGGTTCTTAGGGTCCCATCTGGAAGTAGGAGAAACTTGCTGAGCATGTGCTCTATGTGTAGATGCATGAGATCTCAATGAAACTGCTCTAGGTGTGAATACTATAATTGGAAGCTATCTATAATCTTGAAGCTATGGAGGTGTATGAACCTTTTGTATTGGTGATGGATATTGTATCTGTGTCTGATGCTAAATTGGAGAAAAAAATGGTGGTAGAGCTAGAACTAGTAATGAAACTGAAACTAGATTTGAAATTAGAAGTGGCAACTTGTATGGAACTCTAGTAATTATGATAACTTGATTAGCATGAATGAATTTCACACATCAATGTATTGTAGATGGAACTGCTTAGAATTTTTATATCCAAGGTCTACCAAGTAACATGTCAAAAATTCCCACGCTATGAACTATAGTAACTGAGGTGGTCATGTGTGTAGGACCAATCTATAGAGGAATGAGAATCTCACCCAATGTAGTCTGACTATGTTCACTGAAACCACTAATAACTGAATTTGTTGAAGTACTATACTGCTCTATATAAACCAAATGTTGTAGTAGTGTCATAGTACACATGTTAATGCTAGATCCATTATCAATTAGAACACTATGAATGGGATGACCATAAATAAAATCTCTAATAAAGAGCACATGATAATCTATGTCATCCTCAATAATCTCCTACTCAGAAAAGGAGATGGAAGGCTGAACTTGAATGCTAGAATGAAAATTACTAATCATGTGGCTCAATGGATGTGAATCAGTTGTCGTTACCCTGTATGTAATTGGTGGAGGATGTGTTTGATATGCATGATGTACACTTGATGTATCCTATGTTTTTGAATTCCCATAATGTGGAATTAGATCTGAAAAGATTTTGAGTGACTTATCCTACATTGGTTTGGTTGGAGGAGGCTCAGCTAAAGTGCGTAGATCAATTTGATTGCCATCAATTAGATCTTGTATCTTATGCCTGATACTAATGCATCTATTTATAGTATGGCTAGTGCTATGTGATAGTCACAAAATGCATTTTGGTCATATCCCCATGCAAGAGGCTTTATTGGATCAATTTCTCTGATAGGAGGAAGAGATATGATGTTACATTCTAATAACTATTGTATAACTCTAGCTGGAGGAACTGGTAGATTTGTAAAAGGTCATTGAGGAGGTGTTGATAAAGTGACTCTCTATGAGGGCTCTAAAGCCTCATTAACTATCTTCTAAGTTGGTCCTTTACTATCATTGAATTTGACTTTATATGGGGCTTTTCTATTACTCTTATTAGTTTTATTTGGTGCACTTGTGTACTTAAGTTTGCCCATTGAAATGAGTTTGGTTTTTTTTTCTTTTAAATTATGACATAATTTAGTGAAAGAAGAGAAATTTTTGAACATGATTGTCTTATGCAAAACCAGTAGAAGACTCTATTTGAAGAGGTCCTATAGCTCCTGATCTACCATAGGGCTAGTCATCTTAGCCAATATGGTTTTGTATATGAGAACATACTCAGTGAGAGACTCATTTGATTTCTATTTTTGCTATGCAATTTGGGCATATGAAACCTTATCACCGATATTGATACTTAAATGTGATAGGACCATGTTGGTAAGAGGATTGAATACATTAATTGACTGATTTTATAGACTGTAAAACCATTTTAATACATAATCCTTAAGGCACTTTAAAAATAATTTACTTAATATCCATTCATTTGGTACATAATCTAAACATGATGCATGAACAACTCTCAAATGTGTATCTAGATCACCCTTGCCATCGTAAAGAGTGAGCTTAGGTTGTACAAATCTAGGTGGCAAGGGTGTAACAGCTATATGTCATGCCAAAGGTGTATGTAATAGAGTGAAGGAGTCCAATGCCTATGTAAATATAGTGGCACCTTGTTCAAGACATTTTACCTTGGATTGAAGAGATCAAATCTCTTACACAAGGGCTACCACATCAGGAGATAGGGATGTACTAGCTACAACTAGTGGCATAGGATAAGGTTGGGCTCTTATAGGGGGTTGTTATGAGATAGTTGCCCCTGTAATATCATATACAACTTGCAAATCTGTGGTTTGATAAGATTGACCATTGGTTACCTTTTTTTGTTCCTCTTGGAGGATTCTAATAATGTCATCTTGCATATCTAAGTGTTTAGTTAAGAGTTATTAAAGCTCTCTTTTATCAATTTCAACAAAGCTGGTATATTGGGCCATTTTTAAAGTAAGAAAACAATTTGAAATGTGTTTGCTTATTTTGCAATAAGTTTTAATAGGTAATGTGCTAAAACTGGAAAGTATTGGATATAAAAAATGTAAAATTCTAAAATAGTATTTTAGAATTTGTGTAAAAAAGGATACGAAGCTACCGAACATGTAAGGTGATAGCTCAAGATGCAAAGTAAGTACTAGTATATGCAACTAGGGATTTTTTTGAAATATTATCTGTAAAATACTATGACACTAGCATTGATGCAACCATCCAAGGTTGATGCAAATATTTGAGGCTATAGAAGCACTCAACCCAGAATTTGGTAACTATTCTTATATCATCTTCGAGTTTGCTTCCTACCTGTTCTAGATGCAGAACTATTTTAGCATCAAAACTAACTATGTATCTTATTTCTTTATCATTGTAGTATATAACATATATGTACTTTCTATATTTATCTTATCTTAATTTAATAAATTTAATGTATGTTACATATGAGTTTAATATCTAATTAGCATACTATAAATTTTATTATAACCCTTATATATTTTCATTTCTATATACCTCTTTAAACTATAGATAACTCCAATCTAAAATATTTTTATGGTTAAACATTTGGTGAACATGTCCTATATTATTCAGACAAAACCCTAGTTTTCATTTAGGTTTTTATTCTTCTTCAAAATAATTTCATTTCATATTTCTATATTCTATTTTTAGATTTGACTTATCTCCTACATATATGGGCATAAATTAGGAATGTTTAGTTACATTATTGCTTTGGCCCTTATGGTTTTGTGCTTCA
Organism: Torreya grandis; assembly: GCA_037957365.1. Lineage (NCBI taxonomy): Eukaryota > Viridiplantae > Streptophyta > Pinopsida > Cupressales > Taxaceae > Torreya > Torreya grandis. Next base: position 733,525 of record JARHVA010004213.1, read on the forward strand.
TTATTTTGTTAAATGTTAACATCCTTATGGAATCACCAATAGAAGGTCATGCATGTAAGCTTCACTATGATTATTTATTTAATGTACATGATGATCAATGTGTTGCATATGAAGATATTATAGAACATCAAAAATAGGATAAAAACTCTTTTGTTTACAACTATGATAACAAAAAAACCAATGATGCAAATCTATTTATAAATTTGCAAAGTAGTGATCATGATGTTTCTACTCTTGGTTATGAGTGTGATGATATTCCTCTTATCTATGATACTTATTCCATTCCTCTATTTTACAATGATGAAGGGTTTCAACAGTTAATAGATATGAAAAATGATGGCATTCATACTATTAAAAATTAAAATGTTGCATACATACATTATTTAGTTGCTTCAAAAAGTGAGTGTGATTGTTCCCTCTCCAATGATGTAAACTTTGAAGAAGTTGAGTGTTCCTCCTCTATCTCTCATGATGTAAATGTTGATGAAATAAAGTGTGTACCTTCTTCTCCACACAATAATAATTTTAGAAAATGTGTTCCTTATTTGGATGATTCAAATGAAAATAGTCAAATTACTTCTCCCTCTCTAATTTATGGAGAGCCCAATGCATATCCTATGTTTCTCATTGTCTTTATTGAAGAGAAACATGAGAGTGCATATGACAATCATCAGGAATTATTTACAAAACATGTAGTGTTTGGGGACACAAGTAAAGTCCCAAGTATATTTCATATATCATTTTCAATGATCAAGTCATGTAAATCAAATAAAATCAAAACTAGCATTGCATCTTCTCTCCCTCCATTAAAAAGTAAAACTGAAAGTGAATGTCACATTCTTTCCTTTCATGATGTTATAAATGAAATATAAAACATTTATTTTCTTACCTACTTTGTACTTTTTGATACAAAAGAGAAAATGATTACAAGTGGAAGGTTTTTCCTCTATCGCTATTGAATGTAACGAGATTTCAAATAACATAGCACCTTGTAATGATAATAGTACCAACCTTCATGTTATCCAACATGATACAACCACCTCTTTGATAATGGATACCCATCTACAAAATGAAGTAAATCCCTGTGATGATCCTCCCCTTGATAGTTTAAAGTATCTAATTATTATTATGCTATGTGTGCATGGTAATTTAAAACCACTAGAAAAGGCTTCAACCTCTTTTTGTGATATATTTTCTATTATGACTACCATGGGAGATTTTAAACAATAATTCAACACTCTTGAGCTAAAAATTTCCTCTCATGAGGCTATTTTTGTGAAGAATATATTAGTAGATCAACCTATTTCTAAGGATGTATTTGAGCATCATAATCTTTAGAAATTTATTATGTCTAAGTTCTCTTTTTATGGTTAATGGGATCCTACTAGATTCATTTAAAATAATATATACACTCCTTTAAAAATTGGGTCCAAAATGGAAGCATACTTTTAAATGATTTTCATCACAACTTAACCCAAAGGTCTCTTGATTGGTTTTATACTCTTCCAAATGGTTCATTATCAACTTTCAAAAATTGAGCTAACCCCAAAAACCCCACTATTAGTGGATGCTTTCTACATAGCCAATACTCTAAAAGAGGGTCTCAAACTCATGCAGTTATCTCCAAAGTGTTGGTTTGTGTTTGAATCATACAATGTGTGTAAATTAGGTACAATAGTAACCTACCTTATTACTTATAAAATTCAGATATTGGGCTAATCCTTTAGTATTTTAGACCTATAGATGTGTTGTCCCTATGACTGATATAGAAATAGGAGAGAATATCAAAGTTTTGATCACTTGATTGAATGCCTTTTTATCGTTGCTTAGTGAGTAGGTAAGAAGTTTCTAGGTGAGGAATGAATGAGGGTTGACATTGCATCTATACCAATCCTATCAAGAGATAAATCACATTCAGGAACATAGGTTGACCATTAGAATACATTTTATTTGTAAATTATATGACTTTATGGCATTTGAGACTTGCATAATGGCAAGACATGAGCATTAACACTACTATCTATCCCAGATGTTAGTGTTTAGGTAGTAAGAAAATAGGTATAGGCTCAAACATTTTAAGCATTCTGGGAAAGATAAAATCTTTGTGTCATCAACATAAGAGTCTTCAAACTAAGAGTCTTTAGATTAAGAGATAGGCTAAGGGGCACAGGATAGATCAGATGCAAGACTTTCAAAAGTGTAAAATTTATAGAACTGAGAAGAACAACTGAGGTCTAAGCTTTCCAAGTATATAATACTGAGGTGATATATAATCATAAAATAGTGACTACAATGATTTAGATATACACTTGGGTTAGAATCTTATACACTTACATCTATTTTCATAGATTTGGGATAAAGTTTTTCAGATTAGTGACACATATACTATACATAGTTACATAACGAAGGTTACATTCTGATAGATACTTGAAATTGAGACACATTAGGGATGCATATGCCATGATAGTGCAACAAAAATTGCAAATTTACTAATTATATCTCCATAATACTATTACTGAGAAGCAATGTTTATACTAAGAAGCATTATTTTGAAACATTATATGTCTACAATAGTTGGCTTCTTTCGGTAGTATGATTAATATTCATCGTTCTCAATAGCCTCAACACTATTTCAATTTATGGGTTGAGTTTGATTAAATCACTTGGTCTCACCATATTTTATATATATATACCTGAGTTATATGATTGAGATTCAAAGATCTCAATGGCCATGTTATAACTCATCCTTACACCAATTTGGGGGCACAATCATCCTCTAATCTCCTTATTCATATATTCACGATTCAAATCTAAAACTATCTCAGTTCCAGTGATTCATATGGAAACATATCTACTAAAGCAAACTACCAAGGGGCAACATGGTTGCATCAACACATAGGTGTACTTCTTACTTGCTCTCTATACTTTATAGCTTCTAATTTATTTCAATTTTAAAGTATATGCATTGATTTATATTTTAACATACTCTTAGCTACAAGTCATCAAAAAAACTTAAAATGTGCTCAAGCAAAGACAAGGTGTGTTATACACATCCAGATACGCATTTTTTATTTTAATCTAGTAATTTCATCCTTATGCATTACTAAATCAAAGGTGCATTGGTGGTGACGAGGGATGGGGATACTAAAAATTAATCTATATAGCATCTCAATCTTATAAATTTGATAAATATCAATAAGGGCTATACACTTCAGCTCTAAACCTTCTTTTTATCAAAAGGTTTGCATTCACCATCTCATTGTTCCTACTTATTTATCTTATCATTTAACTCTATCATTCTAATAACCTAGACCACCTGTGCAATACAAAAAGCTCAAAACTTGATATATATATCAATCACTGTCAATTATAGTTCATAGTAATTTTTTATCATGTCAGACACTGCCGTCAACATAGGAACACTAGCATGATGCTACTTTATATATTTCTTATCTAATGTTTGTACCTTAAAAGTCATCTAAATTTATAATGTTTTGAAACATATGGGTTGACCTATTTGTCTTATTGAACCTTCACATTAGAAATTTTCAAAATGTGTGGCATAAATATAAATTTAAGTCTTCTCATAGTTCATCTAGTAAATACCAAATGAGCACCTACCAAAGCTCATTCAATTAAGCACAAAACTGAGTTCTATTGACCTATTCACCCTATTTCTATATTAGTGATAGGAGAAGTCATACCACAAGTCTAAAGCATTCAAAGAGTATCCCATGATTCATATTTATAAAGTTACAAGTTAGATCACTACATGCATTTACATATAACATATTATACTCTTATACGCACACTCTCTCACACATAGGGGTGAACTACATAAGTATGAGACACTTCTTGGATTATCGATTATGTAATCAACACTCATTGACAAATGGGCCTTTGAGGTTAGCTCGACAACATGAGCCCACTGACCCATTTTTAATAAGCTTGCATGACCTAAAGGTGAAGATTTATGGTTTGATCAATAAACAATTATTTAAAACATATGCCCAATATCCTAACACATCAACAAAAAGGTGACATAAAACCCATAAAAGTGCAACTGATTATTTTGTGATTCAATGAATATTTCGTAAGGGGAAAAATATCACAATGTAGATAGAAGTATTAATACTAATGTCCATAAAAAAATGACAATGTTTATGACTCTAAAAATAATAATTATAAAATCCAACCACTCAATATTTATCTCTGGAAAATTGATGACTTTGTCCTTGATATGTGGCTGTATTTGTAGTCTAGAATCTTGGATCACCATTCTGAGGAAATTACATTCAGTTTTGCATAACTGAATCTTTGTCTCTGAGAGTACTATCCTTGCATCTTGAGCCAATTTGAAGAAATGGGTTAGATGAGTAAAATGGTCAGTAAGAGTATTACTAAAAATTAGTATGTCATCTATATACACACATAAAAAGTTAGAAGTGCCTTGGAAGATCTTATCCATATGAGCTTGATAATATGCTGGGGCATTCATCAAGCTGAAAGGCATCACTGTCCACTGGAAATGGCCAAAAGGGCAACTAAATGTTGTCTTTTCCCTGTCAGCTTCTTTGACTCTTATCTGATAAAATCTAGATTTACAGTCAAATTGGGAGAAGTATTTACATGTTGCAACTTTCTCCAACAGATAGCTTTTATCTGGAATTGGATATGGAAATGGCTGTGTAATAGCATTCAAAGGTCGATAATTGATGACCATTCTTTTCTTTCCTCTTTTCTGTTCAGAATGTTTATTAACCATAAAGGCATAACAACAGAAAGGGGAAGTAGATTTCTCAATGAAACCATTTGCCTCCAGATCTTTGATTTGGAGTTCCATATCGTTATAATCTTGAGCTGGTATTGGGATCTTCTTCCCAATTTTCATATGCTTGCCTTCAAAGATGTTGATATCCATCTCGGGCATAGACTTAGAACAAAACTACTAAGGGTTGTCAGAATAGATAGTGGTTTTAATCTTTTCACCTATCTCTTGTATTTCAGCTGGGATTACAATCTTTGGGATTTGAGTCATTGAACTTGGAAATTGTTCAGTGGCATATATGAGGTGAGGTATTCTTAGCCTTTCATTTTCAATGGTAAACATGATACTCTTGGTGGTAGAACCATAGGGAGAGTATCTGTCAATAAAGGCACCGCCTAGAAGAATATCTACAGGCATTCTATCTAGTGCAAAAAAGTCAGCATGGAAGATTTTGTCTTGAATCCTAAGGATCTGTTGATGTTTATATTTATTGCAGATAAAACTATTCCCTTGGACATCTAAGCTCTTATAAGCTAAAGCATCATCCAATGTCTTCCAGTCATGGATGAGTTTTGATTTAGCAAAGGAGAGAGAAGCTCTTGTATCTATCTGGGCATCTATTAGTCTGCCATTAATTTCTAGGGTGATAAACTGGGCAAACATTCCATTAAGCAGCTAAGTGAGATAAGTTGGTTGTGGAATTTTCAAAGGAGGAATACTAGTACATACCAGTTTTTATTTCTTTGGATCCTGAATAATTGAGTGTTCAGTGTAGATTTCTTCATTTTCTGGTTCTGCTTCTTCTTCTTGAAGGTAACTGCATTCACTTGGGCAGTAATCCTGGTCAGAGTAAAAAGAGCTTTCTACTTCGTCATCTTCTTCTTTTTATTCTGTGGGAAATAGGATGTCTGACTATGGCTCGATCTTAGGTGCTTGGATTTCTCTTGGACTATCTCTGTTGGTGAATTTTTTTTAGATCCAAGATGCACTAGGCTTGAAAGAGCTCTGATATTGCAAAGGAGGATGCTGAGGTCTTTGCAATGTTGGTGGCAGTCTAGGCATAGAGGGTTGTCTCCCTCTGGATGTTCCTTCTCCTCTGGAGTATCCTCTTCCTCTGGGTTTCTCTGGTCTTTTTGGAACTTCATGGTGATGTCTAGACCAGTTTTTATGTCCTTCATAAGGTATCTATGACCAATCATGGTGTCTTGGTCGATAAGGACATTGCATGTTGGTTAGCAGTTATTCCAAGTCATCGGCTAATGACTCAAGAGCATCTGCATCATTGTCATCATCTGAATCACCTTCGGGGAGATCATCTAGAATTGGTTCATAGATGTCATCCTGTAAATAAAGGTCTTCATCAGAATCTACAATATCCCACCACGCTACTGCGTTGGAGGTAAATACAGCTTTAACTGAAGGATTTTTGTAGTGACATTAGGGAGCAATGTGGCCAGGTTTGCGATAGATGTAGCAAATAGGCTATTTGGAAGGAGGACGAGCGGTGTGTCATTTCTTGAGGAAACGATGAGGAGGTGCATAGGAATGTTTATGAAGAAAAGAGCGGCGCTTGAAAAAAAGATGCTTGTGGCACTGCTTCTGGTGTTTGCGAGGTTGTACAAATGGTCAACAGCCAAATGGGGCTATTTTTTGGAAGGCGAGAGCAATTTTGGAAGCTTGATGCTTTGTGAGTTTCTAAATAGACTTAGTCTCAGAGACCAAGCACATAGCTTGCTGCTTAGAAAAATCAATCACATCAAAGAGAGAGAGATCTTCAATTGTCAGTCCCTTAAGATCAATATAATAAATAACTCTATCAATAATATTATATGGTAGAGCATGCAAAAATTTGATCTTAATCTCAGTGGATGAGAAACTCTTGCTTTCATATGCCAATTCTCTAAACTGCTTGGCAAATGCATCAAACTGCTTTAAATCACATAGCTCTATTTTGAGAAGCCATTTCCTGGATTCCAGTTCTCTATTGCCAACTGGAGGTGCAAACTCATTAATCAACAAATTAAATAATGTGGCTAAAGAATCAGGCTGATTGTGTACACGCTCATACTGTTTTGCTTTGGTCATGGTATTCCACCATTGATTAATAATACCCCAAAAAAACTTCGAGGCAAAACAAGTGGTTCCAACTTGATCTAAATGTGCATTGATGGTGATAACTCTCATGGAGTTACACCAGGCAGTGATCTCATTTAAGGGATTGAGGAGATCATCAATATTAAGATACCAAGGCTGTAACTGGACATGCATTCTTTACATCAGGGTAGTATTAGACTGCTTTTTGCCAGTCTTGAAATTAGAGCTGAAAGCAATTGAACAATTGGGCTTTTTAGCAGAAGATTCTGCTTGTTGATCTTGTTTATAAAGCCAATCTAAACTATCATCTAAAGCATCTAGTTTAGAATCAATAGAAGACACTTGTTTTTGTATCTTCTCTATGTTATCCTTAATGTACAGAACATCTCGATAGAGATCATCAAAATTCTCTGTGAAGTGAGAATTGAACCTTGCTGTATAATTTCTTTGTTTGAACTCATTTGAGGGTTCAACATCTCCTTAATAAGTAACTGAAAAATACTATATAATTCCTGCTGGTTGCTTGTATATTCCTTTATGAGGTGGCCATCTTCCACCTTTGTACAGAGTAACTTTGTTCTCTGTGTAAAATTCTAAACTATCTTATCTAGGAAGATTCATCATGGTACAGGGTAATTGATCCTTTGGATCATTCCCTTGATTAATCTCTTCATCTTCTATTAGAATATGACCTATTTTGACAGTTCTACGGGAAGAGGAAGTTGAAGGTCTAGATGGAGAAAGATGAGAAGAATTAACAGACAAAGATCAAGGCAGTATATTTACAATTCTGCCATCACTTTTATGTATTTTGGCTTGACCTTTCATTCTAGGAGAAACATTTTTCAACCAGTCAAGTTTCCAGTCAGAAGGGATTTCTACAGACTCTATATGACATTTCTGAAGTTGGACAGTACCATTAAGTCTTCTTACATAACGCAGATTTTCTAAGATCTTTGGATGATTAGTATTTGTCATACTATACACAACATAAATTTTTATAGAAGCATACTTGAATTCACCGAACATATCTAAACCAAATAGGGAGGTGAATAATCCCCAACAATCTAAAGATCCATTTTTAACTTCTTTACATCCCTTATCGTGGACTGCGACAGAGAGATTAGGACAAAATTCAAAACAAATAACTTCATCATTCAAGTGACCAAGATTGGATATTTGACAAGAGTGCTTGAAACTAACTTGACGACGATCACACAAGGTAAGATATATAACAGGCTTAATATTATCGGGAATCAAAGGAGTTATATGTATTCTAATAAGACCAAAGTGAACAAATTTCACATCTTCATGTGACTTGATATAATTGATCTCAGGTTCAGGTAACAGAGAGAGTAAATTTGTTTGGAAAGATTTCTTTGGCTTATAACTAAGAGTTAACTCGACAGATTTGATTCGAGGTTTTATAAACGACATATATGTAGAATTATACACAAACTTGGATTTTAACAATTTAGACTTCTTATAAACATGTGAAGCTTTGATAGCCAGGGGTTTGTACAAGCTATTTTCTTATTCAAGGTTTTCTTCAGTGATTTCAATATCTGGGTAGTCAGATATTTGATCAGGAATGAAAGACGGGAGTTCATAGATTCCTTCTAACTCAGATTCATTGACTAGTTCGAATGTAGAGGAGGTTTGGGCTTTTCTGAATTCCATGGTAGAGAGATTTGAGGTCTGGTAAGCGAGAAAATTTTGGCAAGGGAAATAGAAGACTGCAGAGATAAAGAGGCCTATGACAATTTAAAAACGGCCGAAGACTCGATGCATATAAACTTTCCCAAAGAATTTTTCAAAGCAAAGAACTCAAAAAGTCAGAGCTGAGAATTCTTACAAAATCAAACGATCCTTACAATAACTAATAGTGACTCTGATGTATGGCTCTGATACCAATCTTTTATCGTCAATAGATGCCTCCTTCATTCCTTTTCTTTTACAGCTTAATTAGAGAAAACCCACGACAGTAGGCAGGGGCCGAATGGCTACGGCTTCTCACTATTACTTCAAACTAAGAGATTACAAACACTTGTTTCAATTTCTGATTCTCATGATCCTTTGAAAAGGGCAAGAGAAGAGCATACTCTTTCAACAAGGCTACTAGATTTATAAAAGCTTAGAAATTTTTTGATGAGAATGCTATGAAGGAAAGGCCTATATATAGTATTTTGGGAGGTCCTGCCTGATCGTTGTCAAGGTGGTGTCGAGTCCCATCATACTTTACAGCTTGCAAGATAAGCTATAGAGAAATGTTGTTGGATGCGCTGGATGATGATGATGTTTGGTGATGTAGGTCTAACATTGCTTTCACTTCAGACAATAAGTCATCCTCGCTGATTGGATTGAAAAGACATCTGAGCTGGAATGTACTGGAAAGATGCCAGTGCTGGGGTCTAGCTTCGCATGCGTGATATCGTGGAGTGATGTAGAAATAAGATTCCCACTCCAGCTGTCTTCGTATAATTGTATGCACGACAGTGTCTTGATCATGATTCTCCTCTTCGTGTATGCAGTGTGGGCCATGTCGAGCAATCCACTGATACAGATGTTCATTGAAAGGAGATTTGATTTTAATCAGCCATGTCCATAATGGATGCTTTAATAATTCAGTGAATTGGTGAAACAAAAATTCACTATTTAATCTTTCAATATAGAGGACTCCAAAATTTTGTCGTCGATTTGCCTGAATAGTAGCTGCTGAGGACATTTGCAAATCTTGTCTTGCTGCATAAGAAATCCTTGTATATCTGGGATGCAACCCTTCGCGCATAATCTGTTCTTGGACAAGGATGTTCAAAGAGGGAAATCCTTGGTTATAAATCCTGGTCAAATTAAAACCAGGAATGGGTTGGTGCATCAGTGTTGCTGGAGGATTTCGGTTGAGCCAATCTACAATAACATTTTTAGTACCCTTAATGTGTTCTACAGAAAAATTAAACTGATTAAAAAATGCTTGCCATCTAACATATTTACCGCGACCATCTTTCTGACCATGGTCTTTTTCTTTAAAGGTCAGAAATCTAGTACAGTCAGTAATTACAACAAAATGGGGCAAATGGAGAAGTTTTAACATGAACTTCTCTAAGCATTTCTTTACAGCATAGATTTCTTTATCAGAGGAAATCCATTTAAGTACATCAGGACTGAAAACTCCACTAGCGAATTCATAAACGAATTCTTTATTGTTATGTAAGCAAACAAGTACTCCTCCCCATGCAATATCGAAGGCATCAGTATAAACCTTCATTTGGTTTGATTTTGGGATATGCAGTTCTGGTAGCAAAGCAATCGTTGATTTGATTTTCTGAACTGCCGTTGTATGTTGTTCTTCCCAACAGAAAGCTTTCTTCTTTTGAAGAAGTTCTTGAAGAATGAACCTATCTTCACCAGAATTAAAATAGAAACTATTTAAATAATTAAGTAATCCCAAAAATGCTTGAAGCTTAATCTTTTCTATTCTTACATGTATAATTTTTAGATCCATCTTTAAAATAAAAAACCAACTAAATATTATCTCTTCTTTACATAATAATTAACAAAATATCATTTAAATGTATATTTTTTATATTTAATATACCTCTTCATTTTAATTTATAACATTTATTTCTATAAATTTATAATTAATTAACCTACTCCAAAATAATTTTATCAATCTTATAATTAAAGTATTCTAACCCTTCTTACCCTATCAAAACCTAAAGTTAAACCTAGTTTAATTGACAACTTCAGTTTTACTCCGAGGCGTTTATAATCGAACCCTTTCATTATAGTTAAATTACCTACGATTTGATGGATGAGATTTTGTAAAAGACGACAAAGATGGACACGTTTTCTTTCTCCTCATATATTGTCGTATACATTTAATGCTCCACCATTGGGTCGATTATCACGAGTGACGGGTCACGCCTGCAACTTTTGCGGCCACACATTCTACGGTAAAGGCCCCATCGTACCATCTTGAACTGTTGGACGTGATAGATGATCATTCACATATGTCTCAAGATAAGAATTGTGACACTGACCATAATCTAAAGGCCAATACTCGTGTCTCATCAAAAATATCAGTTTCTTGAGCACACAACATCTATAATTTGGGTGATTATGCATTGAGATTTTATGAACTGTGTCATTGTTGTGTGTAAGTTGATTAATACCTATGAATAGTTTTAAATGTCATTTTTTCAAAGTCATGAAGCTCAAGGATGTCAACATCCATCTATTTTAGTCTTTCTTAACCCTGTGCATGAGGCAAAAGAGTTTCCATTCATGAATTTCCATTTCCATTTGTACATCTTCTTGTATATCATTATCACCACTACTTGATTCAACAATTTCATTTTATTTTTGTAGTTGCTCACTCAATATCCTATGGAGTGTAGGGATATTTGATTTGTTCCCAATGTGTAACAATGTCTTGCCTTGTTAAACCAATGTCCACTATACTATTGCGAAATGGTTTGTAAAGTAAGAGCTCTATCCAACCAAAAAAATCCATATGATGGTGAATCATAAGCAAAAATAAAAGAGAAATGAGGAAATATGCAAACAATTGCTTGAATTGTTCTATTTCTACACTTAAATTTTTTACTTTGAATGGTGAAATGCCATGCTCATTGATTTAATCTACACATGACATGTGAAACTTTTTCACAATCAAATAATTTCTCATTACATCCTTGTCCATCCTTGACAACATAAAATGGTCAATCTAATATGCTGACACCTTACAAGTTGTGGACTCCTTTGCAATGGGTGTTGGTCATGTGATTCTAATAGTTTAGTAAGAAATGGGCCTCTTTGTGTTAGATAGCCCATGAAAACCTTGACATTGCCTTTCAACATCACTATTTTCATGTTATGTATGGTTCTTCCTTTTTTTTCAAGGATCTGAGTATGGCATTTCTTATGTTCTTTAGCCAACTATAATTACTCTAGGTGTCATCATGGATGAATGGAAGTTACATAATACATGATTTATCACAATAATGAAATTAAACTTAATTAAATGTAAACAAAAAAAAAACCTAATTGATAATATTTCAATTCCAAATAAATAATTGATGAAGTAAAGGTTTAGCAAAGTATAATATTTTTTGAGAAATCTAAAAAAATGTGATGGTGGTTTGTCTATAATTTTGTGACCCATGCACTTATCCTTTTCACAAGCACACAAACAATATACACAATTTTTTAGTGTGAATAATTCAATGTATAATGTAACCCTATAGCACCTCATGTATGAAACTACAAGTTTGCCTCATGTCATCTCATGCCACACTAGAAAATACTACAGAACATCCATACTACATAATCTAATTTTGGGAACATCACACCACATTGAGCCATGTTGTGTAGCCTTCAAAACTACACAATTTCCATGTGGAGTAGTCCTTCTACCTCATGTCATTTTGAAAACCATGTGGATGAAAAAATGACCTTTTGGAGGCCTTTTGACATACCATGGACCACCCAAGTTCTTTAATCTATTTCCAATAGATACCACACACACTCATACAATATCATTGTTTAACATATTGTTCAAACAACTATCGAATTTAACCCATATTTGATATGAGCTTTGTAATGGTTTTCTATAAATTATTTTGTTGCAGATATCTATCATTTAGTAATGTTCATGAGAGCTACATCTGTGGGAGGTTTAATCAAATTGTTGATGTTATTATGTTTAGTGTCATCTTTCTTCTTTCTTATTAATGAGGTTATTTCACTACAAAAGGATTTTAAATATATTCAAGAAGCTAATCATGTTTTATAAGACTCTTATTTCATAATGGACTAAGAAACAAAACATCGCTACATTAATCCCTACACATTTCCTAAGTAGCACACAAAAAATTCTTAAGCTGTATAAGTTTCCATGTATAATCTTTAAAGTCATGTTATAAAGGAGTTATTACCTCCGATTTTCCTTGCATACTAATGTACCATAAAAATATGGCCAATTTAATTATATGGATACCAGCCCTTGATTAACTCAAACATTGTTACACTACTATGTTCTACTCTCTTCTATTGTTCTCAAATCATAAGTGTAGATGATCAATACGTCATACCCTCCACATCCTCTTATATGGATACATTTCCATTCATAATTACATTCCATGAAATACTTGTCTTATGTCCCTACAAATCCATTATAAATAAGTGAACATGATCTATCACTCGAAAATGAACATTTCACTAGGCCCTGAATCCCAATATTCATATACAACAAAGACAAAAAAGGTAAAATTAAAATTGAAAAGTAACACATGAACATGTGAGGTTTATATAGTTTGTTGTAAATATTCAATTATATGTGTAGGATTTTTTTTATTTTTTATTTATTTATTATTATTATTATTTAAATATCTTTTAATCAAGTAGTAATTACAATGGTAGAGTGACAAATTTGTTAGATATGTGATAACAAAGTTAAATTTTAGATCCCTTTGTGACGTGGTTTGTATCCCATTTCCTGACAGGGAGGTGTGGGGGGCAATGCCCCCCCCATTAATATGGTGTGGGGGTCTAGGAGGGTCCAAAAATTAAGGAATCAAACCTCTATTTCTAGAAATATGAATTCAATTGAATTCTATTTTTATGAAGAAAAAATCTAATGACATTTTTCACTCTATTTTTAGGAAGAATCTTAATGGTAGTATACCAATTAGGTGCATTCTTTGTATACAGCCAAAGTAGCATAATAATGAGTTCGCATGTCATATGTTCATCTTGAGTTAATAAAAACTTGGTATCTTACACCGTGGACATTTCCTTAACTCTAGTAAGGTTTTACCATGTAAATATGATGTTTTGTCTTATGCATGTTTAGTATTCTGTCTATTTGAATTATCTTTGTTATTGCAAGTTTTTATTATGTTATTGAAATTACTTGTTATTTTTATTGCAAAGTGTCTACTTTCCTAACACAATTTACAATTTCATCATTTAATGCTTACACACCTATTATAAAACTCTCTTCAATTCATTTATCGTAGAAGTTTGTTCCCTCCTCGATTGAATCCATATTCTTGTTCACTAACAAATTATTCTTCCTCTTTAATAATTTTGAAGCAAGTCCTCATTGTAATCTAAAATTTCCATGATAATGGGTAATATAATAACAACATTCTCAAAAATATAGTTATCTAAAATGTCATTATATATTGACATCCAAAAGAATGTGCATGATATGCATAAGTAAAACTTATGAGTGGATGAGTTTTACACCAAAAAAAAGAAAGAAAGAAGATCACTTCTATCTCAATCTCTTATAGAGCACCACCATGCTCACACATCACTTGTAAACTCCTCCCAAATATCACTTTAGTTTGAAATCTACCACACTTTCTATCAATGATAAAACTCCATTTCTTTATGTAATGTACATACACACATTTTAAACTTGGCAATTCCCACTTATCTTCAAGTGAAGATAGCATGATGGTAATTATATACATGAACATTACTTTTATTAACTATTATTGGTGTAAACCACTTTATTTGAATGATAATTATTGTTAACCTTAAGGTTTTATAGTCAAGCTTTTATTGTTAACTTCATAATGTAAAATAAAAAATTCAACGAGACCAAAGTGAAGGCGTTTCTATCCACCAAAGTTCAATTATGCTTTCCAAAAATAATGTTTATTGCTAAGAGTATATGTACAATCTATGAACAAATGTAGCACACTATTTAAACTTAGAAAGGCGTCCTTGGCTATGACCATCATCAAACCTGGGTAATTTGTAGCATTATACTAAAATGGATTTACAAGTGACAAAATATGATTATACTTAACAAAAGTCTATAAGTTGTAATCTAAAATGGGGAAAACTAATAAATTCTACCAATTTGATCAGTTCTATGATCTTATCAAATAATACTCATAAATAAAATTCTAAAAGCAAACCGACAGTGCTGATTTTACAACAAATTAAAAATATAAAAAAAATTCCATAGATCATCTTGATCATGTTCATGATGAGAATTTGCACAGTAATTGGTAATTAAAAATGTGGGAATGTTTAATGAGGAAAAGCCTTTATATCCCTTATAAGTATAGTAGGCAATCCTCATATACTAAACCCGGGAAGAAATAACAATGCTCCAAGTACCATGAAAAACACACCTGCCCCAAAAGTGAAAATTTAGATGAAGACATAAAGCAACAAAAAATAGCATAAGCCATCTAAAGAATCTTACCTTTCGACGCAAAATTTATGTCATTGTAAGTTTATTCATCGTGCAAAAGATCCCACAATGAATATCATTTAAATTAAAAAAAAATTGTTAAGACTTGATAACTTTACCAAACTATTTCTTTACATATAACCATTTTTAAACAAAGACTAAAATTATCAATAAACAAACTTACTCTGTAACTTTATATCATTAAAAAAACAAAGATACAAGAACAAAAAAGAAACAAAACAAAAACTAAAATTACCAATAAGCAAAATTATTCTACGTTATTTCCATGTTACAAGAAACAAGATACATAAGCAAAAAAGAGTGTGTTTTTATCTAAGAAATGAGCGTTCTAAATTTTTGAGATTATTCTAAAACAAAAAAAATAAATAGATCAAGCTATTATAGACATAAAAGTAAAACATTGTACCTATGAAGGATCAAACATATTATTAGAATCACAATTACAAGGATATGTGCCATCCTCATAATTTGGCCAAAATTCACGTATAGAAGGATATGCTATGAGAATATGTGAAATAATTTGAGATATCATATAAATTTTTAGAATTGAGCTTGAAAAATTAATGAAAATTTTGAAAATATTTCTAAAATTAACAATATATTTTTCCTAGTGGTTTGAAAGGTGTTTGTATGCAAATAAGACCTCGTATCTGCAAACTAGGGTTCTAATGAATTATTGAAAATATTATCATTTAATTTGTAGTTTTTTTATTTTTAAATTCAGGAAAAATTAGGGAAATATTGTAAAAAATAATAAATAATTAGCCCTAGGGTTTCTAGGGTTTTTATGCAAAATTTTGAAGTAAGTCAAATTCACCAAATGTTTTACTAAATTTGGGAAACTATATGGTTTAATTTCTTAAATAGTAAAGGGGTTTAAATTAAGGGTAAAATTAGTAAATAAATATGCCTTAATTAACCAATTGATTTATTGAATTTGGAAGTGCTTAATTGATTTCTAAAAATAGAAAACAAAGGGATAGATAAAGAAACTTAGCTGATTTTATGTTGAGACAGAGGAGACAAAAGTTGCAAATTACTTATCTAGCTAGGTAGACTATCAAAAATAGGATCTAAAAGTCTATTTTATATCTAGACAAGAGCGTCAAAAATGGGACACCTAGAGGTCCAACACTGTAATCCAAGTTTTGACGCTATAATCCTTAGTGTCCAAGATTTATGGGTTCTATTCGTCTGCTCTAAGAGACCTTGTGCTTAAAATATCAAGTCCTGTTTGTTCACGAAGCTTTGTGTGCAATTGATTTTGTCTTTAAGGATCCTAGTTTCTCTTCATGCTTGATAGGTGATCTCGAATCCAACTAAAAAAATGGGTTAGTGTGTAATATAGATTGAATGTGTGATCACACCCTATGTGTTGGCATGTTGCCTACATAACATTACTTTGAAGAGGGATCAATGCCAATGTAGTTATCCCAATTTTAATGTGGATTGTGTAATCTTGTGTATGCAATGTAAGTGTATATGAATTTGGACAAGCTTGAGATGACTAATGACTGGTGCAAGATCTTGAATAGGCTATAAATAATAGTGGTTGGTTGTATGTAGATAATATGACGATTTTCATGAGTCTACTTTAGTATATTTCTAGTTTGTGCCTTTTGCATGATTACCAACCATTTTAAATGACCTTTGAAAAGGATTTTATAGGGAAGCTAGTGATCTTGGGTTAGATAAAATCACATTAGGCTGACAAGGGAAAAGCTAAGGATTCAAGAAAATATGATTGTTTGAGGCTATTATGGACTGGGACAACATCACTAAAAAGTGGACACCCTAGGTGCTATCATTGTATTCTAACCTATGGTGCTATTGTCTAGGGGAAAAGGGACCCTAGGGGATAGGTCTATGCCTAGGAGAGGAGTCCGAGATAGCAAGGGTTGAATCTATAAGGCTTCGGATGATTGGAAAATAATGAAAACATGCCTAAGTGGGCTATGTAAGTGAGTAGGAGAGATCTATGGTTTGGGTGTCACAAGTCATGCTCAAGTTGCACAAATTGCATTTTAGCATGACTACAACTAAGTAGACTATATATAGGAGGTAGTGGTTAGCCTTTGATCATCATGTTAATTATTTTTCTCTTAGTGCATTATTATGGAGGTTTTCCCCTTGAAGTGGATTTATTATATTATTGAGTATTATGCTCTGATGTCAATTATTATTGTGTGATATCTCATATTTGTTTATTCAGTGTGATATATAATCATTTTGTGTGAAGATATAAGTAATTTTATTACACAAGGAAACTTATCAAGTCATTCAATCAAGCAATCAATAAACAAAATCTTCCATATTTTCTCTTATTTCCATATTAGTCATATAAATAACATGTATATAATTTTGAAACAATTGAAAGAGCAACCCAAGAGCTATATTTTCATAGTTATAATGTAGGTCATTATTTTACTTTATTTACATGTATTACATGATTTGCCAACACATTGGGGAGAACTATATCAGTCTGAGACCCTCTTCAGAGTATTGGCTATGTAGGTAGTGCTCATTGATAGAAGGGTCTTTGGGGTGAGCTTGACATTGTGTGCCCAATAACCTATTTTTATTAATGTCAACATGAAAATGAAGAACCAATTTTTTTAAAATTTCATGAGGAGTGATAGTCCATGACTTAGATCTGAATGCATTAGAGTGAAGGTGACAAAAAACTTAGAAGCATCCAGGTGGTGACATCCTATTTCAGTAGGTATTTCATACAAGACACCTATGTCGAACTCAAACACTAGCATCAATGTAACCATCCAAAGCTGATGCAAATATTTGAGGCTATAGAAGCACTCAACCCAAAATTTGGTAACTATTCTTAGATCATCTTGGAGTTTGCTTCCTGCCTATTCTAGATTCAGAACTATTTTAGCATCAGAACTAACTATGTATCTTATTTCTTTATCCTTGTAATATATAACATATATGTACTTTCTATATTTAGCTTATCTCAATTTAATAAATTTAACGTATGTTACATATGAGTTTAACATCTAATTAGCATAATATAGATTTGCTTATAACCCTTAGATATTATCATTTCTATATACCTCTTTAAACTATAGATAACTCCAATCTAAAATCTTTTTAGGATTAAAAATTTGGTAAACCTGTCCTATATTATTGAGACAAAACCCTATTTTTCATTTAGGTTTTACTTCTTATTCAAAATAATTTCATTTCATATTTTAATATTTTATTTTTAGATTTGATTTCTCTCCTACATATATGGGCATGACTTATGAATGTTTAGTTACATTATTTCTTTGGCCCTCATGGTTGTGTGCTTCATTATTTTTTAAAATGTTAAAATCCTTATGGAATCACCAATAGAAGGTCATGCATGTAAGCTTCATTATGATTATTTATTTAATGTACCTGATGATCAATGTATTGCATATGAAGATATTATATAACATAAAAAATAGGATAAAACCTCTTTTGTTTACAACTATGATAACAAAAAAACCAATGATGCAAATGTAAATATAAATGAGCAAATTAGTGATCATGATGTTTCTACTCTTGGTTATGAGTGTGATGATATTCCTCTTATCTATGATACTTATTCCATTGCACTATTTTATGATGATGAAGGGTTTCAACAGTCAATAGATATGAAAAATGATGGTATTCATACTATTAAAAATCAAAATGTTGCATGCATACATTCTTTAGTTGCTTTAAAAAGTGAGTGTGATTGTTCCCTCTCCAATGATGTAAATTTTGAAGAAGTTGAATGCTCCTCCTCTATCCCTCATGATGTAAATGTTGATGAAATAAAGTGTGTGCCTTCTTCTCCACACAATAAAAATGTTAGAAAATGTGTTCCTTATTTGGATGATTCAAATGAAAATAGTCAAATTTCTTCTCCCCCTCTAATTTATGGAGAGCCCAATGCATATCCTATGTCTCTCATTGTCTTTATTGAAGAGAAACATGAGAGTGCATATGACAATCATAAGGAAGTATTTATAAAACATGCAATGTTTGGGGTTACAAGTAAAGTCCCAAGTATATTTCATATATCATTTTGAATGATCAAGTAGTGTAAATCAAATGAAACCAAAACTAGCATTGCATCTTCTCTCCCTCCATTAAGAAGTAAAACTGAAAGTGAATGTCACATTCTTTCCTTTCATGATGTTGTAAATGAAATAGAAAACATTTAGTTTCTTACCTCCTTTGTACTTTTTGATATAAAAGAGAAAATGATTATAAGTGGAAGGTTTTTTCCTCTACCCCTGTTGAATGTAACGATATTTCAAATAACATAGCATCTTGTAATGATAATAGTACCAACCTTCATGTTATCCAAAATGATACAACCACCTCTTTGACCATGGATACCCATTTACAGAATGAAGTAAATCCCTATGATGATCCTCCCCTTGATAGTGTAAAGTATCCAATTATTATTATGTTTTGTGTGCATGGTAATTTAAAACCACTATAAAAGGCTTCAACCTCTTCTTGTGATATGTTATCTATTATGACTACCATCAGAGATTTTAAACAATAATTTAACACTCTTAAGCTAAAAATTTCTTCTCATGAGGCTATTTTTGCGAAAAATATATTAGTTGATCAACCTATTTCTAAGGATGTATTTGAGCATTATATTCTTTGAAAATTTATTATGTCTAAGTTCTCCTCTTTTTATGGTTAATGGGATCCTATTAGATTCATTTAAAATAATATATACACTCCTTTGAAAATTGGGTCCAAAATGGAAACATACTTTTAAATGATTTTCATCACAACTTAACTCAAAGGTCTCTTGATTGGTTTTATACTCTTCCAAATGGTTCATTATCAAATTTCAAAAAAATGATTTAACCCCAAAGATGCCACTATTAGTCGGTGCTTTCTACATAGCCAATACTCTAGAAGAGGGTCTTAGACTCATGCAATTATCCCCAAAGTGTTGGTTTGTGTTTCAATCATGCAATGTCTGTAAAGTAGGTACAATAGTGACCTATCTTGTTACTTATAAAATTGGGATATTGGGATAATCCTTTAGTATTTCAAACTTGTAGATGTGTTGTCCCTATGATTGATATGGAAATAGGAGAGAATATGGAAGTTTTGATCACTTGATTACTTGATTGAATGCCTTTTTATGGTTACAGGAGATAAATCACATTCAATAACATAGGTTGACTATTAGAATACATTTCATTTGTAAATTATATGAATTTATGGCATTTGAGACTTGCATAAAGCCAAGACATGAGCATTAATGCTACTATCTACCCCAGATGTTAGTGTTTAGGTAGTAATAAAATAAGTATAGGATCAAAACTTATAAGGATGGAAGATAGGTACATTTTAAGCATTCTGGGAAAGATAAAATGTTTGTGTCATCAACATAAGAGTCTTTAGACTAAGAGATAGGCCAAGGGGCACAAGATAGATCAGATGCAAGAATTTCAAAAGTGTGAAAGTTATAGAACTGAGAAGAACAACTGAGGTCTATGTTTTCCAATTATACAAGACTAAGGTGCTATATAATCATAAAATAGTGATTAAAATGATTCAAATATACACCTAGGTTAGAATCTTATACACTTACATCTATTTTCATAGATTTGGGATAAAGTTTTTCAGATTACTGACACATACACTATACATAGTTACATAATGAAGGTTACATTTTGATAGATACTTGAAATTGAGACACATTAGGGATGCATATGCCATGATAGTACACCAAAAATTGCAAATTTACTAATTATATCTCCATAATACTATTATCGAGAAGTAATGTTTATACTAAGAAGCATTATTTTGAAACATTATATGTCTACAATAGTTGGCTTCTTTGGGTATTACGATTGATAATCATCATTCTCAATATCCTCAACACTATTTCTATTTATGGGTTGAATTTGATTAAATCACTTGGTATCACTGTATTATACACACACACACACACACACACACACACACACACACACACACACACACACACACACACACACACACACACACCTGAGTTATACGATTGAGATTCAAAGATCTTAATGGCCATGTTATAACTCATCCTTACACCAATTTGGTGGCACAATCATCCTCTAATCTCCTTCTTCATAGATTCACGATTCAAATATAAAACTATCTCAGTTCCAGTGCTTCATATGGAAACATATCTACTAAAGCAAACTACCAAGGGGAAACATTGTTGCATCAACACATAGGTGTACTTATTACTTTCTCTCTATAATTTTTAGCTTCTAATTTATTTCAATTTTAGACTATATTCATTGATTTATATTGTAACATACTCTTAGTTACAAGTCATACACCAACAAAAAAACTCAAAATGTGCTCAAGCAAAGACAAGGTGTGTTATACACATCCAGATACGTATTTTTTTATTTTAATCTAGTAATTTCATCCTTATGAATTACTAAATCAAAGGTGCATGGGTGGTGACGAGGGATGGGGATACTAAAACTTAGTTTATATAGCATCTTAGTCTTATAAATTTGATAAATATCAATTAGGGCTATACACTTCAGCTCTAGACCTTCTTTTTATCAAAAGGTTTGCATTCACCATCTCACTGTCTACTTATTTATTTTATCATCTAACTCTATTGTTCTAATGACCTAGACCACCTGTGCACTATAAAAATCTCAAAACTTGATATATATCATTCACTGCTAATTATAGTTCATAGTAATTTTCTAACATGTCAGACACTACCGTCAACATAGGGACACTAGCATGATGCTAGTTTCTATAATTATGATCTAGTGTTTGTACCTTAAAAGTCATCCAAATTTATAATATTTTGAAACATATGGGTTGACCTATTTGTCTTATTGAACCTTCCCATGAGAACTTTTGAAAATGTGTGGTATAAATACAAATTTAAGTCTTCTCATAGTTCATCTAGTAAATACCAAGTGAGCACCTACCAAATCTCATTCAATTAAGCAAAAAACTGAGTTCTATTGACCTATTCACCCTATTTCTATATTATTGATAGGAGAAGTCATACCACAAGTCTAAAGAATTCAAAGGGTAGCCCATGATTCATATTTATAAAGTTACAAGTTAGATCACTGCATGCATTTACATATAGCATATTATACTCTTATACACACACACTCTCACACATAGGAGTGAACTACATAATTATGAGACACTTATTGTAGTATTTGTTATGTATTCAACGCGCATTGACAGATGGGCCTTTGAGGTCAGCTCGACACCATGAGCCCACTAACCCATTTTTGATAAGCTTGCATGATCCAAATGTGAAGATTTATGGTTTGATTAGTAAGCAATTATTTAAAACATATGCCCAATATTCTAACACATCAAAAGAAAGGTGACATAAAACCTAGAAAGGTGCAACTGATGATTTTGTGATCAAGTGAATATTTCATACAGTGGAAAAGCATCACAACGTAGATAGAAGTATCAATACTAGTATCCATAAAGAAATGATAATGTTTATGGCTCTAAAAATAATAATTATAAAATCTAACCACTCAATAATTATCTTAATCTTTTCTATTCTTACATATATAATTTTTAGATCCATCTCTAAAATAGAAAACCAACTAAATATTATCTCTTCTTTACATAATAATTAACAAAATATCATTTAAATATATACTTTTTATATTTAATATACCTCAACATTTTAATTTAAAATATTCATTTCTATGAATTTTTAATTAATTAACCTACTCTAAAATAATTTTATCCATTCTTATAATTAAAGTATTCTAACTTTTAAACCTTCTTACCCTATCAAAACCTAAAGTTAAACCTAGTTTAATTGACAACTTCAATTTTACTCCGAGGCGTTTATAATCAAACCCTTTCATTATAGTTAAATTACCTACGATTTGATGGATGAGATTTTGTAAAAGATGACAAAGATGGACACGTTTTCTTTCTCCTCATATATTGTCGTATACATTTAATGCTCCACCATTGGGTCGATTATCACAAGTGACAGGTCACGCCTGCAACTCTTGAGGCCACACATTCTACGGCAAAGGCCCCATCATACCAACTTGAACTATTGGACGTGATAGATGATCATTCACATATGTCTCAAGATAAGAATTGTTACATTGACCATAATCTAATGGCCAATACTCGTATCTCATCAAAAAGATAAGAATTGTTCTTTGGCCTTACCTATTAAATTGTTTGGAATTTATAAAAAAGTATTGACTACTGAAAATATCACAAATTATGAAACAACTTTTCAAATGGCTTGCTTGAGCGCACAACATTTCATTTGGAAATAGCTCGCTTGAGCACATAACATCTATAATTTGGGTGACTATACATTGAGAATCTATAAACTATGTCATTGTTGTGTGTAAGTTGATTAATACCTATGAATAATTTTAAATGTCTTTTTTTCAAAGTCATGAAGCCTAAGGATGTCAACATCATTTATTTTAGTCTTTCCTAAACCTGTGCATGAGGCAAAAGAGTTTCCATTCATGAATTTCCATTTCCATTTGTACATCTTCTTGTATATCATTATCACCACTACTTGATTCAACAATTTCATTTTATTTTGTAGTTGCTCACTCAATATCCTATGGAGTGTAGGGATTTTGATTTGTTTCCAACATGTAACAATGTCTTGCCTTGTTAAACCAATATCCACTGTACTATTGTGAAATGGTTTGTAAAGTAAGAGCTCCATCCAACCAAAAAAAATCATATGATGGTGAATCATAAGCAGAAATAAAAGAGAAATGAGGAAATATGCAAACAATTGCTTGAATTTTTCTATTTCTACACTTAAATATTTTACTCTGAATGGTGAAATGCCATTCTCATTGATTTAATCTACACATGAGATGTGAAACTTTTTCACAATCAAATAATTTCTCATTACATCCTTGTCCATCCTTGACAACATAAAATGGTCAATCTAATATGCAGACACCTTACAAGTTGTGGACTCCTTTGCAATGGGTGTTGTTCATGTGATTCTAATAGTTTAGTAAGAAATGGACCTCTTTGTGTTAGATAGCCCATGAAAACCTTGACATTGCCTTTCAACATCACTATTTTCATGTTATGTATGGTTCTTCCTTTTTTTTTTCAAGGATCTGAGTATGGCATTTCTTATGTTCTTTAGCCAACTATAATTACTCTAGGTGTCATCATGGATGAATGGAAGTTACATAATACATGATTTATCACAATAATGAAATTAAACTTAATTAAATGTAAACCAAAATAAAACCTAATTGATAATATTTCAATTCTAGAGAAATAATTAATGAAGTAAGGGTTTAGCAAAGTATATTATTTTCTGAGAAATCTAAAAAAATATCATGGTGGTTTGTCTGTAATTTTGTGACCCATGCACTTATCCTTTTCACAAGCACACAAATAATATACACTATTTTTTAGTGTGAGTAATTTAATGTATAATGTAACCTTATAGCAACTCATGTATGAAACTTCAAGTTTGCCTCATGTCATCTCATGCTACACTAGAAAATACTGCAGAACATCCATACTACGTAATCTACTTTTGGGAACATCACACCACATTGAGCCATGTTGCATAGCCTTCAAAACTACATAATTTCCATGTGGAGTAGTCCTTATACCTCATGTCATTTTGAAAACCATGTGGATGACAAAATGACCTTTTGGAGACCTTTTGACATACCGCGAATCACCCAAGTTCTTCAATCTATTTCCAATAGATACCACACACACTCATACAATATCATTGCTTAATATATTGTTCAAAAAACTATCGAATTTAACACATCTTTGATATGAGCTTTGTAATGGTTTTCTATAAATTATTTTGTTACAGATATCTATCATTTGGTAATGTTCACAAGAGCTACATTTGTGGGAGGTTTAATCAAATTGTTGATGTTATTATGTTTAGTGTCATCTTTCTTCTTTCTTATTAATGAGGTTATGTCACTACAAAAGTATTTTACATATATTCAAGAAGCTAATCATGTTTTATAGTACTCCTATTTCATAATGGACTAAGAAACAAAACATTGCTACATTAATTCCTACACATTTCCTACATAACACACAAAAAATTCTTAAGCTTTATAAGTTTCCATGTATAATCTTCAAAGTCATGTTATAAAGGAGTTATTACCTCCGATTTTCCTTACATACTAATGTACCATAAAAATATGGCCAATTTTATTATATGGATACCAGCCCTTGATTGACTTAAACATTGTTACACTACTATGTTATACTCTCTTCTATTGTTCTCTAATCATAAGTGTAGATGATCAATACGTCATACCCTCCACATCCTCTTATATGGATACATTTCCATTCATAATTACATTCCATGAAATACTTGTCTTATGTCCCTACAAATCCATTATAAATAAGTGAACATGATCTATCACTCAAAAATGAACACTTCAGGAGGCGCTGAATCCCAATATTCATATACAACAAAGATAAAAAAGGTAAAATTAAAATTGAAAAGTAACCCATGAACACGTGAGGTTTATATAGTTTGATGTAAATATTCAATTATATATGTAGTTTTTTTTTTTTTTTTTTAAATCTTTTAATCAAGTAGTAATTACAATGGTAGAGTGACAAATTTGTTAGATATGTGATAACAAAGTTAAATTTTAGATCCCTTTGTGACGTGGTTTGTATCCCATATCCTGATAGGGAGGTGTGGGGGGCAATGCCTGGCCCCCTGCCCCCATTAATATGGTGTGGGGGTCTATGGGGGTCTAGGAGGGTCCAAAAATTAAGGAATCAAACCTCTTTTTCTAGAAATATGAATTCCATTGAATTTTTTTTTTAGGAAGAAAAATTCTAATGACATTTTTCCCTCTATTTTTAGGAGGAATTCTAATGGTACTATACCAATTAGGTGTATTCTTTGTGGAGAGCCAAAGTAGCATAATAATGAGTTCACATGTAATATGTTCATCTTGAGTTAATAAAAAATTAGTATCTTACAACGTGGACATTTACTTAACTCTAATAAGGTTTTACCATGTAAATATAATGTTTTATCTTATGTATGTTTAGTATTCTATCTATTTGAATTATCTTTGTTATTGCAAGTTTTTTTCTCTAATATTGAAATTACTTGTTATTTTTATTTCAAAGTGTCTACTTTCCTAACACAATTAACAATTTTATCATTTAATGCTTACAAACCTATTATAAAATCTCTTCAATTCATTTATCATAGAAGTTTGTTCCCTCCTTGATTGAATCCATATTCTTGTTCCCTAACAAATTATTCTTCCTCTCTAATAATTTTGAAGAAATGCCTCATTGTAATCTAAAATTGCCATGATAATGGGTAATATAATAACAACATTGTCAAAAATATAGTTATCCAAAATGTTATTATATATCAACATCCAAAAGAATGTGCATGGTATGCATAAGTAAAACTTATGAGTGGATGAGTTTTACTACTTTTAAAAAAAATAAAAAATAAGATCAATTCTATCTCTTTCTCTTATAGAGAACCACCATGCCCACACATCACTTGTAAACTCCTCCTAAATATCACTTTAGTTTACAATCTACCACACTTTCCGTCAATGATAAAAATCCATTTCTTTATGCAACGTACATACACACATTTTAAACTTGGCGATTCCCACTTATCTTCAAGTGAAGATAGCATGATGGTAATTATATACATGAACATTGATTTTCTTAACTATTATTGGTGTAAACCACTTTATTTGAATGATAATTATTGTTAACCTCAAGGTTTTATAGTCAAGTTTTTATTGTTAACTTCATAATGTAAAATAAAAAATCCAACGAGACCAAAGTGAAGGCGTTTCTATCCACCAAAGTTTAATTATGCTTTCCAAAAATAATGTTTATTTTTAAGAGCATATATACAGTTTATGAACAAATGTAGCACACTTTTTAAACTCAGAAAGGCGTCCTTGGTTATGACCATCATCAAACCTGGGTAATTTGTAGCATTATACTAAAATGGATTTACAAGTAACAAAATATAATTATACTTAACAAAAATCTAGAAGTTGTAATCCAAAGTGAGGCAAACTAATAAATTCTACCAATTTGATCAGTTCTATAATCTTATCAAATATTACTCAGAAATAAAATTCTAAAAGCAAACTGATGGTGTACTAATTTTACAACAAATTAAAAATATATAAAAAAAATCCATAGATCATCTTGATCATGATCATGATGAGAAGTTGCACAGTAATTGGTAATTAAAAATGGGGGAATGTTTAATGAGAAAAAGCCTTTATATCCCTTATAAGTATAGTAGGCAATCCTCATTTACTAAACCCGGGAAGAAATAGCAATGCTCCAAGTACCATGAAAAACACACCTGCCCCAAAAGTGAAAAGTTAGATGAAGACATAAAGCAACAAAAAATAACATAAGCCATCTAAAGAATCTTACCTTTCCACACAAAATTTATGTCATTGTAATTTTCTTGATCGTGCAAAGGATCCCACGATCAATATCATTTAAATTAAAAAAAAAATTGTCAAGACTTGATAACTTTACCAAACCATTTCTTTACATATAACCATTTTAAACAAAGACTAAAATTATCAATAAACAAAATTACTCTATAACTTTATATCATTCAAAAAAGAAACAAAACAAAGACTAAAATTACCAATAAGCAAAATTATTCTACGTTATTTCCATGTTACAAGAAACAGGCTACATAAGCAAAAAAAAAAAGTGTGTTTTTATCTAAGAAATGAGAGTTCTGAAGTTTCGAGATTATTCTAAAAAAAAAAACCAAAAAAAAAAAAAGTAGATCAAGCTAATATAGACATAAAAGTAGAACATTGTACCTATGAAGGATCAAACATATTATTAGAATCACAATTACAAGGATATGTCCCATCCTCATAATTTGGCCAAACTTTACGTATAGAAGGATATGCTATGAGAATATGTGCAATCATTTGAGATATCATATAACATCACATCACTCATTTGAGGTATTACAATATGATCCCAGTCACTACTACATGACACGTGCAATCATTTTGTCCGGAAACAGTTTCATATTCATATCCAACACACAAATTAAAAAGTTTTTATCAGAAATCCATTGTTAGAACCTGTAACACGTACACCTGTACACTATACTGCATAATGATAATCCAATTAAATAAACAAAAAAAAGGACCTCATCTTGACATTGTTTCTACAATCTCGTCCATCTGGAAGCTTCCACGCTTCTTTTTGAGGATCGATCATCCTAAAACAAACACTGAA
Organism: Torreya grandis; assembly: GCA_037957365.1. Taxonomy (NCBI): domain Eukaryota; kingdom Viridiplantae; phylum Streptophyta; class Pinopsida; order Cupressales; family Taxaceae; genus Torreya; species Torreya grandis. Next base: position 761,904 of record JARHVA010004213.1, read on the forward strand.
ACATACTAGCTCATAGCAAATCATGGTGAGAATTTATCTACATAACAGGCTTTTTCTTTTTCTGTACAGAAAGATCCAACCAATAAAAAATTGTGCATGCTTCATTTTGCAGACATTGGGAATAGATTAAAAGAACCAAAAAAAAGCCCCACTTCTTAGAACTTTGATCGAAAAGTTCTGGATACCTCTTTAGCTTTTTAATCTGATATTTCCTTTGCAATAGAATCATAGTCCTGAATCATAAATTTGTGGATGAAACGATTTATCTTACCAACCCTATCTGCATAACAATTGTGGAATATTAATGCCGTTAAGTCAATCGACTGAGACAGAGGAGATATTTAAAAGATATTCGGCACTTTCAAGTACTGACAGATACAAATGCAATTAGTTGTCTTCTTGATGGCCAAAAATGTCATTACGAAACACCCGAAAATATAAATGCCAGTAGCCACTGTATTTTTGTTACGTCGATTACTATTCACATTTTACCATTGTTCACAGCTATCATTTTGATGTGAATGAAATCAAAAAGATACCTTGACGAATCTAAGCTAAGTTCATCCCAGTAGAAACGTCCCTGGCGTAATAAACAATTGTATTAAAGTTTAAGTTTGTAAAAATATTTATAAGGTAAATTTTGGTATTCCAACCCAATTAAGAGTATTAGAAAAGAGTAGAATTTGTTCTATAATATTAATCATAAAGGATAATATTGTAATAATACTTATTATCAATGGTATTCAAAATAATAAATATTGTGTCTATAATATTATTATTGTTGCCATCAATTTGAAAATATTTGTTGAGATTATATTTATACGAAATAAAATGTTTAAATAACCAGTATTATTGTGTTCATTTTGGTAACCAAAAAAATATGAATCAAAATATAATGTTCTCTATTTAATGCAAAAGATATCCATATCTAGTGAATTATTTATAAATGTTATAATTTAATTATTAGTTCATATATTTTTAATGATTACATATATAGTTTTACAAAATATTTTCATGACCGAAGTAGGTATTTCATACAAAAATAACAAGTTTTCTAAGTGCAATTTTTTATTATTGGATTTTTACTCTCACGGTCCATCCCCAGTGTTTTCTAATAGCATAATCAATTTTACTCACCTATAACTTCAAGGATATTTGATGTGAATAAAATTCAAAATCATTCATTGAAAATGTAGAGGGGTTCCATACTAACATTTTTTCACGTATTTTTTCACTATAATGATGAGGTGGTACAACATCATCAAGTGATCCTAACCAAAATTTCTTCTTAAAAAAAAGGTCTACATTTTCAATAGGGAACACCAATAGATAGAAGTTATATCATCCATACTCATTAGTGTGTTAGTAAGTGTAATACAACTGGGGAACACATTGGACATAATTTACAATCATGTGGAGTTGACAAGGTGCAAAATTGATGGCAAAATGTTAGTGGAGGCTTCTCTAAATAGTATTTTCCAACAATTTTTAGTCAAGTAACATATTACAATACCCACTTTGATCGCAACAATATTTTGAATGATTATGTATGTATCCATTAAAAAAATTATGAACTCATAATTCAATCACAACATTTATAAATATTTCACATCATATGGATAACTTGCACGTTAAATAGGACATTATTCTTTTATTGGTAATTTTTTATTTTTTCATTACTAAAAAGAGTTAATAGTATTGATTATTCAGACATTTTGTTTCACATAGTTATTGACGAGTCCATAAAATGGCTCAGTATATTAGCAAATGACATAATTTGCTATATCATAAATCTTGTTCTAAAAATGGACTTAGATGTAGTTTAAGAAATTATACTTGCTTTAGAATAAAATATAGGATATGTATCTAGTCTATTCTTTAGAAGTCATTAAAGTCTACATTGTTATTATTTTTTTTTAAAATTATTGGAGAAAAGATGTCAAATGTTGTACATACAGTCTGAAATGAGTCATCAAAGAAGATAACAAAGTTTAAAGCTCTCAAAGACTAAATAAGGAACACTCTTCATATAGCTCCAAAGATCTTTAGTAGTTTTAGATTCTCATGTAAATAATCTTCAAGGTTTTTCAGTTGATATTAATATCAATTTACTATTTATGCATAATCATATAAGAATTAAAACAACTTTGTATCAACCAAAAACATATCCCGTGTTTTTATGTTGCTTGTTTGATGTTTTGACTATGCATGTGTAAGGATAGATTTGATAGGTTATGTAAAATTAAAAAAAAAGTCATCAAGAACCTCTCTAAGAATGAATATAATTTCATATTTATATTACTCTAAAAAATAGACATATTCAAGAAAATAATCATCTTAATCCCATCTCATATGAAAATGTTATGAGCATTTTAGTGGGTTCTATTCATGCACATTTGAAGCTATGTAGTTCATTAGTCTAGCTCTGAAGTTCATCAATCCAACTCTAGAATACATCTTTTGAGCTTTGGAGTTACCTAGATTTGAGTTTGAGGATGTAAAGAATGAATTTTAGGTTTGGGAGGCTAAAGTAGGCATGAAGGGATGTCTTAGAACTTGTTTTATAGTGTTTATATTTATACAAGGACAAAAATAAAAACTTTCAAAAATTGACATAAACACTACAAAGGTATACAACTGTGGAAGCATGCAAGCAAAATCTAATTGTTACCTATTTTTAGACATCTATTTATAGTTTTTATAAAAATATGCATTTCAAAGAAGGAAAGATATTTATAATACTACAAATACTATGAATATCCTGCACATAAAAGTTGTTATAAGAAGCTTAATTTGTTATTTGTTATCCTAGAATAAAAATCAAATTTTAAACTAATTTGTTAGATTATTAAGGTAAGTAAATTAATTCAAAATTGATTTATTAATTTGTTAGAATAAGAATCTGAGTTGTTAGGATTAGAAAATAAAGTTGTTAGTCTCCAACAATAATCTATTAAATAAGTTTTATTACAAATGCAACCTTCTTATTCATTGTGAGAGTTAATAGAGCATGATTAATAGTTACTTGAGTTAGATATAACATGGATTTCATAGTTATCAAACATTTTTTAGATTGTAATTATTTCTAGAATTAATGAAGAGTTGCTTATATGAAGTTTATATAAGTGTAGTATTTTTTAAATCCTATTCCAAGGGAGAAAAAGGGCCCACTCAACCAAGGAAGCATGATATTTTATGGTTTTTCTATGTTTATATTTTTGTGTGTTTGATCTTTCATTTCTTTATTAAAATATATTTTTATATGTTTAAACCTACAAATCTTTGTGTTAATATGTGTTTCTAGGAAATTTACTTTCAATCATTTGAATTTCAAGAATTTCCCTTTCAAAACATTTTCATTCTAGTAACTTAGATTAAAAGTGTGTTTACATTTTGTACAATTTATATTTCTATAATTAGATTAAAAAAGGTGTTTATTTCATAAACATTAAAGTAGATTAGAAACTTAGAATTAATTGATCTATAAGAAAACCCCCAAAACATAATTGTTAATCCTTGTCCTTTATACATTATTACCGACTAATGTTAGACATGAACCCTAGTTTGATATGACATCATCTAATCATGAAAGATTTTTAAATATCCATAAATATATAATGGGTTACTTACAAAAACTAGCGAATTTATCATTACCAAAGGTTCCTCAAATTTAAAAAGGTGTACCTTTACCAAAGCTACCTAAAATTCCAATAGTTATACCATTATCAAACGTTCCTAAATTTTCAAAGCATATATAATTACCAAAATCTCCAAAATTTCTAAATGAAGTGTCATTACCAAATGTTCCTAAATTTATTGATTCTAATATTACACAAATTTATCATAATGATCATAACTCCTTTGTTATTTTATTCCAAATAAATGGTGAATTACAACCAATGATTACATCTTTGAAAACATCCACCTTTCCTACTAGTTTTCTCATGTCTATGATGAGTACTATAGGTAAAATCCAAAGGCAAGTATTTATTCTCTAAATTCAAATGCTATCCTATAATGCTACTTCCAATAATAACATTATCAATAATCAACCTATTTTAAAATATGTATTTGAGTATCCTTATCAACAAGATTTTATAATGCCAATATTTTACCTCTTTTTGTAGGTCATGGAGACCCCTTTACCCATATAATTCAAAATATAAATTACTTTGATCATTGAGTTAAAGATGAAATATTTTTATTAAAATCATTCCATGGAAGTCTCACTTAAGTGGTTTGGGATTGGTTCTATATCTTACCAAATGGTTCCTTAACCACATTAACCTAATTGGAGTATCTACTCTTCTTATCTTTTACTACACATAAGGTGCCCAAACTTATATAAGAACATTTGCACAACTTCAAATAACTTGTTGATGAATTCATTTAGTATCATGTTGTTTGATTTAAAGTTACATCATATTCCTTAACATATATACATTTAGATTTAGAATTATAATTCATTTTTAGTAGAGGTATTCTTTCTTCATTAAAGGAAAGAGCATTAAATAAGCAATACACCTCATTCGACCACCTATATATGGATGTTCATAGGTATGCTTTTTTCTACTTTAGAATAGCAAATAATTAAATATCTCTCGTAAAAAGTATAACAATTTTCTTCCAAATGCCAAAAATTGGAACCAAATTATCAATCGAGGTTAATAAAAAAATATGTAACATTCCAAACATTATATGACACCTTTTCAAAAAAATACAAGATGACCATTACAAACAACCAATTCTAATTCCATAAATAAATAATAATCCATGGAAAAAATATTTAATAATCACATTATTCAGGGGTGGTGCTTACTTTTGGCATAATCATGTTGATCTTATAGAAAAATAAATTATTGTAATGTAAGACACTTATCACAAGTTGGATATTATCTAAAAGACTTACATCATAAAGTAGGATGGAAAGACTCCTTAGACTACACCATAATACTAATTTCTTGTGGTTCACATGTTGTTCAAATGAAATTTTGGGCTATGCCCCATATATCTCAACAATCACTTATATTGGGAAAGTTTTTGTTATATTAAATGGAAGCTAAAATTGACTCAAATCAACAAGGTCATTTTACCACAATGGAATATTAATTCATATGCCACGTGATGTTCATTGTGCTTTTACTAAGTAAGTTAAAAAAAAAAAGAATAGAATGTTTTACACCTTTTCACCTAAAACTTTCTAATCATGACACAAATGATTCAAAATTCAAAAATTCCCCCCAAAGACAAATATTCATTAAATGACAAAAAAACAAATAACCTAGAAAATAAAAAATATTCATCATGCTCATACTTGTACTAGTTATTACACATATGTTATTTGCTTAATGTTAGTATATAACATATAATTTGATTTTATTGGGTTGCTCAGGTGTTAAAAACATCATAATTATAGTATGTAATTGGATTCTTATCTGAATGCTCCATTCTACCTATCTTTGTCACTTGATTAAAAATTATTTTAAAATAATATTTAGACAAGCCTTCATTGACATTTTGCCTTGCATGTTGTCCACTCTAAGTGAATGGAAATTTTGTCTAGTGTGTCTACTAGTTCTGTTTCACATAGGATTGAACAAATGGGCAATGGAAAATATAACTTCTATATTGTGGTGTTACCCATTGAATTTTACATTATTTACCTTATCTAAACTTTTATTTTTTTGGAAAATTATGGTTGAAATCATGTGAATGATGTTGTACCACTAATAATGCCTTTGTAGTGATTTTTTTGAATTTTATTCACATCCTTCATTGACATTTTGCCTTGCACGTTGTCCACTCTAAGTGAATGGAAATTTTGTCTAGTGTGTCTACTATTTATGTTTCACATAGGATTGAACAAATGGGGAATGGAAAATATAACTTCTATATTGTGGTGTTACCCATTGAATTTTACATTATTTACCTTATCTAAACTTTTATATTATAGGAAAATTATGGTTAGAATCATGTGAATGATGTTGTACCACTAATAATGCCTTTGTAGTGATTTTTTTGAATTTTATTCACATCAAAAACCCCTAATGTTGTATGCATATAATTTTAGAAGACATTGGTAGTAGGCCATGAAACTAAACTTCAATAATAAGACACCAGATTTGGAAAACATGGTATTTTTGTGTGCAATACCCACTCTAATCACAAAAATATTTTGAATGATTATGTATGTATCCATTAAAAAAATTATGAACTAATAATTAATTTACAACACTTATAAAAATTTTATGTCATAATGATAAGTTGCACATTAGATAAAACATTATGTTTTTTTTAGTAAAACGTTATTTTTTCAATACCAGGAAGATCTAATGGTATTGATTATTCCAATGTTTTGTTTCACATAGTTATGATCTCAACAAATATTTTGAGATTGGTGGAATTAAAAACACTAGTAATATTATAGTCTTATAATAATTAAAGATCCCTGATATAATTTACCTTATCATAAGTAACAAGTTTTCTAGTACAATATCTTAGTATTCCCAAAAGGATATTATACCTTTCACTTTGTTTTAACATTTGATTAAACAATTGTGGATGATATTTATGGATTATATAACATCTAAGTTTTATATGCTTGGAAAAGTAATACCTTGGTTGTTTCTCTCATTTTTGGACCTTTCTCACTTTTGAAAGTCTTGCATCTGCTCTATATTGTGCCAATTTGAATATCTCTTAGACTGGCCAATATGATTTTGATGATGAAAATTTTATACCTTTCCCAGAATGCTTAAGATGTGCTTATCTTACAACTATACAAGTCTTGAGTTTGTACTTATTTTTATACTCCCTAGACACGAGTGTCTTAGACAGACACCTACGTCAACATAGGTATCATGTTCTAATGCAAGTGTCTAATATCTAAAAAGTCATATAATTTTCAAATGAAATGTATCCTAAACGGTCATCCTAAGTGATTTAATGCAAGTTATTTTTATAAAGGGATTGATATAAATACAATATGAACTCTCATTCATTTTCATCTATAAAATACCTAAGGCAACTTATCAAGACATTCAATCAAACATTTAATAAATATAAAAATCATTATTTTCTCCTATTTCCATATCAATCATACATATCACACATACATAGGTTTGAAGCATTGAATGAGCAACCCAAGAGATATATTTTCCAAGTTACAATCTAGGTCATTATTTTACTTACTTTCTGCATATTGCATGATTCACACACAAAGCAAAATGTAAGGGAGAACTACATCAATATAAGACCCTATTTGAAGTATTGGATATGTAGGTAATGTTCATTGATAGAGGGGTACAAATCAACACCATGTGCCCACTCATGTTAAGGGCATCCAATGTGATCTAAGATAGATCTACATAATTTTGGAGGATGCCTTCTATGGGAAACCTCCACTGCTCCAGGTATCTATAGGTCTAATGATTTGGAGTGTTGATGGTCTTCAAGGATGGTATGTATCCATTTGGATCATAGTTCCATCTGTCATCTATTAAGTCAAAGCCAAGCTCCACCAGCTTGGTTGTGAGTAGGCATCCATACTGCCTCTTTACCACTGTGATGTTGTATCTTGTAAAAGGGAAATCATATAGGGCCCTCTTCTTATTCCCTAATTTTTAGATAGATTCCACCATACTGAGCTAGCAATCTAGCTCTATGGCCATGGTCTTATCTATTAGCATGCATAGGATCTAGAAGGGTTATCTTTAAAACCTGTGTGCTTAAATGAAAAACTAGTCGATTGGGACCCTACTCTTGATGAGCCATGACTATTATGCATCCATCATTCTAAATGTAAGGGCATCTATGCGGGTGATTTTCACATCACTTGCATGTTCCCTTTCTTCTTGGAGGTTAAGCAATTATGTGAGCTTGACCTCCATTGCCCCATTTTTTTCAATCTCAATAGCTTTTAAAAGCTGTAATGTAGGGATCTCAGATGATATAGGCATGAATACCTCTTTCCCATATACAAGCTCATATGGAGAGGTTTTTAAGATCTATTTAAGAGTGATGTGGTTTACCCATAGAGATATTATCATATGCATGTGACACTCCCTTTGTTGATCCATGCCCATCCTCTTGATCCATGCCCATCCTCTTTATTAGCCTTATAAGGTTCTTATTCATCAATTCCACCAATCCATTCCCTTATGGGTAGTAATTAGATGAAGTTTTCAATAATATACCATTATAGAGAATGAATTCATAAATATTATACCTGAGGAAGGTTTTTGCATTGTCAAAGATGATTATCTTAGGTTGGTAAAAACTTGCTATGAGCTCTTCCAAGAAGCCAAGAATCATATTCTCGATTGCCTCTCTTAATGGGACTTCTTCGGTCCACCTAGTGAATTAGTTGGTGGCCATCAATATCCACTTGTAACCATCACTTGAGATGGGGTTGATCATCTTGATGAAGTGTAAGCCCCATTGAGCATAAGGCTCATCAGTCATAATTGAATCTAGCAGTATGGCTAAATTATTCCTCTTCCCTATGAAGAATTGTAAATTTTAGCACTTTTTGACTGCCTAATGGTAGTCTACAAACATGGTTGACCAATTGTAACCCATGCACATGATCTTGGTCATAATGGTTTTAGCTAAGAAGTGGCTACTTGGGGGAGTGAAGTGCATATCTTGGAGGATCTTCTCAGTTTACTATTTTTTAACACACTAGAGCAAATCTCCATCAATGTTCTTTTTGAAAAATACCCCTTGGATTAACATGTAGCTATAACCTTGCATCCTTTAGAAACATTTCTTGTGTGTGGGAAGGTCATCAAGATACTTTATAGTTTATATGAAGTAGATCTAGGTGATTACCCAATATTTATCAACTTCGAATTGGTTTATTAAGACTGCTTTTGGTGTGTATTATTCTTCTAGTGGGACATATGCACATTGGGACAGGTACTTGTAGATTCCTCTTCTTCTGATCACCTTCATTAGCTTGACTTAAATATCATATTCTAGGATCTTGGTGATCTAGTTGGCCTATTTTTTAGTGATTTCTTCCTCTATTATATATTTGTAGATGCTAATTGTGCTACATACAACATTATTTTATTGCTTTTCATAAGTTGCCTAAACTTATTGAAGTCATTAACAATGGAAAAAGCTTATATTTATAAAAATTTATAATTAACTTCATACTCATGCAATGTTCTTGATTAGAATGCGATCAGGTGCTTGTTTCTTAACACAGTTACTAGGCTATGCTCACTCCCATAGAAGTACATAATGAAGTCTTTATAAAAGTCTAGGTTAATGAGTATAGGTATAGTGAATATTGAATCCTTGATTTAATTAAATGTTGATCTCCCTTTAGGATCCCACTTAAAATCTTGGTCCTTCTTCAACATTACCCTGATCGGTCTCACCAATCTGTAAAAGTTAGATATGAACCTGCTGATAAAATTAAACTTTCCAAGAAAATATTAGACTCCTTTCTTATTTACCAGTAAGGACAAATATTTGATGGCCTTTATTCTCTTTGTATCAATGGTGATCCCTTGTTTGGATACTACATATCCAAGTAGCTTGCCTTGTGGGACTCTGAAGATTCATTTCTTGAAGTTGAGAGATACCCCAAATTATTGGCACCTTTAGCAAACCTTCTCTAGATGGTCAAAGTGGTCCTCCTTATTCTTAGAAAAAATAGTAAGGTCATCTAGGTAGATTAGGATAATCTTATTGATTAGAACCTAAAAGGCCATGTCCATTACTTGATAGAATGTCACCCTGGCATTAGAGAGGCTAAAAGGCATCTTTGCATATGTGAAGGTTCCTCCCTTCATGGTGAAGGTGGTCTTGTGTTGGTCTTCTTCATTCAACCATACTTGATTATACCCAAATAACCCATTTAGTAGAGAAAACATCTCTGCATGTGATACTATTTGGAAGATCTATTCCATAGGGAAAAGAGAGTAGTGATCCTTCAAGGATTCATTTTTTAGATCCTAAAAATACATGCACAATTGGATTTATCCATTCTTTTTCCACATAGGAACTAGATTGGAAACCCAATATGAATGCTTGATTAGGTGTATAATCTTTGATTCAATTAGTTTCTTGAGCTCTTGGGCCATCAAGGATTCAATATTTAGGTCTAATGGCCTTTGTTTTTGCCAATTTGGTTTGGCTCCTTCCACCAAATATATGGTGTGTTGAATGACCTCATGGTCATATCCCTTCAAGTCATCATAAGTCCATGCAATGACTCATTTATATTTGTCATAGAAAGATATCAACAACTCTTTATCCTTCTAGGAGACTTCTTTTTCAACCTTCAACTTTCTTTCACCTTCGACATCGAGCTCTGAGTAATCACCCTTATCCATGAAAAAATTTTGTTTTTCATTCCTTGCATCATCAAATTCAAAAATATTTTCTAGGGTAATGAGGCCCTTTGGCAAATTTTTGGTCTTTAATTGCATGATGTGGTCCCCATAAACCTCTTCAATCTTAGGTTGTATTTACTCTATGAATTTATATGACTACTAGAGGAACATGGAAATGTGAGCATCACTTTCAAACACTTGCCAATTTTGGTCATTATCTAGGATAGAAAGCCTAATGATCACCTACACTAATTATTCATTGGTGAACAAGTCTATTATTAGGTCAAATTGGGAACCAATCATTGCCATTCTATCAACCTCCACATTCATGGATCTTGGGGTGATCTAAATGTATAATGATTTGTAGGATTTAATTAGATCCCATATATGATGGTGGTAAGATCTCATGCATACATTATTTATAGATGTTATCCCTCTTACCTACATTAATACTAATTTAGAATCACCAAATAATTTTAACAGTTGCTTGACAAGGTTAAGGCCATGGACTAGTGCCTCGTATTCAACTTCATTATTTGTAGAGGCAAACTAAATTTGAAAGGCTTATAAGTCTCTTTTTCAGAAGGAGATGTTAGTTGGATTCCAAACCTAGATCTAGTCTTGAATTTTGCACCATTGAAATGTAGATTCAAAAATTTGAACTCATCGGTAAGCCCTTCACTCTGATCTCCTTGCTTCTTTACGACCTTGAGAATGGCCTAGTCTTCATCATGGATCACGTAGGCTTTAAGGCTGATGACATAAAAATTTGTGAATGGGTCATTATTAATGAATTCATTGATAAGGGTTTATTCCTCTAGAATTTTGGTGTCTTCTACCTTTTTTCCTTCAAGTATCTCCACATAATGCATCTCCATTCTTGAGAAGGAGGTATGGATTGCTTTGAAGTTCATCATAACTTTGTCCACTATGTACCTTAGATGAAGTGGTTCAAAAAAGCTTTCAACTTTGAACCATACTTAGTCCTCAGGATTAGATGAGATCAGTCCAATGATAGGTAACCCCTTATCTTGGCAATCAAATCCCTTAACAATAAAATGTAAAATGTGAGGGGAAGAGCCTTGATGATCCCTAAGGTTTGAACCTTCTTTCCATCCAACTTTATCAACCCTTTATTTAATGATACATACTTCAATTACAGTGCATCTACTATCTATTTAGGCATCACCATTATGCTCACACCCACATCAATCATAGAGTTGTGTAATAATTTATTTCCCATAATTAGTCTTAAATAGAACAAGGTAGGTTTGGTTTTTCTTACACCTTATTTAGTATTGATGAATGTAAAGGGTATCTAGGGTTATGCACTTATGCTAGTTTCCTTCCCCTTTGTCCTTGGAGGTTCTATAGTTAGATTTCTTTGTGAGAGATTTTCTTTCTTCTCCAAGGCTTCTTTTAGTAGAGATTTCTAATCAAGGATTGATAAGACATAATAGAGGGAGATGTTGGTTAGAATCCTGTTCAGCTGTTCCATCACATTGTATGATCCTAGAGGTAGAACCTCAAGATCTTTTGTCTTGTTATGCATTGCTTCGTTCCACATTAAATAGGTCAAAAGTGGAGGTTGAGGTGTTGGAATTTTCTCAAAATTCACTTTATGACTTGCATCATCTTTAGATATTTAAACCAATCTCTTTTTTAAGTGAATGCAATAGTTGAATTGCACTTTTATGGATCTATACATAGGGATTTCATTAGTGTATACTTCATCTTCATCCTCTACCTAGGAGAATAACACGTTTTTAGGGGCTATTTCTTCTTTTTTTAGGGAAATCCCTTGTATTTGTGTCATTAATACTCCATTCTCAATCCCCAAAGATTGGTATGCATAGGCCAAATTGGGTGCATTTACTTATCACTATTGTTTGGTAACCTTCTACAGTAGATTACCCCTTAGATAATTTTGGGGTCCATGACCATCATTGCAAGGGAAGTACCATGAGTTAAAATCATCTTCCAAGTTATTTTTGATAGTAACATTTTCAATTTGCATTTGGTGATACTATATGCAAAGGATTAGGTATCACCACCATTTGATTTATAGGCTGTATTTGATGATTCTATGCTTGGTAGTTTAGCCTTTGCCTCTCTTGGTACTGGTTTTGTTAGTACATGCTCTCTTTTCCTAGTAGTTATTGAAGGAGGGATTTAGAGGCATAACTTTCTACCTTTTGAGATTGATTATCTCATTAGAAATTTTTTGAAAAATAGTCTTCATATCATTCATATCCATTGCTAGCAAGGATGCAACAAATGTGCTCACCTGAGTGGGTGGGTACACATATATAGAAGGTGGGGACCCCAAGGTACTTGGGAATTTTTCTTACAAGGGAATTGATATCTATAAGAACATCAACATTGATTGCCACAAAGTAATATCTATAACAAATATCAAATTTTTTTAGCCCTTACTGCCAGATCATGTGTTTGACAACATCTATCCTTTGAGTGATTGGATCATAACCACAATATCTGATTTAAATTTCTTGAGAAAGAAAATAATGGCCATGATTGTGGGTAGTCAAGCCACTATTAGGATACTTTACTGGGTCTTTTTAAACATGGTATTTATTTTGACAATGGCTTCTTGTGAGCCTCTCTTGATGGTTATTAGCTGTTGTAGGAGGGATGACCAATCCACTTTCTCATTGAATCACTCAAATAATTTGTCACCCAAGTCATCCCAGGTCCTAATAGAGTTGGTTGGAAAATAATTATAATAATTAAGAGCCCATCCTTTGAAGGACACTGCTAGTATCCTTATGGCTACATTTCATGCATTAACATAGTGTATAGTGAACAAATTCACAACATCTTGGAGATGTTCAACAACTGTCTTGAAATATTCTCCTAAGAATTTAGGGAGCACCTTAGGGTGATCATGGGAATGGGATAATATGTAGCTAAGGGAATCAAAGGGATAAGTGGAATGCCACTGTCCCATGATACAAATTTCTTTGGTGGGCTTGAAAGAGCCATTTGTCATTGTTGTTATTGAGTAGCACTAGATCTTATAGTTATTTGATGACTTGGAGCTTCGAGAGGTGGTGTTATAAAATTTGGGTTCCTTATTTTTTGAGACTCAGTTATAGGCCTATGTGTAATGAAACTACTTATATGTATGCACATAATGATTATATATCACACATAATAACTAAATATGAGAGATCACACAATAATACTTGATAGAAGATAAAAACATTGGATAATATAACAAAGCCACTTTAAGGGGGAAACACCTACAATAATGCACTAAGAGAATATTACTTAACATCATGATCTAAGACTAACCACTACCTCCTATATATAGTCTACTTAGCCATGGTTATTCCATAGGCCAACCTAACTAATGAACATAGAGAGATGTAACAATAATATAAAAGAGGTATGTAAGCCATATGTCTACCACACATATCCCTAGACACATCAAAGTTTAAGGGCATAACATGTCCCTCCCATTAAAAACAACATTATTCTCAAAGTTGAGTCAACCTTGGATGTTGCTGCATAAAGGGTTCATCTTCCCAAGTGGCATCTTCACAAGGTAGATTATTCCATTTGATTAGGTACTCCTTAATCAATCTAGAATGTAGCTAATTAGTGCATATTTGCAGGATCACCTCAAGATCAAAAATAACTCTTCCTTCCTCATCCAATTCTAGTAACTCAATTTGAGTAGCAACTCTATGTCCAATGAATTTATTCAGGAATGATACATGAAAACTAGATGTATGCGAGTGGAGGAAGGAAAATCTAACTTGTAGGCCACACTACCAATTTTCTTTAAGATCTGATAAGGCCTATAATACTTAGAGGACAACTTCTTATCCTTTTTATGTTACTTTAAGGACATCTAATTATATGGATGCAATAAAAAAAAGACTCAATCACTAATGTCAAAATGCATCTCACTCCTATGTTGATCTCCCTGCTACTTCATGTAATTTTGGGCCATGGCTAAATTTTCATGAAAACTTTTAAGGACCTCCTATTGATGGTGAATATGTTCTTCATGTAGTTACCCATTTATCCTATTTATCAGATACAAAACAACATAGATATTCTTCTAGACATTTGTTGACTACCTCATTTTATCCATCTGATTGAGGATACTAGGATGAACTATGAGCCAAATGGGTGCCCAAACATGCAAATAACTCAGTCCAAAAATTGCTAGTGAAAATGGAATCTCTATTATTGATAATGATCTTAGGGGTACCATGAAATTTTTGAATTATATTGAGAAAAGTAGAATCTACTATACTAGAAACAAATGGTTGTGATAAAGAACAAAAATGAGCATACTTACTGAGATGATCTACCATAACTATGATAACATTTTGACCATCAAATCTCGGTAATCCTGTAATGAAACCCATGAACACCTCTTCCAAACATTGTCTAGGGATGGATAAAGGCTAAAAAAGACCTAAGGTTTTGATGGTTTCTCCTTTATTTTGTTGATAGATCATACATTTAGCCACATATTTATAGACATCCCCCTTGAATCCTTCCCAAAAAAATCCTGCTTGATTCTACAATAGGTTTTTAGATTTTTTGAATGATCCCCAATTGGAGTTGCATGAAGTTCCTGAAGGATTTTTTATTTAAGAAGAGAATTCTTACATAGGTATAATATGTCTTTATACCATAATACATTACCCTTCCATGTGAATTTTTCAAATCCACCCAAACCTTGCTAAAGATTCTAAATCAAATCATGGGTATCACTATCACTGTCCCATTCTAATCATGCTTCCTCTAGCCAATTTGCTTATAGAATGGTCATAACACATAGGAATACCTCAACTAATTTATCCTTCCTGGATAGTACATCCACCACTAAAGTATCCTTGCCTTTCTTGTAAATTATTTAAAAATCATAGTCTAACATATTAGTTACCCATTTTTGTTATTCTTCAGATGATAACCATTGTTTCAAAAAATATTTGAGACTATCATGATCAGTCTTTACCTGTAAGTGATGACCCATAAAATAAGGCCTCCATTATTAGACTTCATGCAAAATGGCCATCATTTCCTTCTCATAAATGGGCTTGTGCTAATTTTTACCCTTCAGTTGATGACTTTTAAATGCAATTGGTCTACCTTCTTGCAAAATTAAAACACCCATATCATACCTAGATGCATCATATGCAATCATAAAAGTCTTGGAAAAATTAGGAGTGGCCAATAATGGAGTGGTATGTAGCCAATTTCAATTGTTCAAATGCCCTGGTAGCTGTACCGGTCCACTAAAAGGAGTATTTCTTTAACAAAGAGGTGAGTGGGGTTACAATGCTACCATAATTTTTGACAAACCTATGATAGTAATGAGTTAACCCCAAAAATCCCCTTTGTTGCTTGAGTGTCTTAGGAATTGGCCAGTCCACCATTGCTTGAATTTTTTTAGGATCCACTTTCACTCCTACATGTGAAACTAGATGACCCAAATACTCAACCTCAAAAGCTCTAAAAGTGCATTTGGAAGGTTTGGCATACAATTGATGTTGTTCCAAAATTGAGAGTACCTATTTCACATGGTGTAAATTGTCTTCCTCATTTTTATTGTAAATGAGGATATCATCAAAAAATACGAAAACAAATTTCCTAAAAAATATCCAAAAAATAGTATTCATCAAAATCTAAAAGGTGGATGGTGCATTTTTTAGCCCAAAAGGCATAAGAAAAAACTCATAATGGCCCTCATGAGTCTTGAAAGTAGTTCTAAGTATGTTTTCATCATGGATCTAGATTTGATGATACTCAAAACACATATTTAACTTGGTAAAATAAAGAACACCATTTAATTCATCTAAAAACTCATCAATGATAAGAATATGAAACTTATCTTTGATATTGTACTTATTGAGTTCTCTATAGTCAGGACACATCCTCCAAGTGTCATATTTATTTCTCACTATGACCACTGGTGAATAATATTTCCTTTGGTTATGGCAAATGATTCCTACATTCAACATCTCCTATACCATATTTTTAATTTTACTTGTTTGGTCATAGGGATACCTGTATGGCTTGATGTTAGGTGGTGTAATACTAGGAATAAGTTTGATAGCATGATCATTTGTGTGGATAGGTGGAAGTATTTTTGACATGTCACAAAAAACAACTGAATGGGAATTAATCACTTATAGATTAGGAGGTGTAGATGGCTGAACTTCCATGAAAAATAAGGGAGCTACAAATCCTTCAGCACCCTTTCTAAGAAACTTTATCATTTGATGGGAGATAACAAGTTATGGATATTTATCCCTTAATCCCCTTAGCTTAAATGTCCTTCCCTCAAAATGAAAATTCATGAATAATTCTTGGAAATTCATCCCAATAGTGCCCAAAGTGGTGAGCCACTACACTTCCAAAATAATGTGAACACCCCCCATGGGAAGAGCAAACATAAGAGAATCCAAAAAATAGTCTCCCATGGCCAACTTAATACTCTGGCATTTTCTTGAGCATTTGACAGTACCACCATCTATAATCATGACCTAAAATTCTAGAATGGGATAAATGAAATAGTTTAAGCAAACAACCAACTTACTATTGATGAAATTGTTTGTGCTCCCAAACTCAATCAATATAGTGACCTTCTATTTCTTTAGGAAACCCACTACCTTATGATTTTAGGGGGTAATAATACCTAAAAAGGCATGATAGGAAATAGTAGATTGAGAGTCTTTAGATTCCTCCTCAAGACCTTATTCATCCTCACCAATTGCCTCCTCATCATCGTCATCCTCATTGGCACCTTCGATGTAAAACAACTTATTTTCAACACAAAGATGGTCTTTGTTCCATTTTCTATCTCAACCATAACACAAACGTTTGAATTATTTATCCTCAATTTGTCAAGGTGTCAATCTAGTGGGTTGAGGATATGATGGTGTTGGAAAGGTGTGATCATGATTAATAGTTAACGTTTTCTATTTGACCATCTTTTTTCCTTCTACCATGCATGCCCATGGGAAAGCTTCTGATACAGATGATACGTTAAACATAAAAACCTCTAATTGGATGATATATTTGAGTCCACCCAAAAATATATTAGTCAAATTTTCCTCAGTGATCTCTTCCACCAATAAGGATAGATTATGAAATTAATGAATATAATCCTTCACAATTCTTATTTACCACAATTTGGCTAATTGGATAAAGTAGTTCTCAGAGACATTATTATGATAATGAGCCAATAACTCATTAATGAAAATAGACCATGTAACAGGAGCACCATTATTTTTCTTTTGAGCACACAACTAATGATACCAAACGAACTGCTCAGGTTCTATATATAGAGATGCCACTATCACATTTTGAGAACTAGGAGTTTGATGCAGATCAAATAAATTATAAATTTGGGTAATCCAAGTGAGAGGATCCTTAACATCAAAATTATGCATGTCCACTTTTGGCAACATCAGTTTCACACCAAAATTAGAGTTTTTAGTTTTGAGAGGAAGAAGATCTGAATGATGAAGTGGAGGGTTGTTTAACTATAACTAAGATGAAAGGGTAGATAATTGAGTAGTGATATGATTCAGTTGAGTGTAAACCCCATTAATCTCTCCTTGTATCCTTAAAACATTAGTTTGAACTGTAACAAAGTCATCATGCTGCACCAAGCCCTTTATGTCAGCCTGAAGTTGAGAAATCAATGGATTTGAAGTTCCATGTCATTGGTAGGAGTCTTAGGAGTTTTTCCCCCCTTTTATTTCTCATGTAGAAGGACCAACCATACACAAACCCTAGGAGGGTTTTTGTCCTAAAAAATTATACCAAGAGATGGTACCATTGCGATCACCTCACTAAGATGAACCCAATGACTACCTTTGTGTACTATGGTAAACATTTTAGCACCAAAAAAGTGTACTAATAGAATATACCACTATAATCATCTCATCGAGATGAATCTAATGACTACAATTGTACAAAGCAAAAAAAAATTCTAGACTTTTTTTTAAAAAAAATTCAAAAAAGCATTTTGAACAATACTACATTGATAGAAAAAATTAATTCTTCTCGATTTGTAAGTTATGTTTTTTCACTCCTTCCTCTCTCAGAAGTCATGCCTTGATAGATTCAACAAAACAACACCACAAGAAACATGCCCAAATCAAAGCTTTGATACCAATTGTAATGAAATTACCTATAAGTTCACAAATAATGATTATATCTTGCACATAATAAGTAAGTATGAGAGATCACACAAAAATAATTGATATCAAATAAAAATAATGGATAATATAACAAATTCATTTCAAGGGGGAAACCTCCACAACAATGTACTAAGATCAAAATACTTAACATCATGATCAAAGAGTAACCGCTACCTCTTATATATAGTCTACTTAGCCATGGTTATTCCATAGGCTGACCTAACTAATGAACTTAGAGAAATGTAACAAGAATATAAAATAGGTTTATAAGCCACAAGTCAACCACACATATCCCTAAACATGCTAGAGGTTAAGGGCATAACATTATGGCACATACAATCATGCCTCTAGCTGATCAAAATAATAGATCAGTCCCATTGGGCATGCTAGGAAAAAAAATTGTTGATACCTAAAACCTTCACTTTGATTTTCACAACTTCTTATGGAAAGCTTTATAGGCATGGGGTCAAATTGTAGTCTGTAAAGCAACCTTTAGGATTTTATAAGCTGACTCTTAATTCTAAATTGAGTGGGGGAAGGGAGAAGAGAGAAACAAAAATAATACTAAAATAATGCTTAATAAGGTGATGTGTTGAGAGATTTAAATAACTAACCTATTATTTCATAAAATAGATTGAATCCTTAAGCACTACAAACCATAAAAGAGCATAAAACATGAATTAAGATCTATAATGCAATTAAAGATCAATACTATAGAAGCAAAAGAATGGAAATAATGAAAATAAATAAATCTTCACTCAAAATAACACAAAGTACCACATCCTCTTCATTATGGGTGGAGAATAGAATACAAAAGGCCATAAAGTCACACAAAAAACATCCAATTACACATATGATGGGCACCTACTAAGGTCACAAAATGAAAACTACTACTACTACTACTATTACTGCTGCTGCTGCTACTGCTGTTGCTGCTGCTACTGCTGTTGCTGCTGCTACTACAATAAATGATTATTTACAAAATAGGAGAAACTAGCAAAATGAAAAATACTAATACTACTTTCTATTCTATATATAGGAGAGATGACCTTTTGTGGGAATGACACCTAGAAATCTCATCACTCATGCTAATGATAATGTCATTACAACTAAATGAGGGTTTCAATTTCATAAGTATAATTATCATTTGAATCCTAGATATGACATAATTGCATCATTTTGTTATGACCACAATGCTTGGGTAAAATGAAGTGACACCATGTCTTCATCTTTGGAGTTGTCCCTGCTATGTCACAATCCTTTGGCCTTGGTCCCTAAAAAATCAATAGATTAAACTTTAATACAGTGTTTCAAAAGCTTTTTTGAGAGAGGGAGGGGCCCACATTCTCATCTAATGGCATTACTCCAAGCTCTGATGGGAAACCCTTTGCCTTCGAAGAGCATCATAGTGCCACATGGAAAGGCTTGACTCTTTTTTATTGTAATCTCATTGTGGGTCCCTTTTATCTTCTCTAGCCAATGGTACTACTCTAAAATCTAAAAGACCAAAACTTCTCTTAGATAAACTCAGGGATAACATGTGTCAAGATGACACTTCTCTGAGAAAGTCAGGGAATTCTTTGGAAAGATTGAGCATGGGGGCACCATTGTAAAGCAGATGCTCCTCTGGGGGATGTTGGTAACTTATATGAAAAAATAAGCATAGGGGAACCATAGTTCAAGATCATGTCTATTTTTAAAATCATTTAGTGGACCCCATACAATGTCCCATTGGTCAATGACACTATTTGAATAACTAACCAAAATGAACTAGTTATGAGTAGCGCTAGACTACCATGTATTGAGCTAGTGTTCCATCTGAGTGAATTGAGAGCTCTTCAATCTGAATTAATGCTTGATTACCACATGGAAGAAGTGAAATAAGGCTAACACTTAGGCAAAATTTTAATAAGGGGTCTCAAGAAAGGAAGAGGCCAAAAGGAGAACTTATAGAAAGTTTTAAGGAATTACTAGCTATGTCGAGCGAGTTCGATGCTAAAGCTGAACTACTTAAAAATAATAAAACATGAATTTTGATCCATGGGTAACATGCTACCCACACTCATTCAAAATTCCCAGTTGGCCAAAGCATATAATTATATGATTTAGATTCACAGTTGTGGTAGAATTATATACATTGGTACCATTATCATACATAGTTTCAACATGAAACATATATAAGGTGCATATGTTATATAATGTGTGCCTAATATTGAAAAATCTAAACCATTTTTATATTTCAAAATGATTATATGGAATTTCACCATATCATGGACTTTTATGCACTAATACCTAGGATGGACTATTATAGACTATATTGAGCCAATCTACAATAATAGTTGGTTTGAGTTTGGCATGTTTGAAGTGATTAAATTAGTAAATATTGCCAAGTTTTTAGGTTGGAATTGACTGTATCATCCAACCTGACTATTTTATAAGTATCATTGGGTTATACATTTGAGCTAAGATCAACTATTAGGTGGGAACTCACTATTTCTCCAAGGTTGGGGGCATGTACCTTCTAATATCTCTCTCTATCTCCTTAGAAACATTCACTTTCTAGATTTATCTATATTTATCCTAATCTTAGTTTGAGAGCCTTACTCATAAATCATACTCTTTCAATTTCAATATACTCAATGCTTTTAATTTTAAACTATATGCACTATTTATATACTATAACATGCACTTGGCTATAGGTCAGTCACCAACAAAGCACTCAAGTTGGGCTCACACAAAGACAAGGTATGTTATACACACCTAGGTACACATTCCTTTCCTTTAAACTAGAAATTTCATTACTATATTAAAGAGGGAAAATATAAATGATATTTATGGATTATATATCACCTAAGTCTTGTACACTTGGAAAAATTAGACCTTGGCTATTCTTCTCAGTTCTAGACCTTTCTCACTATTGGAAGTCTTGGATCTAATCTCTCTTATACCCCTTGTCCTATCGCTTAATACAACTAGTGTTATGTTGATGACTCAAACCTTTTATCTTGTCTAAAATAATTAAAATGTGTTTATCTTATACCTTTGCAAGTTATAAGCTTGCCTCAGTTCCGGTTCCATAGACAATTATTTCCAAAACAAACCCCTGCATCAACATAGGTGTCCTACCCCAACACAAGTGTCTAGTTCCCTAAAAGCCATCTAATTTACAAATGAAATGTATCCTAAATGGTCAACACAAGTGTTTTAATGTGATTTATTTATCCTAAGGGATTGATATAAATATAAAATCAACCCTCATCTATTATTTACCTATAAAATACCTAAGACAACTTATCAAGGAATTTAATTAAGCACTCAAAAAATTAAAACTTCCTTATTTTACCCAATTTACATATTATTCATAGGGATAACACATACATAGGTCTGAAGCACTAAAGGATCATCCCAATAGCTATGTTTTTGAAGTTACAAGCTAGGTCACTATTGTACTTAATTTCTACAAATTTCATGATTCACACATAAGCTAACATGTAGGTGATAACTACATGAGTTTAAGGCCCTCTTTATAATATTGGCTATGTAGGTAGTGCTCATTAACAGAGGGCTCTTTAGGGATAATGAAATGCTATGTTCCCACTAACCCATATTTTTCAAAGTCACCATAAAGATGAAGAACTAGGGTGTAAATTTATTGAGGAGTGACAATCTATGACCTAGATCTAAATGTGCTTCATCAAGATTATAGGTGGTCGCATCCTAATTCAATAATTATTTCATACTTGACCCCTATGTTGGACCTAGACACTACCATCGATATAACCATCCAAGGCTGATGCAAGTGTCTAAGGCTATAAAATCACTCAATCTAAAATTTGGCCAATGTTCTAGAATTATCTTCTAGTCTACATATTGCATGTTCTAGATATAAAACTATATTAGCATCAGAATGAGTTAAGTATATTATTTCTTTATCATTTTAATATCTAGTATAGTTTTACTTTTTATATTTAGCTTATCTAAGTTTAATAATTTCAACATACAATACATCTAAGTTTATCATCTCATTGATATGTTATAGATCTGATTATCAACCTTGTGCATTGTCATTTCTATATACCCATTTAAACTCTAGATAGCCCCAATCTAGAATTTTTTTAGGGTTAAAAATAATTTGCTATTTAAATCATTCAATTCGTTGTATTTCTTATAATTTAATGTATTTACAATATTTAAATGTTAAAAAACAAAAATTATTTGAAAAATTAATCATCTATTTGTTGATTGGTAGATATGATTAAGGTGTTATTTTCTAGTCCTAATATCATTAAGTACATTGTAATAATTAAATTTCCCTAATACACACTGAAATGTCTTGAGTATATCAAATCAATTTATTAAAGCATGGGCAATGGAAAATCCATAATAAAATACTAAAATAAATGCTCATATTTTTATTTAAGGTCAATTTATAGCCTACACATATGATGAATAAAATAACACTAAAGTCTTATAATATTATTTATGTACGTGCTTTGTTGTAACACTTTTGGGGGGCCTTAGATCTATGAAATCTTTGTACTTTCATACACTTTCCTATTGAAATTTCTAACAAAGATATGATATTTAGACTATATCCTCCAATTACATTATGACAAGTGGAAATTTTTTAGATTGATTATCAACTTGGTTCAAGTCTCATGTGCGCAAACTAGGGTTAAATTTTTTATTAATTATCATATCAAAAGCTTAAAAACACACTTTATCATTTACATGTTGGTAGGCTATCATTCTACCTATATGTCACTAAAATAATGTGATTTAAAGCTTGATGTGTTAAAAATATTGACAAAGAGATTGATAATCTCATGAATTTATAGGAATCTATTTTTTATAATTCAAGCTAGTTTCAATTAAAAAGAGACAATGAAAAATAATAATGGAAATCTATTGACAATACGTTGCTCAATCAAAATTAATGGTTGAATATCAATGTATGGTATTTATGATAAGTTGGTGGGATTATCAATGGCATACCTAGGTCTTTGAATATGATTATAATTTTGAATAAAGTTTAATCAAATTATATATACAAAATACTTTGATTGGCCATGAGAGAATCTTTTTGGAGGGGAAACTATGACCAGTGGACAAGGATGACTTCTTGGATAATGCTTATTACTTTATTGTGACGCATCTATTGTATATATAATAATAATTAAGAGGTCAAGAGTTAATACCAATTTTACTAATTATGTGCATTTCCCCTTGGAGACTATTACTATTTATAATCTATAATTTATACATTAAAATAAAAATTATCAATGCTAGGAAACTTAACCCCATGGTTTGATTAAGATAGCTATTGTGTCTCATTTATGGATTACAAATAAATACTAATAATGTTGTAAAACTTAACCACATAGTCTATCTAAGGTAGTGACCATAAATCCATGAAAATGACATATGCCCTATTAAGTACATGTCTACAAATTAGATTTAACTAATTCAATTGTCTAAATTCAGTAGAAAGTATTTTAAATTATTTTGTAATGTTGTAGTCTTTAATGTTTCATTTTGCTATTATTAACAATACTAATATCTATGTTATATATCATACATAATTGGATAATATGTAATGGTATGAATAAATGTAAAAAAATAGGAAATTATACATGTAAAACTTATAACGCATAGCGTATAATAAATTATGTTACATATTAGCAACATTACATACCTAGAAGTAGAAAACTCTCTCGTGGAACATAAACCACATCAAAACAAAGATTTTATGAAAATAAAACTACAAGGTGACAAATAATATGATAAGCACATTGGGATAAACTAGAGTAAACTACCATTCGAAGGAAAATCCTCTTGAAAAAGGAAAATTAGTAGGCCTTTAGGAGATAATTGAATAACAAATTACATGAAGGAGAAAGTCCAGGAGTGCTTAGCAATGGGATACATTAAAATCATATCTTGAATATTATGCATTCCATTCCATGTATCTGTTACATGTTTCAAAAGTGTGTGGGATCCCCCCTCTCTCATTCTAATGTTACGAGTTTGTCTACATTAGTTTGGAGTATCATAGATGCTCTTCTTTCTATTTGGTTAGCCATGGTTTTTTTCAAGTTATTTTATTTAGTGTCACTTATCACGACTTTGTTTTATCTTTAGGACCATTATTCTTTGGCAATTTCAAGGTATTTTTTACCCCTTGTATCCCTTCTTTGACCTAAAAAATGTGGCATTATTTTTTTCTCCCATTTGGATCAATATATGCAATATCTAACCAATTTTAAAAAAAGATGAGCACATTAAATTGTTTGTTAATCATGTGGGATCTTTTATGAAACTAGATGAAATTTCTATGGGAAACAAATTTGTGAGAGCATTTACTATTATTTATCTTTCTAAACTTCTCTATCATTTAGTTAAACTTTACTCATCCTTTTATGCACTGAGTTTATCAATTTTAAAGGTATAACTTTAAGATGCATTGTTATAATCTCTTTGGGAATCATGATACAAGGTGTTCCTTAAAGGGCCTTCAAATTTCAACTTATCATTCTTGACTGGTTTGGAATATTAAATATAGGGATTTAGATCAAGATTTCATTTGGGGAAATAATGGAAAATTCTTTCACCTTTCTAGATATTTTCCCCCTCTCTCCTCGCCTAGGGATCCATCCCCTGGGAGGTAGGTCCTTCTATGGGTTGACCCTACTTCAGTTTTTAGAAACATGGACACATTTTATTTCTCCTTGTTAGAAATATTATCCCTCATATACTCATTATACATTGTCCTATACATTTAATGTTTCCATAATAATATTGTACATGTTGTGGAATGTATGCAGTTAGATCATGTGAAATGATGTTATATCACAGTGAATATTTCAAAATAAAATATCATAGAGACCTCATCTTCAAGAGCACCAATTAATGATTTTTTCTTTGAACTATCTATTCTATATACCTCTATCACTTGACTACCTATTTATTATATTTAGAAACTATTTAGGCCCACTTGTGTCATTTTAAATTTCCACTAAATTTGGCTTAAAATTTTTTACGTGGAAGATCATCATTTGGAAGCACATGTTCCAACCGTAGATATTTCATGATAAAAAATGTGTAAAGATAAGAATTATTACATCCAAATTTGAACTGACAGATCCATTATTAGTTATAAGTCATGTGTCATAGGTCATGTTTGTAACTCTTCAAGTGTGACCCACCAAAGGCCACACATTATACAACAAAGGCCCCAATTGGATTCTTTCAATATCAAGCAATGAAGATGTTATGACCTAATTCATTAGTATTATTGACATTTCTAGTCACCTCTAAAACTCATCAGCAAGGAAAGTATGATACCTATAGACTCCATTTTGCCTACTAGTGGTTTGCTCATATGTTAAGCACATCATAATCATGGTCCCAATTGGAATCTTCTCTAAACGATCCATTCTACTCATCTTTATGACTAAATACTACATTTTATTTTAAAATACTAATGGACAAGCTTCCACCAACTTTTTTATTTTAAAAAATAGACTGTTTCATACCTACAAACATTATATTACTAGTATCTTGAATGGTTGGACATGATCAATCATCATTCACATAATATGCCATCAAAATTGTCTAAAGATAAAAAATTGATTTAGACTAACCATAATTTCAAGGATAATGATCATATTTCAAGGATAAATGAGAGAAAATGTCTTCACTCTTTTCATTAAACTATTTAGAATTTATAGAAAAGTATTGACTAGTGAAAGAAACATAAAAAATTACTTGGTGAAAACAACTTTAAAAAATTATGCTCGTATTGATTAAAACATGTCATCGTAAAATAACACTTGGCATGTCAAAAAAATTCACCCTTAATTATTTGGGTATTCATTCCCTTTTATAAATAGTTTTTTAATAAACATAATAAAAATATATATTAAAGTTTAAGTCTATTAGAATATTTCTTATAGAGTAAATGTTGTTATTCCAACCCAATTAAGAGTATTACAAAAGAGTCCATGGTATTCATAATAATGTTTCTATTAATCTAAAAATATCTGTTGAGATCATAATTATATGAAAAAAAATCTTGAATAATCAATATTATTACATTTTTTTTTACAAAAAAAATAAAATATAATGTTATATATTTAACACACAAGATATCCATATCCCATGAATTATTTATAAATTCTATACTTTAAGTATTAGTTAAGATATTTATCATAGATACATACATATTCTTAAAAAATATTTTTATGACTGGAGTGGGTATTGCATACGAAAATAACAAGTTTTCTAAGTGCAATATTTTATTATTGGAGTTTTACTCTCATGTTCCACTGCCAATTTCTTCTAAAAGCATAACAAATTTTACTCCCATACAACTTAAAGGATATTTGATGTGAAAAAAATTTAGAATCGCTCATTATAAAGGCAAAGTGGTTCCATACAAACATTTTTTGACATATTTTGTCACTTATAATTTTGAGGTGGTACAACACCATCACATGATCTTAACCAAATTCTTCAACAAAAAAGGTATAGATGTTTAACAAGGAACATTGAATTTTAGAATTTATATCATCCATATTCATTAGTGTCCTGCAAAGTGTAAGACAACTGTTTGCACTGGAAAAAATTTCCAATCATGTGGAGTGGACAAGGTGCAATGTTGAAGGAAAAATGTTAGTGAGAGATTTTGTAAATAGTATTTTCCAACAATGTTTATTCAAGTAAAAAATATGGGAAGAATGGAGCGTTCAAAGATAAATCTAGTTATGGGTCATAATTATGATGTTTTTGACATCGACACATCCCAACATTAAGTACGATGAACACTTAATATTTTAAAATTTGGTACCTATTGTTGGTATACTCAAAGGTTAAAAACATCATAATTACGGTCTACAAAAAGATTTTTATCTAAATGCTCCATTCTACCTACCTATGCCACTTAACTAAATATTGTTTTAAAATACCATTTAGACAAGCTTCCACCAAAATTTTGCCTTGCACCTTGTCCACTACACATGAATTGAAATTTTGTCAAGTGTGTTCATTAACTATATTGCACTTAGGATTAAACAAATAAGGTATGGATAATATAACTTCTATATTGTGGCATTACCCATTGAATTTTATATAGTTTCTCTTATCTAAGCATTTTTTGTAAATTTATGGTTAGAATCACGTGGATGACTCTGTACCACTATTTATTCCTTCGTATTGATTTTTTTTCAATTTTCTTCACATAAAAACACCTAACATTTTACACATATAATTTTAGAAGACATTGGCAACTGACCATGAAACCAAACTTCAATAATAAGACACTAGACTTCAAAAATATGAGATTTTGTGTGCAATACCTAATCTGATCACAATAATATTTTGAATGATTATATATATATATATATATATATATATATATATATATATATATATATATATATATATATATATATATATATATATATATATATATATCCATTAAAAAAATAATGAACTAATAATTAAATTAAAACATTTGTAAATAATTCACTTCATGTGGGTAACTTGCATGTTAAATATAATATTATGTTTTTATTGGTAAAAAAAATTATTTTTTCATTACCAAAAAAGAGCTAATAGTATTTATTATTGAAACATTTTGATCCACATAGTTATGGTCTCAACAAGTATTTTTATCTTGATGGAATTGGAAAAACTAGTAACATCATGGAATCTTAGAAACAAGTAAAGATCTCAAATATAATTTCCTTTATCATAATTAACAAGTTTTCTAGTACAATCTGATTTGGGCCCCATACATCTGAATGAACCAACTGCAACTTGTTTTTCTTCCTCATAGGTCCAACCTTGAGAAAATTTATCCTTTTTTGTTTTCCACACATACAATATTCACATAAATCTAAATCAAATCCTTTAAATCCAAGCAACCTATCCTTCAAATTTTGCATGCCCTTTTGGCTCATGTGATCGAGCATATAGTGCCACAAAGTTGCATATGCATCTATAAAAACTAAATTATAATAATCATCACTAATTGATAAATACAAGGTACCGACCTTATTACCTCTTGATACCATAAAAACACCCTTGGTCACCTTACAAGAATCTACTATAAAAGTCATCATACAACCTTCACTACCTAGTTACCCCATGGATAACAAATTTCATCTCAACTTGGTCACATACCTGACATCCTTCAATATCCAAGTGTTCTCATTCTGCATATTGACCTGTACACATCCTTTTCCTATTATGATTCAAGGCTCATCATCACCAAGATAAACATGTCCAAAATCCCCTTGAATATAATCAATAAAATAATGCCTATGTGACATAACATGAAAAGAAGCTCCTAAATCTAAAACCCAAGAATCATCAATATTGTCAATGGAGAAATACTACATCCTAACAAACATTACCTGATATCACATTCACCTCCTTGGTGTTTTCCTAATTTTTATTATTGTTCTGAAGAGCCAAACAATCCTTATTCACATGCTCAATCTTTCCATAGTTCCAACATGCCATCCTGCTCTTTGATTTTGACCTTCCATGACCATTTGAATTTTCATGATTTCCTTTTCATCTATACATTTATCTCACTCTACTATCCACTTACAAATCATCACCTAAAGTATAAGTTTACCCAGAGCTTTTCCATCACATTTCCTCACTAAGGATTACTCATATGACATCCTCAAACTTCAACTTTTCATTTTTAGAGACCGAGTTACTCATAGGCATTACCAAGCTATTCTAACTCTTTGTTAAGATATAAAAAATAAGTAGATCCCTAACTTCATCATCAAATTCATTTTTTATAGATTTCAACATACTCACAACCATATTAAATTCATTTAAATGATTAGCAACATAACCATTTTTAGACATATTCATATTAAATAACTTTTTCATAAAAAATTTTTTTTTATAAGCATAGGGTTTCTCATATAACTTACATAACACATTTATGAGACCTTTCGTGGTCTTCTCCTATGATATATTAAATGTGACTGAAGATTCAAGGCATAATTAGATGGCCCCAAGTGATTTTCTATTAGGCAGCTCCCAAGCCTCATCTAAAGTACCCATTGGTTGCTTTGCTTTCTCTCCTAGTGGAGCATGAAGGTATTTCCAATAGAGGTAATCCTCCATATGCATCTTCCATAGACCAAAGTTTTAACTGTTAAAATTTTCAACCTTTGATCTATTATTTTTAGCCATATCTTTAACTTAAAATAATAACCCTTCCTATGATTAAATACTTCAAGAAACATAACCTGAAGCTCTGATACCAGTTGTTAGGAATAAAATAGAAATTAATGTAAAATAATTTAAAAAAATCATAATAAAAATATCTATGAATAGATATACATAAAAAATAGAAATACAAATACACAACAAGAAGACATGATTTACTATGGTTCACCCAATGTGGGTTACATCCACCAAGAAACACATTCTCAAATCTTATTACAAGCCACAAGAGTAAAATCCACTCTCAGATCAATCTTCTCACAATTAAAATACACAAATATTGTTTGGATCTATGCTCAACAAACTCTCCTAAATTCATATTTGAATTCACACACTCTAATCACCTTCTCAAACTCAATTCTTCCTATATATTTTACCTACTGTATGTCCATCTATCTATAATTACATCAATAGGTAACTGACATAGTGGTTTTACAAAATAATGGGCACCAAAACCATGGGCTAAGTTAACCCATAAAAATTCACCATTAATCATGGGTGATGACACCACACATATACAAGTATAGATAAACCATGTATCTATACTCCCAAAAAAAAGGGGATCCTAAATGCCAATAAGAATACATTAAGAGTGTATAGTAAATTTTAATTTACAATATTTGAAATACATTGTAATGTGGAAATAGGCTCCACAACATAACATTATTTATAAAGGGATATTATATAATTCACTTTGTTTTAACATTTGGTTAAATAATCTACTATTTAAATCATTCAATTACTTACGTTTTTTCTAATGTAATGTATTTATAATATTTAAATGTTCAACTTTATTCATTTATTAAAACAATTATTTGAAAAATTAATTATCTATATGTTTATTGGTAGAGATGCTTAAGGTGTTATTTAATAGTCCAAAATAACTAATATCATCAAGTGCTTTATATAAATTTTAAAGTTACACAGTATATACTAAAATGCCTTGATTATATCACATTAATTTATCAAAGCACAGGCAATAGAGAATCCATACTAAAATAGTAAAATAAATGCCCATATTTTTATTTAAGGTCAATTGATGGCCTGCACATATGATGCAAAAAATAACCCTAAATCCTTAAAATATTATTTTCATACGTGTTTTGTTGTATTAATTTTGAGGGCCTTAGCTCAATGAAAGCTTTTAACTTTCCTACACTTTCCTTTCAAAACTTATAACAAAGATATGACATTTAGACTGTATCCTCTAATTACATTATGATAAGTGGAAAAAATTTAGATTGATTATCACTTTGGTTCAAATCTCATTTTCATTAACTAGGGGTAAAATCTTTATGAGTCATCAAATCAAAATTTTAAAATCACACTTTATCATATACATGTTGGCAGGCTATCATTCTACATATATGTTAGTCTAAACTAATGCCATTCAAATCTTGATGTGAAAGTAATATGGATAGAGATATTGATAAGCTCATGAATTTGTAGGAAACTATTTTGTATAAATCAAGGTAAATTCATTTAAAAATATATAATGAAAACAATTATGGAAAGAAATTGACAATATGTTATCAGATCATGATTAATGGTTGAATATCAGTGTATCGTATTTGTGGTAAGTTTGTGGTATTATTGATGTAATACCTAGGTCTTTGAATATGATTATAATTTTACATTAATCTTAATCAAATTATTTATATTAAAAATACTTTGAGTGGCAATGATAGAATATTTTTGATGGAGGGGCAAGTATGACTAGTGGACAAGGATGGCTTCTTAGACAATGTTTATTGCTTCATCATGACACATATATTATACATAAATTGATAATTTAGAGGTATAAATTTCAGACCAATTTTATTAATTATGAACATTTCCCCTCGAAGTCCATTACCATTTATAATCTAAAATTTATGCATTAAAAATAAAAATTCTCAAAGCTAGGACACTTAACCCCACAGTCTAGTTAAGACAACTATAATCTCTCATTTATGGGTTACAAATAAACATTACTAATGTTTTAAAAATTAACCACATAGTATATCTAAGGTATTGACCATAAATCCATGAAAGGGACATGTGGACTATTAATTATATGTCTACAAGCTAGATTTAACTAATTCAATTCTCCACAATTCAGTAGAAAGCATTTTAAATTATTTTGTAATTTTATAGTTTTTAATGTTTCAATATTCTATTATTAATTATACTAATAATTATGTTTTATATCATTCCTATATTGATTATATGTAATGGTATGAGTAAATGGGAGAAAAAAAGGAAATTGTACATCTAATACTTACAATGTGTAGAGTATGATAAATTACATCATATGCTCCCAAGATTGTATACCTAGAAGTAAAAGACTCTCCCATGAAACATAAATTAGATAAAAACTTATATTTTATTAAACTCCAATTTCAATGTGGCAAAACTGTGATAATCACATTGGGATCAGCCAAAATAAAATGCCAGTTAGAGGAAAAATCCTCCTAACAAAGGAAAATTGATAGGCATTTAGGAGAGCATCGAATAACAAACTTCATGAACAAGAAAGTTCAGGAGTGTTTGATAGTGGGTTAATTTACAATAATAGATTTAGTATAATGAATTCCATTCAAGATTATCTGAAAAAATAAAGATAGCTAAACATAAAAAAAGGAAATAAATAGCTTCATGACAATTTTATGGTATGATGAAGAATGCTAGTGTGGAGATAACTAGAGTAAAAAATAGGTATAACTAAGGATAATAGAAATATAATTGATAAAATGATGAGTAAAAAAAACTATACAATATCTAAGAGGAATGAGTTTATCTACCTATGGAAATATGAACTAAAGATGTATTGAAGAGAGATCTATAAAAACCCCCAGATGAAGAAAAACATAACAAGTTAGTGGTTGGAATATTAAAAACAATTATATGATTGTGAAAATGAATAAGATACACATCCAAAAATATTTATTAATGAATATGTTTTCATCAATGAAGACATTATACAAAAAATTAAAAATCTAGGAATGAGTAAAGCTTAGGATGTAGAAAACCTGTAAGTGTCACATCTAAAATGGGGTGCAAATATCCTAGCATCTCAAATCAAATAATTTTTTAATGAGATCATCCAAAATGGATTTTTGATGAAGTGGAAAACTAGCCTAACCATACCATTTTTTTAATAGATAAGATACAAATAATCCCTCAAATTATTGAACTATCATGGTCATTATTATTTTCATAAAGTTATTTATGAATATGATAAAGTGTAGGATTAGTAATTGGGTGGTGGAAATAGGAAAGATTGAAAATGGGAAAGTAGGCATTAGACCTAAATACTCAATTGTCGATCACTATGTCATGCTTAGAAACCTAGTTTAAAATGTTTAGAATAAAAAAGAGGAGGCATATTTTTGCTTTATATAATTTAAAAAAGGCATTTGACATAGTACCATGTATAAAATTATGGAGCCTAATGGAGGAACTAGCCTAGGTCCCAGTACTATAAAAAAATAGTTGACGAATTATATGAGAAATTCAAGGCTAAAGTTAAAAATCATGTAGGTATATTCAATGATATAGGTGTCAAACAATGTTTCCCTTGATCCCCAACTTTTTTCATGTTATACATTGAAAATCTAGAAGATTGGATAAACAATTTTAGAGGGGAATGGGTCCACTTGGCCAAATATGCGGTGAAATTCCTAATTTATGTATAGGACCTAATTCTAATGGAAAAGACAATCCAAGATCTAAGAGAACATATATGAGCCTTAGATATATCTTATAAATAAGTAAGGATGTAGGTGAACATCAATAAAAAATTATGCTTTTATCAGTGGATAGGAAGAAGCATCATATTGACTTTTAGTTTACATGAAAGTCTCTAGAAGTGGTGTGAAAATACAAATATTTTGGCCTTAAATTTCATGGCAAGATCAATTGGGGAACATTACGGATGAAATGAGTGCAATGAGGTTGGAGAGCACTCTATTTGATAAAAAAAGAGTAGGAATGTTTAGCTCTGGGATTTGAAGACCACCAGGGTCATGTT
This sequence comes from Torreya grandis, assembly GCA_037957365.1. Taxonomy (NCBI): domain Eukaryota; kingdom Viridiplantae; phylum Streptophyta; class Pinopsida; order Cupressales; family Taxaceae; genus Torreya; species Torreya grandis. The sequence goes on from JARHVA010004213.1 coordinate 795,716, forward strand.
TAGGTTACTTGTCACACTAGTGTTATTGTATGGGTCCAAGATATGGGCTAGTGGAATAACAAGATTGAAATGGAAAAAAATATAAAGGATCCAAAAGTGGATAATCAATAACAATTTCAAAATTAACGTCTTAGTTCCATATGAAATTGTCCTTGTTGAAATAGGAAATTTACCATTAAAGGAAATTGTTATGACCAAGTTAATTGGTTACTTGGAAAAAAAATATGAGGAATGACAAGTGGCCAAGGGATGAAAGAGACAAAGATTTTTATATAAAAAAGAACACGTGGATACAAAATACCTCAAATGAATGTGTAGATGGGACATCATACTAAACGAATGCCGAAACCTTAACAAAGACATAAAAAACTATGTGAATGAAAAGTTCATAATAGTGATGTGGAGAAATAAAAAAAACATGAAATAAAAATGCTATATTATATTGTTTAACCTGACTTATGAGCATCCAAAAAAATATTCTATAGGTGTTTAGATTAAATGTAATGAAAATATGTCATTTCATTGCTCAATTAAGGACTAGCTCACATTGGTTTACATGTAAAACACACAAATGGACGTCATATAAGGAAAAATGGATGAGAAATTTTATGTTTTATGTACCATAGGGATGGTCAAAATAAATGATCATTTCATCTTTGAATGTCTGAGTTACACAAAAATTCAAGTAAAATATGTGGAAGCATTAATAGTTGGATCTATCATGAAAGAATTTGAATAAAACATAATAAAAAGGTTTGAGGATATGTTAACTAAAATTAAAAAAAGTAAGATGAACCTTATAAATGACAAAGTTGGGCATGTGATCCTTTAACTGGTTGCAGTAATTGGTTTATTTAGTGGTCCTGTATACTATTTGGTCTCATGAACATAATTAAAACCATTTAATTTACTCTACATGTCTCTATTACTTGACTAAATAGAGGTTGAAAATATTATTTAGACAAGATGAATTTTATAGAAAAAATGTAAGGCTCAGGATAGGTATTAGGTGAACCTAAATAATGATACCTACAACTAAAAATATCACATAGATATTCTTACTTTTGCACTAAGCATGTGAAGGCTGAATGTGCACATATTTTAGTTCAATGGGGTTAGTAGTTATCAAGTCCTAGAATTATTGATGTGGATAAAAAGGTCATTATTCATGTTCATGAGGTGGTAGGACACTATTCACTGATGAGGTGTTACCAACACTATTCATGCATCCTAGGTGGCATGGGGTGCCATATTACTCCAAGGCACATGTAAATGGGCTTGAAATTTATCAAAAGGATATCCACTAACTTTTAGATGCACATGTGGAGTGGGAGATAAATCTAAGTTTCACATATTGGTGGGGTGTAATATAAAGTGGAGTACATGGTGGAGTTCACTTTCCCTATTGATGAATAGTCCCTCCAAGTGGAGGAGGGAGAAATTAAGGGATTCCTTTACATTTTCTCTCTCATTTCTTCATGCTTGTAATTCTATAAATTGATTGAGATCTGTGGCATTTGTAGGCTAGATTTGTTGAAGAGTTACGATTTAGTTGTAATCTTTGAAGAGCCTCTTTAGTATGTGTATGTCATGTCTTACATGAATTTGAATAAGATTTCTAAGATTTGTATAAGAGCATAGATTAATATCATGTATTTGTTGGATTTAATATAGGATTTTTTGGTTTGTTGAGGAAAGCTATGTGTGTGTAAGTTTTATGGATATTTAAATTCATCATTTTGTATCAAAGCAAGTTTGAGCCTCGTCAATATTTTTTTGTAGGTGTAAAAGATGAAAATAAAATAAATGAAAGAATGGGAGAAGATTTTGAGTAAAATGCAAACACAATTTAAGATGATGGTGTTTTAGATGGAGAAGGAAGGCATCCAAGAAGAGATGGATGTGAATGAAGAGATCATCAAAACAATGTTGCATGTTTCCATGATGGAAGCTTTGGAGGAGGTAGATGGATACCTATTATGTGATTATGGGAAAGAGTTGGTGGAGTTGAAGGTGGATGAATGTTACGGCCATATAGAGTTATAAGGAGAGGAATATTTCAACTATGAAGAGTTATAGAGAGAGGAGAGGACAGCCTATGAGGTGGATGATATGGAACGTTTTAGAGTCCATAGTGAGATTGAAGAGCATGAGAAGCATGCTAGAATTGAAGATGAATTGAAGGTTTCCATGAAGGAAAAAATAAAATTAGTTGAAGTGAAAGTAAATGCACATGAGGAGAGCATGATTGTAGACCATCCATATGTGGAAGAAGAAGAACATATGAATAATAATGAGAAGAGTAAAATAATGAAGACTTTTGAAAATGGGCCTTTGGGAGAAATCTGTGACAAGATTGTGAGAAACATAGAGAAGTTTTACAACATGCCTTTGGATAATGATGAAATGGTGGATGTGATTAAGGGAACTCTTATTTTCCCTGATGTGTTTATCCAAGTGTATGTTGATTATTCAATTGTAATGATATTTGAGATGATAGATAATATTATAGCCATGAAAGAGTAACTACAAATGGTGGTATATGATGGTGTAGGTGATCCAACAGATGGTTAGATAATGTGTGATAAAATTCAAGAGGGATTTAAGTGGAGTTGGTTAATTTGTGGTGTGTTTGAAACCACATGGGAGGATGATATGCATGATAAAGCATCTTGGTGTAGGAGGATAGTTTGTGGTGGTTGAAATACCACAAGGAGAGAGAAGAGGATAGGAGGAAAGATAGCAAACAAGAGATGTAAATGGAGGAGAAAAATGAAGAACAAGTAATTGTATAACTTGGTGTGCTAGAAGGCAATGTCATAGTCATTACTTTTCATGACCAATTGATTGGTTCTACCACTTATCCCATCCATGTGAGTAGGATATCACATTATAAAAGCTCAGTTGTTTGATGTAGGAGTTCACATTATAAAAGCCCAAGTGTCTGATGTAGGAACATCTAAAGATTCATGAAATATTACATCAACCAAAAACAAAGTGGTGTATGTTCATGTGTTTTATTTTATGTTAACCTATAGCTATTGGATAAAAATTAAATAAACTTGTAGGATCTAAATTTTTTCCAGAGAAGAATAATGTGGAGAAAAGGGTCACTATTCATGCTCATGATGTGGTAGGGCACTATTCACTAATGAGGTGTCATAATACTATTCATTTTAACATGATTCACTGATAAGGTGTCACAAACAAGATTCATGCTGAGACTATTCATTGATGAGGTGTCACCAATAATATTCATACATCTTAGATGGCATGGAGTACCATATTCATATAAGGCACATATAAGTTGGCCTGATTTTTATCAAAAGGAGATCCACTAACTTTTGGATGCACATGTAAGTGGGTTTGACCTTTGTAAAAAGGAGACCCAATAAATTTTGGATGCACATGTGGAATGGGAGATAAATTTTAGTGGCACATATTGGTGGGGTGCGATATAAAATGGATCACATAGTGGAGTTCACTTTCCCTATTGATGAATAGTAACTCCAAATGGAGGAGGATGAATTTATGGGATTCTTTTGCATTTTCTCTCTCATTTATTCATGATTATAATTATGTAAATAGACTGATACCCATGGAATTTTTGGTCTATTTTTGCTGAATATTTAATCTTTATTTTTAATATTTCAAGATCCTTCTTGTTATGTGTATGTCAAGTCTTATGTGAAGTTGAATAAGCTTTGTAGAAGATCATGCATTAAGAGCATGTCTTTGTTAGATTTAATAGAAGAGTGTTTGGTTTGTTGAATAAATATATGTGTGTTGAGGTATTTTACATTGATGTGTTTTTAACAATAAGTTTATCATTGATGTCAAAAGTGGATAAAGTTATTTTATGTCCCAAAGACTCTCCTGTGATAAGACATGGTAAGTATTCATGATGACTCAAGTTTGGTATAGTAGAGTCTTGAATTTTGTATAAAATATTTGCTCTATGTTGTGGCATGACAAGATTGTGAGAATATTTATGTTTAAATATTCAATAATGGATTGAGGTTGTTGGCATGAGTATGTGTTATTAGTATGCATATAAATTGGCAAAAATGTTTCCAAGGGTATGGTACCTAGTAAGCCTATTTGATGGTCTAACATTGAAGTGGATTATAGTAACATGATGATGATAAAGACATGTATGAGATTGAACATGAGTAATTAGTGGTAGATAATATTATAAGGTGTTATATCATGTGAATGAAGTGTAAAGTGTATCTAAAATGGCATGAAGGTCAAGTTTGAGGCCTAGACCCTGCATAAAGAAACCTGGTAAGATGGTATAGGCCAAGTATCATGTTAAAGTAAGTAGTTTGTGACTTGTATGAACAAGGTTTAAAATTTTTGATCATGGTATGGAGGTGTATTAAATTTGGATGAGGTTTTGAGATCAATAAAAGAGGTTTCTAAGGGCATTCAATATCCAAATGAGACTAGCAGTCTTAGGCCTAATGTGCACAGTGATTTATTGTAGTGCCAATGAGGAATAAAGGTGAGTTTCCAAGATGAAAAGTAATATATTAGCATGTAATAAGGTATTAAACGTTTATTATAATGTTTTGACCAAGTTCTAGGTCCTGAAGAAAAAGAAAAATCAAAATATCATGTTGGAAGGTCTCCTACGCATGTAGAATGAAGAGATGAGAACTTGAAAACAAAGTTTTGATGCTTATTGGCAGGTATATAATTTTAATGGTGACTTGATCATTTTTGGAGATATTTAATATGGTTCTAATAAGTTTTTCCAAGCATTTTTAAGTGGTTTTAGGTATAGAGTTTTATTAACATTTGTTAAGAATGTAAATTAGTCTTAAACCCTCTCTAAACCCTCATATTAACCCAATGATGAAGATATTGATAAAAATTTAATAAAATGGATGGAAAATTAAATTTTTATTTTTATATAATGTATATTAATCCTCCATTAATTCCCAAGTGGTCTTAATTTGTCAAGGTAGTAAGCAAAAGGTATAGAAAAGTGCTTATTTATGATGAAATTGATTTTACATGTAGGTTTGACTAAGTCAACACATGAAATTTATTGGAGATTGAAGGTAAATAATTTTTATTTATGTATATTTAGTTATTTTCTAATGTCACATTCACCATTTCAATCATTTTGGTCATAGAAGATGACCTATCACTAGACTACAAATAGTGAAAATAGTAAGAAAAAGCAAGCTTGTGTGAAAAAGAGTTTATGTATGAGATGCATGTGTTTAGGGATAATATATTGGTTTGTGGTATTTTTTAAATATATATACCCCTTATTAAATTTGTTGGTAATTGATTATGATTCCCATACATAAGCAAAAAGATGCCCTCAAAATGACCTATCTTTGTAAGTGAAGACAGACAAAATGTATGCTTCAAAGAATGATCTATATGTTTCATTTATGATATTGAACCTATATAAATTTATGTTTTAAGTTTATATTATTATTTTTAAGGACAAAATTAACTAATTATAATTTCAAATAAGAAATTATATAGGTGTCCAAAGTCATGTTCACCATGACTATATAATTGTGACAGAGTGACAATTCCAAGTGTGCTAGAGGAAGTGATGTATCTAAGTTTATTTGACAAGAGTTTATGCATAAAATGAATTTTTTTTTTTTTTTTTGGACTTAAATTAAATATTAAATACTTATGGAAGGTATATAGATAGTTTGAGGATTTGAATCATGTAAACCAAAAAGGCTTGTCTAGTTGTGTTGACATAGTGTGAGAGTGAGTTGAGAGATTGATCTATAAGACCAATGAGTGACACTAGATATTGAGATATATACATTTTAAGTTTAAATATATATAATATAATATATATTAATTTATACTATATGTCAATTAATCATCATTTAGAGTACAAAATATGAACTTTTTTATGACTATATTTTTGCAGGCTATAGGTAGTTTAAGTGATCATTTTACAGAGGAGAGTTGGAGGTTGTTTAGACTGAGATAGAGAACCAAATGAGTTTAAATTTATTAAATAAGTATAAAAGGTAAATTTAATTTTTTTTATATTCATAATAAGTCCATATTCAAGTGTTGGTGGTTAAAGTTTCTTGACAATACTTTGACAATATTTGACCAACCTAAGTGGTCATTTTGCCAAAGTTGGTTTGAGGCCTTTTAGCCTATGTGAAGATGTAAAATTGAAATATAGATGGTTTTTAGGTCATAAATTATATATAATTTTTATATATATATTATTATTTGGAATTTTTTGTCTCTTGCTTCAGATATGATAAATATACTTTTTGGGTGTATGAAGGGCTAATGGTGAGTAGGCTAAATAGCTTTGTGCAAGTGGTGAGTTGGATGTCCAGATGGTGTGTATATATGTTGATTTTTTAAAGGGTATATTAAATTTATATGTGAAGTTATTAAATAATTTTTGGAGGCTAAAGGTGGACCAAGAATTCACAAGTGTAACGTGTGGGTGTGAAGGCCTAATTACTTTAGGTCTCCATTAAGCCTAATGGAGGATTTGGGCCTTAAGGGAAATGATCATAAAAATTAGTAGTTATTTCATGATTTAAACGTGTTTATGTACATATTTAAAATATAATAAATTTATTTTAAGGATCTTTTTTGACCAAGATGGGTTAGATGATGTGTGTGGTATAAAATCAAGGCCTAATAGGCCTATTTGAGCAAGTAAGATAAGAGTAGATGATACAAGCAAAGGAGATATCCTTTGAAAAATATGGAGTAGGTAATTAAGGAACATAAAAGGAGAATATTATCAGGCATGAATATCTAACCAATTTTATGTAGGTGGATACATAGGTCATTAGACCCAATGAGCCTAAAAGAGGCATGATTGAGCGAGTAATCCCAGTAGGCTATTTGAGTGAGTTTGAAGGCTAAATAATGAAAAAATGAGATAATAATAAGTTTAATATTATAAATATCTGTTTTATATTGATAAAATTTCAAATTATCTGAGTTGGTGCTTAGTTGTCTAGGGGGTTGGAGCCTCCTTACAAGTTGGAGCTTGGAGAAGACTAGTTGGGTGGGTGCTCAACTAGGTAGGGGTTGGAACTCCTTATGAAGTTGAAGTTTCACTAAAATTTGAATATTTAAATTATAGGATAGTATCAAATTTTCATGGTTTAGTGGTTTTTATCCCCTAAGAGGTTTTCCCACATATGTTTTGAGTTCTCTTGTAGCTTGTGTAGTTGTTTGCCTATGCATTTATCTCTTATGTGAATGTATACCTTATGGAATGGTAAATATAATTGAATTTTTTTTGTTAAAAAAATGATTAAACCTAAATAATATTATCTAATTACAAAAATTGGTATCAAATTATGACCTTTTGATGAGGCTTGATAGCCTACAGTTGATCCTAAGTAGCTTAAAGTATGATGAGGACAATGTTCATCTTGTTTGCAATAATGGTTAAGTTTGTGAAGATAATGGTTGAGGTTTGTATAGAAGTATACATTATGGTATTATCAAGGTTGAATAATAATTATTATTTTTAATCTAAGTTAAATATCAAACCTAATTTGATAGACAAAAGTACCTTGAATAATATGTTGAAATATTGAGCTTATTGAAGGTGGTATACTCGGTTAGCTAACATGGTAGAAGAAAGGTATGAATATACATTATTATTTGTATAGTGATAAGGAATATATAATTTGAGGTTATTGAATTTATCTACATGTCTAAAATATTTCTTGGGAATGATGTGTGTTTCCTCAAGATATTCAAGAAGTAACCATCATAATTCATATTCAAATGATTGTATTCTTAAGGTCTTTGTGAAATACTAGACTAGTGTGACTTGTAGAGTTTAAAGGTGACCTTGGAAACTCAATAATATTTATAAAAGTGATTTAATATGTTCTCAATATAATATATCACCTATAGATGCTTTCTGAGATTGATCTTAGATTTGAATAACTAACTTAAGAGGTGAAAGGTTGCGATTTGAGGGTTTCAAGATGAGTTAGGAATACAAACCATAGGTATGTTATAATGAGGAAAATGATTTAATTTTTGTATTTAGATATTAGTGATAATTATAGGGATGGAGTGAATTATTTTAATTAGTGGTTATCATGCTTAAGATGCATGTATTAGCTTAAGTTGAGGTTCAAGAAGCGTCTATCAGAATAGGGGAGTGTAAGTTGTTTCTTGGTCTATAAGACCATTATCTTTGAAGGTTATAGGTATTTTTATTGAGTTAAATATTGGATTTGATATAATAATTAGTTTTTATTTTTATTTGTGTCTTCTTAATAGTAACATAAGTTCTAAAGATGTTTCTTGTTGTTGAAACTTCACAAGTTTCTTGTGATCTCGAAGGAGAGTAAAACAATGTTCCTAAAGGTTACATTATGAAGTGTCATGGTATTTTGTTGCTAATTTGATCTCATAATATCATATAGGAATGTGTTTCCATCTAGTTAATTCCATGAATATTTTTTAGTGATTTAAAGGTGATAATTTCTATGTCATCATAAGCAAAATCCGACTCATTTGAGGAATATTAATAAATAAAGATGCTTATTGTACTTTGTAGAGAAGATAAATGGTTCCATAAGTGATATAATGATCTAAGTATCATTGAATTATTTTAAACATGTTGGTTTAATCCTATTTATATAATAAATTAGTTTGAATTATGTCAAAGGTCTCACAAACTTAGTATGACATTTTGGTTGACTGAGAAGGTATGGTTTGAGCCATGATGGCTTGTGAAGATAGAAGATAATCTAGTTGATGATGTGAGGATATTATTAGAGTTAAAACCTGATTGAGGAGGTTTAGTTGATCTAAGAAGATAAAGGTAATCAAGAAGAAGTGAATCTGGTTGGTTTAGGTCTTTATGAGACCTATTAACAACATAAGGGCTAATGAAGTCTTCATAGTGAAAGTGAATTATTTGAGTTGTCTAAATCATGGAGGAGGATTATAGAGATTGGAAATGAAGTGTTTAATAGGGTTTGGATCATTATTAAGGTCATATGGGCCATAAATTCTCATTGGTTATTTATTGCAAAAATTTACCTTGTTGCATTAGGTATCCACAAGACTTAATGAAGTGGTGAGACATATTGGTGGTTGAAAAATTGTTGTCATTACGATGAACATGGAGTTAGGAGGAGATAACTCAATTTTCTCGAGAAAAATGTGAATTGTGGACTTGTTTCTTGTATAATATGAGTCAAAAAGCAATTTTGTGAGTCATTGGTCTAAGTCATCTTATAGGTGAAGAATATTGAGAAGGTCATACCAGTCATGAAAGGTTAAAGTTATTTATCTTGGTTGTAGTAAAGTGGTTGAAGAAGCACTGTGTTTCATAAGCCAAAGCGGATAAGTTCAGATTGAGGTATGTTTTTTGATAAAATGAAAGATATGCCTAGAGTGAGGGGGAGCATATGTGAGATGTTCTAGTTTCAAGTTTTAGTCATGGTGGAGAAATGGATAAGTCTGATATAGATGCAATCATAATAAATAGGTCACAAAAATTTGTATGATGACTTGATCAAACCAAGTCAGAGTTTTTAAAAAATATTCATGCATGGACAAAGGTATCTTGATTATTTAATAAGTGGTCAGGTCCTAAGATCAGAGAAATGTGTGTATATAATCCCATGAGAACTGTATGTGACCTTTTTAATTAATGTAAAAGTGGGGGAAAAAATTGATGGGGAAAACCAACTTGTAGAAGTGAGATTAGTCTGTTGTGTTAAGAATGTTTGCCATCAATGAAAAAGGGGGAGACTATTGAGGTATGTTTCATTGATGTGTTTGTAACAATAAGGTTGTCATTGATGTCAAAGGTTGTTGAAAGTATTTGATTTTCCAAAGATGCCCCTATGATAAGACATGGTAAGTATTCATGATGACTCAAGTTTGGTCTAGTAGAGTCTTGAATTTTGTATAAAATATTTGATCTATGTTGTGGTATGATAATCTTGTGATAATATGTATGTTTAAATAGTTGATCATGAAATGAGGTTGTTTACATGAGTATGTGTTCTTAGTATGCATATAGATTGGTAAAAAGGTCTCAAGGGTATGGTACCTAGTAAGCTTGTTTGATGGTCTAACATTGAAGTGGCTTATACTAGTATGATGAGGATATATAGATGTATGAGATTGATGGTGAGTAATAAATGGTAGATAACATGATAATATTTTAGAACATGTGAATTAAGTGTAAAGTGCATCCATAAAGGTAGGAAGGTCATGTTTGAGGCCTAGACACTGCATAACGAAACCTATTAAGATGGCATAGGCTTAGTAACAAGTTGAGGTAAGCAATTTGTGACTTGTATGAACAAGGTTTACAAATTGTGATCATGGTATATTACATGCATATGAGGTTTTGAGATCAATACAAAGTAGAGGTTGGGAATCAGTTTGTAAGTTTGAAAATTGCAAATTTTAGTCCTAAATTTGGTTTCGATAGGCTTGGTGTATAGTGGGAAGAAGAATTCTATATGCAATTTGTAAGTTTGTAAGTTAAAAATTGAACCCAGATCTCCAGTTTCCACTGGCTTATGGAAATGACTATCCTAGGTCATTTTAAAGAATTTTTCATAAAAATTAATGGGTCTCCCTTATTGTACTTCATATTTTTATATTTTTTGGATAAAAATATCAACAATTCTGATTTTATATGATTTTTTATTGCTTTAACAACATAGTCATGTGCACAAGCTTTGTCTTGTGTGATCCTTTCAACTTACTTTTATGTTATACAGACTTGGTGACATATACATTGTGGTATCATATCTTACCCATGGTATACACTAGTATAATTTTATTTGTTGTTAAGCTTTCATTTGAAATCATAAGTTCTTTTTCATATTATTTAGACTATGTGTGTTATTTTCTCTTCCAATTTCATAGATTGGTTCTACTAAATCTATTTGAAATTAAAATACAAAGGTTGTATGCTTCTAAAATAGTCATATACATTGATCTTATTATATGGTTCTATATTTTGGCTCTGTGCTCTTGAATATTTACAGGAAAGACATTGATTTTCCTGACTACTTTTCCATCTAATTATTCTTCTATAAAATGCACTCCAACTATAAATAATAGCACCAAACATCTTATGGTTTTGGTGCATCATGGTCTTATATTTTTGAATCATTTTAAAGTTTTTAATTTTGTTCTGAAATTCAAAGGTTATGATATTTTTAATATGTACTACTCAAAAAATCAAAATTTAGAGATTATTACTAAACATTTTTTATTGTTTAAAAAAACCAATATATTGTGGAAGGATTGAAGAAGACTTGTAATTTGCTTGAGGAGTTTTGGTATTTAATTCTAGTTCCATTGAGTAGTTGGAAGGCTATGCTCATTACCTTTCCTCTTATGCATTTAAAATTTTATTTCAAACTCATTAAATAGGCCATTAATGATGGGAAATATAATTTGATATAACTTTTAATCAATAACTTAGAATTGAGTGTCATCATTTTGAAAAGTGCATATTTTTTATCCTATTTTCATTGGTCTAAATTATTCTTTAAATTCACTATATTTATAAAGTGCCATATTTTGGGGGTTCCCTTCTTGACCCACTTTTTTCATTTTTACCCTCTTGGATGCATTATTGGTAGATATTGATGTCCTCATTTGTCTTACAAATTTCATCTTTCGACTTAGTGCACTGATTTCATCTTTTGAGCATGCATCTCATTGTTTACAACATTCAAGGGGGGCAGGGGGGTGGTTTTGGGTTCACCATTTTATAGTTTAGGGGCATGAATTATTTTTGTTTTATCTCTCTCTTTAAATTCTACTTGCACTTGTGATCCTACAACAACTACAACTTGTACTACTACTACAACTCATTTTTTCACTAATGGATTCAAGTTCAATCAATCCACTAAATCCCTTTAATTATCATGGATGGAAATCAAGATGATAATAATTCTAAGGAGTAAGGGTTTATATAGGATAACTATGGGTGATGAAACTAAACCTAGCACATATGTATAGATAGTTAAGTGGTTTAACTATAGTGATGAAGCCTATGGGCTATTGTGTCTTTCTATAGCACCTAATCTTATATTCACTTAGAGCCTACTAAATAAACTCATGATGTATGGACCATTCTAGATAAACTATTTATAGATCAAGATGTGATGAGAGGTCATGAGATTGAGAATGAACTCATTATACAAAGTCTTTTCAACTTTGACACCCTTTAGGATTTATTGACTAATTTCAAGTCTTTGAGATTGTAATTGAAAGAATGTGGGATAAAGAAAGAAGATGACCAATTTATTCTTTATATACTCTCTAAGTTAGACCCTAAATTTTTAATCTTTGTCTCTACTTTCCATGCCACTAAAATTTATTTTGGAATTGCATGGAAAATGCACTCTTTATATGCTTTCATTATCGACTTAACAAGGGAGTAGGACAAGTTGATTTAGATCAGTACATTGAAGTCCATAAAACCTCAAGCCCTAATTGTTTATAATGTGAAAGAAAAGACTTCAAACAAAGAGAAGAATAATAATAAGGATCAATATAAGAAGAAAGAATCAACCTCTACCAAAATCAACATTGAAGCTTCCTCTTCCAATGGCAAACCTAAGAAAGAGAAGGTTAAGTGTTCCACTGTAATAAAAATGAGCATGATGAAAGAAAGTGCATGAAAAATAAAATGGATAACCTAACTAATCTCCATAGAAGAACAACACAGGTGTTCTTGAGTCCATCAAAAATAATTCATCTACCCAAGATTCTACTAAGGCAAAGGGCAAGGGGAAATAGAAAGAAAATGTAAAGGCTCTTGTCGTAGTTATAGCTTCAACATATTCATGGGTTATTAACTCATGTTCTTCTCAAGATATGGTCTCTTTAGTAGTTGAGTTTTATTCTATATATTCTTGTATTATGTCTTCCTTTAGTTTGGGTGATGACACTTATATACTAATTACATCAAGAGCATCTATTGAAATGGAATGAAGAACATTCAATAATGGTATAAGTGTCCCATCTCTTTCAACCAATCTCCTATTAGTGTATCAAATCACTCATATCAAAAAATTCATAAGGGTTGAGTTTTTACCAAATTCAATTATCATCAGGGTGATGCATAGTGATTATATAGTGGTAGTGGGTAGGGTAGATCACTAAGTCAGGTTATATACCTTCTCACATTTTTTACCTGATTATTCTCTAACTACATTAATTACTCATTCATATGGAGTTAGTAAATTATGACATGAGTGGTTTGGACACCTTACCTACCACTACCTTTAAAAACATATAAAAATGACATGGTCATAGGATTTCCTTGAGTCTAATTCTCTAAGGTACTTTGTGAGGGTTGCTCACTTGGAAATCACCCCAAAGCAAAAATTGACAAAGGAAAAGATTGGAAGATGTCACAAGCACTAGAGTTGGTTCACAGTGATGTATCTTGGCCTTTTCCCACTCTATCTTTTATAAGGGCTAAGTACATTCTCACTTTCATTGATGATTTCTCGAGATATACATTGGTCCACTTTCTTAAGCAAAATTCTAAAGTGTTTGAATATTTTCAAGACTTCAAGGCTTTTGTTGAGAAATAATATGATAAATCCATCAAGGTTCTTGGAACTAACAATGGTGTTTATATCAGCAATAGATTTGAAAAAAATTGCACCATAGAGGGGATTAATTTGCAATGGATAGTTACTTATAGTCCTTCATATAATGGTGTTGCATAATGTAAGAATCGATCCTTATAAAAGATGGCTAGTTATATGATTCACTCTAGGTCTTTGGCACATCAGTATTGAGTTGAAGCCATTAATTTTATTTGTTATATTTAGAATAGGGTTCCTCACAAAGATTTTAAAGTCATAACACCTTTTGAAGCTTGGCATGGAAGGAAACCTAAAGTTGATCACTTTAGGGTTTTTAGATCTCCATCTATGGAATGTATACTAAAGAATAAATGCAAATGTATGGAACCATAGTCTAAGACATGAGTTATAGGTTATCTAGATGGTGTCAAGGGGTACCACCTTCTACATCCAATAACACATGAGTTGTTCATAGAGATAAGTGTTTACTTTTAAGAGAGTCCCAAAGACTCAAAACTTGACACTTTTTCTCTTTAATTAGATTCACTTAGACTTGATGATTCTTCTTCCTACTTAGATCATCCAAATTAGGTTCTTGATTTAATGTCTTCTTCTTATTTTAATTTTGATAATGAAAGAAGTGATAGGGAGTCTTTTACATCCACCTATAGTCATGTTTTAGAGGATGAGGAGTCAACACCATACTTACCCACATCTAGGCCCCTTTGGTCTAGGCAAACACTTTAAATGTAGGAAATTGGTTATGAGATCTATTAGATGATAGACATACTCAGGTAGATTACTAAAGTGATCCACATGCCTTCTTTGATTTAGTTTTGGATCCATAGACATTGTAATAGACTTCAAGCTTACCAAAGTGGGATAATGTTATAATAAGAAGGATATTCTTCCTTGATCAAAAATCACACTTGGGATTTGAATTCAATTCTTAAGGGAAATAAGATGGTTTGATGTAGCTGGATATATTAGACCAAATTTATAATAGATAGGTTAGTTGATAAGTATAAGGCATGATTAGCCACCAAGGGTTTTTCACAGGTAGCTGACATCAACTACTTAGAGACCTTTTCACCTATTACAAAAATGACTTTGATCTAACTCACACTACCTATAGCCACAACACATGGTTGGGACATACATCAAATAGATGTGAAGAGTTATTTTCTTCATGGAAACCTTAAGGAGGAGATCTACAAAGAGCAGCCACTTGAGTTTTTTTAGATTCATCCTTAGTTTGAAAATGTACAAAATCCATCTATGGCCTTAAACAAGCCCCTCATGCTTAGTACGCCAATCTAGATTACTTCTTCCTTACATCAGGTTTCACCAGGTGTCATTTCAACCCTAATGTATACTTCATGCAGTAGGATGATTATTTAATGATACTAGTCCTTTATGTTGATGATATTTTGATCACCAAGAGTTTCTCATCATCTATTATGGTGATGAAGATAGTTCTATAAGATAAATTTGACATGAAAGAATTAGGTCTTTTGGATTACTTCCTTAGCATCAAGATTTCATAACCCAATTTAGGGATTTTACTCGTATAACCTAAGTCTATTTTTAATATTTTGGCTTAGTTTCACATGGCTGATTGTAATCCATCTCTAACTTCCTTTCTATCAAGAGTCAAACATGAGGCAGACTATTCTACACCTTTGGTTGATTCCACTCAGTATCAAAAACTTGTTAGTAACCTCATCTATCTAACTCATACTAGGCCTAATATTTCATATGTAGTGGTACTTGTCTCTAGATTCATGTAAGAAGCCCATGATTTACACTAGAAATCAACTAAGGGGATCTTTCACTACATTCAAAGCTCTAATAGATTCAATATTTAATACAAATTTGACATAGAGGTTGACTTGGTTGGTTTTTTAGATTTAGATTGAACTAGTGATACATAGAATCATAAGTCCACTTCATGTTACTTTTTTTCTTTGGTTTCTAATCCTATAATTTTATCTAGCAAGAAGAAAATTGTTATTTATATATCTTCCACAGAGGTAGAGTATAGAGGATTTGTTAACACAGATGCTAAGGCTATTTAGCTTTAGGGTATTTTATCAAAGTTTTGCATTACTGTTAGGCATCCCAGCACCATCTATTGTGAAAACTAGACTACTATAAAAATATGCAGGAATATGGTTCAACACCAGTGGACTAAACACATTGAGATTCATATCAATTTAATTCAGGAGCTTATTCATGGTCAGATCATCAACTTGAGATTTTTCCAATCATCAAAGTAGGTTGTAGATATCTTTACAAAACACTTCATAAAGATCAAGTTCATTCATCTATGAGCTATTATTGGGGTGTGGTCTATATCAATAATAGCATCATCTTCATGGTGAGCCTTCTAGCCTCTTCACTTATTCTATGTCTCTCTTTTGTGGGGGAGGGGAGTTTTTTCTTATGGGTTTTCTTATTTTTCTCTACTTTATGAGATATTGCTTTGTATTAGGTACTTGATCATAAATATTTACTAGGACCCATTTTTATTTCACACTAGCTGCCTAAGTTGTTATTATGGGGGGTGTTAGTGTAGGCATTTATTTTACCAGATTTATTTATTTTGGAATATTATATTTTCTCACATGGAGATTTATTACATTTGGTGAATATTTTTTCTTGGGTGGAGATAGTGTTTCATAAATGTCATAAGTTTGACCAAAATATTAAGATGTAACTCCCTTGACTAGATATTTTAGGTATGGGAGTTACTCTTCTATTCTGGGTAGCTATGACCACCTTTTATGGAGGAGTTACATTTAAATTATCAAATGAATTATCATTTTTCTGCACTCTACTTTGCCTCTTACAATATTATCATTTTATGTGATTTATTCTTACTTCAACAACATAGTTATGTGCACAAGATTCATCTCATGTGATCCTTACAACTTGATTTCATGCTATCTAGACCTGAAGACATCTCCAATAATAAAAATTATTTAAACATGCAATTACCACAATCATATGGTCACACTCATTTTCTCTTTGACATTTAATAGGGTCAATGATAGATTTAGTTTCACACATAGGGGTGTGAAAGGGATAGATAACATGAGTAGGTGCATGATTATGTGATATGTTAATCATCTAAATGGGACTATCAGATGTCAATGGATAACCTTATATACATAATACATTTATGTAAGTTATATTTTCACAAGTATAGATTAAAATTATTAAAATAAATCTATATTTATAATTCAAAATTAAAATTTAACATACCTAAGTGAGTCTCTATGTAAATGAAATTACAATAGTAATACCTATGTCAGTTTCTTCTTGTATAGATGGAGGAGTCTCCATGGTGGTCATCAATCGAACAAACAATATATGATTATTAGTTACAAATATCTATATAAATAAATACATGTACATGAAGTATAATATTAATGAAAAATTATCTCTGTACATGTATACATTAGCTTATAAATAATAACATAAGCACTAGTAGATGACCCACAAACTAGCTATGAAAATGTTGGTAAAATAAATCTATATTTATAATTCAAAATTAAAATTTAACATACCTAAGTGAGTCTCTATGTAAATGAAATTACAATAGCTATACCTATGTCAGCTTCTTCTTGTATAGATGGAGGAGTCTCCATTGTGGTCATCAATCAAACAAACAATATATGATTATTAGTTACAAATATCTATATAAAAAAATACATGTACATGAAGTATAATATTAATGAAAAATTATCTTTGTACATGTGTACATTAGCTGAGTAATAACAACATAAGCACTAGTAGATGACCCACAAACTAGCTATGAAAATGTTGGTACAGTCCCCTCCTACAACATAAAAAGTTACATATATATTATTGAATTTTTATATAAATTAATTTTTACATTTTAAATATAAATATATATAAAATTTAATATGTCAAATGTATAAGATACTTGCATATGTGTACTCAATGTCTCCACACCAAATGTATGTGCCAAAAACACATCGGTCATAAGGATAACATCTAGGCCCTTGAAAGCACCACCATCCTAATTTGAAGGTCCAATGCATATAGAATCACAAGATATACAAGGGTGATATCGATCACCCATGCTATTTAGATTATCCCCATGTCCACCCTCTCTAATATCAAATATTGAAAAGTTTACTTATATGTAGAAAGAGTGTGTCAATAAGCACCTGAACCACATGCAAAGCATCGATATTAACAACCTCCTTCACTGTAGATGGGACCTCATGCTAAAGTGGATTTGATATAGGGACTCTTGAAAATTGATTAGGCACATGACATGCACCTGATCTATCATGTGTAGATCCTTTTCTTCATCATTAAAACTCTAAGTAGTTAAAATAATTAGGAATCTCATTGAGGATAAAATCGTAATATAGCCTACTTGATTTAAACTTTTCGGGTTTTACAAGTGTAAATACTAAAGTTTATTAAAGGTCTGAGATGTATAAATCAAATAAATAATATTCAATAAATAACCACTAATTTTTTATGTATTTTTACTTCTTTTTACTATCTAAAAATAGTAATAAATATTGAAAAATAGAGACGTATCTAGAAAGTGATTGTCACTAATGATTTGGGTTCTAAATAATGGGTTTTAGATAGGTTTGAGTGTCATCAATAGGGTCCCAAGATCTGATTGCTCACTAGATAATAGCACCCCACTTGGATGATAGTGCCATATTATTTTAGTATCCTCAAAGTAGTGTTAGTGTCCTTTCTCAAGATTATTCCTATTTTTTTGGAGTACCTACACCTGTGTTTTTGGGTCCTATTCTTGTGCAAACAAAATTTAGAACTATGTGTTATACCTAGAAAACCTAATTTAGTGTGCAAACCCTAACCCTTCTTGTAATTATGACATGAACTAAGAATGTGTGTTCATTAGTAGGATATGATAGACATACTCAACACCTGACTATGAAGATAGTTGTATACATACCAATAACCAAAAGAGGGATCAAACCTGGTGTAGTTATCCTACCTAGTGCTTGATGCAATTGTAAATGAATTCTAGAATGAAAGTGGTCTTGAATTCTTTGAGTGTGCTTGAGATTTGAAATCTTTAAAATCTAGGATTAGGGCAATTGTTGATGGTAGTATGCATAATTAGGGAAAACTAGGGATCAAATACCTTAATTTTACTCAACTTGTTTGTTATTTGGATAGGCCTTTGCATCTATTTTCCATCTACTAAATAGAGGTCAAATAGTCTTATAGTTATAGAGGTTTATAGCATGTGTGGATAATAAAATTTACTTAATCTAACCTTAGGAGGGGCACACATTTGAAAAAGTATACATTTAAAAGATTTAGGGCAAGGTACACTAGTTTTCAATTGGGGACACTAGTGCCATATGGTTTTAGTGTCCTTAGTGTGGCACTAATGTCCACCTAACAGACTACTAGGCACACTAGATTAACATCTGGGAATCTATCCTAGGATTTTGTTTTAGATGACAAAAGGTGTTTGTGGTTTGCACAATGGATATAAAAGTGTGGTAAAGGCTCTAGGATAGGTCTAGGGATAAGTTAAGAATAGTTTAACTCAAGCAACACTCTTAGCATCCAAATACCACTTTTAGGTGATTACATTCTCCCACCTTTACGTTATAAATGCAACAAAGTAAAATGATTAGTATAAAGGAAAAAGAAGTGTACCTAGACTTACTTAGGAGTGATACCTATATAGTTGAGTCTGAGTATGTGAAGCTACGTTTGCATATGTGAAACATGACCCAGATCAATGACCTACAATGAAACATGTAAAAATCAGTCCTTACTTAAGATATTATCAAAAAAAAAAGACTATGTTGAATAAATTAATTGAGTAAAGCTAAGTAAAAAGAGAAGAAAGGAATGAATACACCTCATTGGGGCCATGAACCAATGCATGAACCTGGTAACAACATGTGTATGTGAGTGTATATAGTGATCAAATAATTTAATAACTTGGACTGAGTTGATAACTTGCTCAATCCTCATATTTGTGGCTCAATATATTAATCCAATTTTGTCTCCATCATTGCCCACCCCTGTTTAGTGGATCATGATCTGTGAATAGCTTTGATAAGACTGTAAGTGTGTCTAACCCTCTCATATGGGTGGTTCAAGAAATCAAGTAGGCTATGAATCCATCATTTTCCATCCA
Organism: Torreya grandis; assembly: GCA_037957365.1. NCBI lineage: Eukaryota > Viridiplantae > Streptophyta > Pinopsida > Cupressales > Taxaceae > Torreya > Torreya grandis. Next base: position 815,486 of record JARHVA010004213.1, read on the forward strand.
TGTGAAGTACATGCATCTGAAACTAAATTTTAAAAAATGTTGAAAGTATCTAACTAGGTATATCTAATTATGTATGTCAACTTTGCATTTACTCAAGTACATTAGGCATCTCTAGGCCACTCAAGAATACCAACCACTACATATGGATTAAGGCATGAAATTGGTGACAACCTATAATGTGATATCAAGTGTATAAAATGTAGATAATTACATGGAGTTATCATTCCATCTGATCAACCTATGTGTAATTGAGCATATGGAAACTATGTATCACACACATACCCCCAATCTAATATCTAAGTATATTGATTCTAGACTGATTCTGAAATAACTGAATATGTATATCTAAATTGAATGTGGGATTGATCATGTCATGCATGATGCCCCCTAATTTGAGTAGCTAGTATGAATCTGAGCTGAAATGAATATATTTGATCAAAATCTGAACATAACTATCAAACCTATGACTAGATCTATGCAAATTTGTACTATACCTGGTGTATTATTTTGGATAATTTAGACTACCCTAAAGTTGGGTCTTCCTGATAGTAGTGCTCTATATTGGACAAAAGATCCATGTCATTCTAGTGTCCCAATATGGGTGCTAATGTCAATCTAGTTTTAAATCTAGGTGACTAAAATATTTTTTGAGCCTCAAATTTTTCTTGTGTTTGACATGTATTTGATTTATTAAACTGAGCTAATGTTCTGGAAATAATCTATGAATAGTAAATTAGGATCTTGATCTATATGATAAACCCCTATGAATGCTTCTTCTTTTAAGGGTAGTTTTGGAACATGTGTAAGATCTATCCTCAAAAGAAGTAGCTCTACAAAATGTGTTAGCCAAAGCATATATATGATAATTGTGTGATATTCTAATACAATATATAAATAAGTAGGTAATTTAAGATATATGTTGTAATATAACATTGCAAAAGGGTGTTAATATAGATGTAATCAAAGTGTATAACATGAAATCCAAGTAACTACCTAGGGGGATGGGGCATGATGTCCATGAAGTTCCTTATGGCATCAAAATATGGTGTGTGTGTGTGTTTGTGTGTGTGTGTGTGTGTGTGTGTGTGTGTGTGTGTAATAAGAAAATACAAGTGTCATGGTGAAGAAGCATACATACAAACACATGAGGCATGTAAAAGTATGCCAAGGTGGCACAATACAAGGGGCATGGGAACATGTCACTAAATATAAGAATGAATACATATAAGGACATGTTTAAATGTTCACATAGTCAAGTAACAATAAATTTGGATTAGAGCCACATGGAACAACATGTTAAAATGTCCTCATATACAATCAGGAAAGCACACACAATGAACATGGGCACACGTCTAAAGCATACAAACATATAAGTGGTGTAGATCCAAATAAAAATGGCATATGAAAATACCCTCAAAGATGGAAGAAGAATAATAAAAACAATCAAGTCTAAACTAGGAAAACTTCAAATGAAATCATGTATAACTATGTAGTAAATATTTATGTAAATGTTATGATTTATATATGTTGAGTCTAACTAGTGATAGTCAACCAAAAATTTGAGAAATCAGTAGCAATGATCAATATCAAGATATATCAATGCATAAAATGGAATGTATAAAATGTAAGGATATAACCTAGTATTAATAACTATGTATGAGATGCCCCTGAGTGGTTGGTTGTATCAAATGAATAAACTTGTACTTATGTATATGCCTCCAGTAGGTAGATGATAACAAGTCTAGATCAGGGAAGTGGACCAGGGTCCTGTATGTAATATTAAAGAACTCAACAAGAACAAGTGAAGCATATGTGTATGATAAAACTAACTATACTAATATACATATCATAGGTAACATCTGTCAAGTAGTATAAATGTAACATAGTAATGCATACAATTTGTAAATTTTTTATTTTTGAATGTTATTTGAATGTTTTTATATTTTGACATGTTATATTGTGTTTACATTTCCTATAAACTATTTATAAGGATCAAGAGAGAAAAGGAAGTATGTATAATAGTAGGAATAATACTAACCAATACTAGTCTCATGAGAGACTCGCTATCACTATGGCCTGTGTTGAAAATAAGAATAGTAATCTCTTGTGAAATGTTATTACTATGTTGTGGTTGAATGTTATTGTAGTAGGAATCTGAGTATTGGTCATCATCTGAATCATAATAAACTAGAATTCTAGAGGGAATTTTTTAATATTATGGAGTTAGCCTTTCTAAATTTTGGTTTGTAAGATTGATTATGATTTTATGTTTGAAACTATGCCTATTATAGACATATGGTGCTATGGAGGCTTTTTTTATAGAAACCTTATTTGAGAACGCTTGTTGGTTGAGCATTATTTTGACTTTACTACTTAATTTTCAACTTAAGATACTAATATTTATGTAATATGTTGTGTATCTAGATGTTTTTCCTTGATAAATTGTATCTATGAATGATATGCCTTAAGATGTTCAATAAATCCTAAACCCTATTAACCAAAATTATCCACTGCTAGAATAGGAGAAGTGATGCATTGGGCCTATTTTCCAAATCCTTAACCATGGAAATCAAACTATTGTAGATATTTGTGACCAAAATTATACCATATTAAACAGTGAGCCTCATTGTGGAGAGGTGGATTTCCTTGATTAATTTGTGTTTATTGTATTATTTCTTGATTTGATTTTGTTTTTGGAACCTTGTATTGTTATGAGTTATGCTTTGGTAATCATTTTTTTACTATTTTTGAATTTAGACATTTTTTAATTGGTAGATGTGCCATTTTATGTTGTGTGGATTAAGTGTCAATGTGTGAGTCATATGTATCCATTTTTTGATGTATTTTCCTTTTCAATGCTAAACATGAATCGATGTGGTGCCCATGCATTCTATGATATGTAAAAAAATATTTGGATCTCCTCATTGGGTGTAGAGGAGGGAGTTTGATCAAGTTAACTTTAATCATGTCCCTTAGTATCTCATTTGAACTCTTATTTTACCTTTGAATACTTTTTGAATCACTAGTTGTATCTCACTTGAACTCTTATTCATAGATTGATGCAAACTATGGTTTGAATCAATATTCGAAGTAAGTCAGGTTCACTAAATGATTTAACCTTTTAGGGTTTAATAAGTATAAATAACTAAGATAGATTAAAGGGATGAGATGCCTAATTCAGTAAAATAATATGCAATAATTAACCACTGATTTGTTATGAATTTTGACCTCTTTTGACTTTTTAAAAATATGCATAAATAGAGACTTATCTAGAAAGTGACTATCATGGATGATCTAGGTTTTAAAAATTGGGTTATAGATAGGTCTGAGTGTCATCAATAGGGTCTCAAGATCTAATTACTCACTAGATAGTAGTGACCCACCTAGACAATAACACAATATTATTATATTGTCTTCAAAGTGGTGTTAGTGTGCTCTGTATAGGTGTAATCACCTAAAGGTGGTAATTGGATGCTAAGAGTGTCGCTTGAGTTACCTTATCCCTAAGATAGCCATAAACATATTCTAGAGCCTTAGACTTAAATTTACATCCATTCAATAGACCACAATCACCTACAACTAGTCAAGACATAGTCCCTGAACTATCACCCCGAACTCCAATCCAACTTTCTTAGTAGTCTACTAAAAGGGCATTAGTGCCACATTTGAGACAATACACCCACATGGAACTAGTGTCCCCATTTGGGTGCTACTATCTTTATCCCCATCTCTTCCCAATGGATAATTTTTCAAAAGGGTGGCCCACCTAAGTTCATCTTAAGCTCATTTTCTTATCTGCACAAGTAACATAACCCTATAAATACAAGTTTAGTCTACCTCTATTGACTATATGGAAAATATATGTAAAAACTATTCAAACCAAAGATGGATTTATGTAAAATCAAGATATATTATCCTTATTCTACCCTACTTTATACATACTACCACCTACAACATCCCTAAGTCTAATTTTCAAGTATTTCAAATCTCAAGCACATTTAAGGTATCCAAGGCCACTCTCATTCTAGCATTCACATGAACATACATTAAAGACAAGGTGGGAGAACTACATTGGACTTGATCCCTCTTTGGGGTATTAGTATATAGGTGACACTCGACAGAATAGGGTGTTGAAGATGTCTAGTCCATTCTACTAACACACTCAATTATTGCTCATATCACACTTACAAATAGAACTAGTGTTTGCACATCAAATCAAGATTTCTAGATATAATACATAGCTACATGTTTTGGTCATATAGGAAAACAACATATAGACACAGGTGAAGGTGCTCCATGAAAACAAGAACAGTCCTACAAAGGGGATATTAACACCACATTGAGGACACTACACATGGATCATGCTACTCTTCAAACTAGGCATTAGTATCTAGTGGATAAATTAATATCAAAACCCTATTAGTGACATAAAATATTACTCAGATCTCTAGTTTTAGAACCCAAATCATCTTAATAGTTAGTTTTTAGCTAAGTATATATTTTCCCCTATGTGTTACTATTTATATAAAGTCAAACAAGGTCAAAATCATTTATAAATTAGTGGGTTAATTATTATAAATTATATAACTAATTTATACATCTCATCCCTTCAAAAAAATATAGTTAATTAATCTTGTAACATCCTAAAATGTTATATCATTTGGTGAACCCGACTTACTTTGAACATTGCATAAAACCCTAACTTCCATTCATTCTTATTTTTATGGAATAAATTTAGGGTTGCATACTTCTAATTTTTTTATTTTATTTAGACAACATAGGTATTTAAAATCAAGTTTTTCATTAGGGTTATAATTTAGTTTACATCAAATTTAAATTACTGCAAAGAAACCCTACCTTCCAAAAAACCCAACCCTAGATGCTCTTAGGGTTTGTATCATTTTTCCTCCTATTTTCATTAGCTTATATTAATTATTCAAAATTCATATCTTATAGAAACTCTATTTCAATTTATTTGTTATATGTCATCTAAAAAAATTATCTCTCTTCCATTAAGAAGTGTTAAACTAGGTGGTACTCTTATAGATCATATTCCAATTCTAGATATCTGATCCTATAATAAATACAAGGAACGTATTACAACTCTAGATATGAATCCTTCACATCTTGATTATGTGTAGTTTAATGAAAATGCATTCGATGATGAGTAATATAAATAAGAATAATATCAGGTCCATATCGAGGATCAAGACACACTACCTCTACTTAATGATAATGATATAGTTGTGAATAAAGATGAGGTATTACAGGTCTTTAGAGATAGAATTTAGGAATAACCCCATGATCTTGTATAGATTTTATAAGCCATATTATAAATAAAGAATAAGAATAATAATGGCCAATCTTCTACCCCTTTATTTAATGATAGTTTTACACCTTTAGTGGGTCCCGCTCAACCAAATCAAATAATACAACCCAAACTTCTTATTTGACCATCAGTGATAACTACTCCACTTGTGTGTAGGCACCAAGACCAAGAAATAATAATTCAAAATTTATATTGTTGGTAAATCATTTGGAAAAATATAATAATATATTATGTCAGGTTATATTTTTACAAAAAAAGTAAAGGCTTATATAAAGCTTTTATGTGTATATCACTACAGGACTCAACTAACTACCCTATGAACCAACTAACATTAAATTAAATTAACAAAATATAAATCTAAATAATACTTTGGATCATATGAACCAATAAACTACCCTTGATCTAAAGGGGTAGAGAAAATAAATGAACTAGATCAATGACTCTAAATTTATCAAAAAAACTTTGTTGTAATTACAAGTGGTGTATTTTACCTCTGAAACTAACCAAAAACTTATGCTACTCCATAAAGAAGCCCACCCCTACGAGTTATGGCAAAAAATATCTGATGAACATGATCAAGGCTTGCTCATCCCTAGCGATCATCATACTATACTATAGTAGAACATGATCTAGCATGTCCAAATATATCAACCCACATAAGGTCCCATATATGAACTCATCCAAGTGAGAAAACTATACTCTATATAGCACATCTTCATGATGCCCAACAAATGTTGATGACCTTTGCTCAACACTGCTAGTGCTAGTAACCCCTATCAACTTGTATTGTCATCGATGACTGATTAAAGTCTAACCAATGCCTTAATATTCTCCCCTATTATATAAGAGGTGAGAATCCATGCATCAAGATAAACAAAAAACAAATAACTCTTTCTACTCCATGTCATGAATATTATATATAGAAAGCCAAAAATAGAATTAAAAACAAGAACACAAGCCAAAATTTTCCATTTAAAAACTGAACCCATACTTCAAGTGAATAGATAACTATATAAGGTAATTTTCCTCTATCCTCCAATGGATCCTTCAACATCCAATTATCACTTATATGGTGTCAATCAAAAATATCCTAGGACATGTAATAGACAATGTGTTTGTTGACATCACAAGCAAGAAATTATAGTATGGAAATTATCATTTTGAAGGTGTCAATTTCCACTAATAAGACACCTTTATACATTAACCTCATTACATTGGTTGAAAAAAATAAAAAACCCTTATATTAACTTTTTGTTGGGTCCCATTTTGTGCTAAGTAATGGATCCGTGCTAACTCAACAAACACCTAGGTGTGAGGCAACTATGTGGATGGTTGTTATTTTTGTCTTCTAGTGTTACCAACTAGATGGTGACTAATAAATCAAAATAGAATTGGGATGCAGTCATATGAGATAATGGTTGGCTATTAAATACAAGTGGATCTTTTTAAATCATGTAACATTGGTAAGCATGCATACGAGATAATGACCATCCATTAAAGACAAGCGGATCCCTTTAAATCATGTAGCATTAGGAAGTAAGTGCACTAGAAAATAATTTCACATTAAAGGCAAAGTGTAGTTGGGGTGGTAGAATGTGTACCTATAACACGAGCTCAGTAGTCATTATGCCCCACTCCCCATGAACCTAGGATGCTCTAAAGCCTATAAAAGGAATCCAAGTTCAATGGAAGGGAGGAGGCAAATTGGAGTAGTGAAGCTCTAGAGAATTGTTATTAGAGGATTGTCTTAGGCTTAGAATTTAACTTGGGATGCATTTTGATGCTCCCTTTTGTAATGTCTAATTATGAATTTGGGCCTTAGTAGTTTATGTGAGCACTTGCTCAATTTATATAGACTATGTATACATTATTATTAACATGTTTAATGAAGAATGTCTTATGAAAATAGTTAATAGACTAATTTTTTAAGTCTTTGAATGTTTATTGAATGCATACTCTATTCTATCAAATGTGTGATTGAGACCCACAAGCTTCTAATATGGTTTTTTCATGCCAGACTTGTGGATGACAATGAACCCTAAACCCATAATAGGAAGACTCTACATGTAATTGAGACCTTACACCCTAAATGAGACCTATACCTAAGTGAAATACCATGCTTAAATACCTTAAAATGACACCTAGTTGCCCTCAATCATGTAAATTCCATTGATCCTATGAAACCCAAGACTTGCACCTATGAATACCCAAACATCTTATACTAACCCAAGTCCTTGAAGAATAGAGTTACGCCATAACACAACTAGGCCAACACAGACCCCAATCCCTTCTTTTCTATGCTTTAGGTGAGAACATAAGGCTTATACCTTATGTATATTGATTTCAATTCTACTGAGTGTTAAATGTTGAGAACCATAGGAATCATCAATTTTTGTACCCCTAGACCAAACCTAGATCTAACCTAGATGGCTATGTAGGTGCATGACTAGGCCCATGACTAAGAAAACTTAATTTTTTATAAAATTTTGGCTCCATTGTTGAGATATTGTTGAATTTTGTTGTTGTAATAGTTTACCAAGATAATTCTCTAACTCTCTCTTGAGAACATCAAGTGCTAGATAGAATAGGTGAAATATAGCTTTATATTGAGGCATTTAGCTTGTTGAGAGTAAAACACAAGAAAGTGGGTCCAAAACCACTTGTATGATGCCCTATATGAGGTTTTATTATGTGAACTAATAAGGTATGTATATTTTTGGTTGGTTTCTTATGTGACCCATAGAAAATAAATATATGAATAACACCATGAGTGGATGGAAGATCACCTAGAGAGGTTCAAGAGCCTAGACACCACCTGGACTAGATCCATAGATAGATGGTGGAAATGGGTGCTAAATAAATATATGCTTGAGTTCATGGTCTCGACATAAACCTACCCTGAATAAGCAGAGTATTGGTTATTAAATGAGCCTAGAATCACATTTGTGAAAGAACTCAACATTGAACTCAAAAAAATTGATGGTATATTATTGCTTCAAAATAGTGAGGATGGAAGGCTAAAGTCCTCTCATGTATGAGAATCATAACAGGGAAGAATAGGACATGTAGGTGAGTCAAAATGGAAGGAGATGAGCAGATTTACAACTAAAATATTAGGTGATAGGCTTATAACAAGAGAATTCATGGAGATCTATAACTTGGAAGTGCTAAGAAGACCTATAGTGAGTAGGAAGGGCATGGGGAAGGATCTTTTGAAAGGTAGCCATGCCCAGAAGAAGGAGCCCTTGAAGCTTTGGAACTAGCTCCACCTTGGATAGGTGAATGCTCAAGGTCCCCTTAGAACTTAACCATTAGATATGTACCTACCCCCTTTGAACCTATGACATGGGCTCATGTATTAGATTCCCCAAAGGAAAATAGAAGATTGAGAACTGACCTTGTTGTCGACATAGACTTCAATCATTTTAAAAGTTTGGATTAGAACTTTGTGATTGATTAAGTCATCTCATATGAAAATGTAAATGACAATACCTCTAGACCATGAAGTGATATCTTGACTATAAATAACCTAAGCATGAGTACCCTAGTTCAACCAATGTTAGTAGCGTAGCCTAAGCAATAGCCCATGGGAAGTGGCCCTATGCCACTAGTTGGTAGTATGGTGACATCATCTTCTATAGTAGCAAAATTAACCACCAGACTAGTGCCTAGCCTAGTGGTTAGAGACCTTGAAGGACTAATGCCAAGATAAGCACCAAAAGGACAAGCACTTAGGCACCAGCTTCCCCCAGCCCCATATCTATTATGAAATGGCCATGTACCTTCTAGAGTACCAAGGTATATAAAATGCCATAGAAAATGTACTCAAGTGTGAGATACATTGGTGTGCTTAGGTAATGACTCAATTTGATTCCAAGGCAATTTAGTTTATGATAACCTTGATTGATTGTGCCCATACTGGGTATAAGAAGTTTGATCTTAATAAGGTTGTGGTTGATTATGACACCTTGAAGGGATCCTTATTAAAGGAGTTTGACATACTTGAGTTTGAGCAATAGAGCATTGCCATGCTTAAGGAGATAAAGCAAGGATTATCAGAGATCATGCACTTATATGATGTTAAATTCAAGACTTTCCTTTCCAATCTCTCTTATGACATTCACCCCTCCTAGCATGCATAATAGTTTGCTAGAAAACTACTAGTACCTTTCAAAAGGGTGTTACCTATGAAAACATTGCTAGACCCTCTAGAAGCACTTGAAGCCATGCTCAAGGTTGAGGTGGTTGGGAGCATTGATACAGTGATTAACCCATTCATGGAGGTGTAGATTGCATCTATAGCCTCCTAAATATAGAAGTTGACTATTTTTTCATTGTAATATGCTCAAAGTGAGTTGTGTTACACTAACTATGAGATAAAGTGTCATAACAAAAATAACTTCCCTCAGTGGAATGTGTGCACACTACTCCTTAGCTATGAAGTTTATCATGAGGTGCATAATGTTCATAACTATCCTTTATTATAATGCACTAATCAGGTCAACATAACCATCTACTATAAGTTGTGTGACACCAACACTCATAACATAGTTAACTACTGAGTAATTGATGAAATGTGCTAGAACATGGAGAGAGGTCGCAATAGGTAACTACAATCACTAGAGGGTAGGTGAACTAAGGAAATGAGGGTTATGATGAGAACAATATTAGATATAGAAACAAAAGAGGCACCAAAGGGTGAGGTAGAGGCTAAAATGGAATAATATTCCCACCTTGATCATGTTACAAGTGTGCATCAACTAAACACTATCAACACCACTGTCCAATGCATCTAATGTGTAATTATTATCGAGGACTGCATGTAGTCAAAGAGTTTCCTGACATGTACAAAAGGCTGACCCAAGGCAAAATGGGCATCGATAGGGGTTCAAGGATGATTAGTCATGAGCTTAAGGATATGAAGTGGGCTCCAAAATCATAGCTAACATGTATAGATTCAATCAAGGGCAAGCAATCACTTGGAATGGGTTTACCACTCAGCCACCAACTACACCAGCACAAGAGTTGTGCCTAGAATATGGTGAACTAAGCTTCACTGAGTGCATATCATGACTTAAGCCAAACTATAAACCCTACCTTGACCCAATGTGTCAAAAAGATGTGCTATAATAATCCATGACCGTAATATAAAAATTTCAATAAGAAATCTAGCTGGCTAGAGATCTCAAGGCATAGGCTACCACCTCATGTAGAAACCAAGATAGCTAAGAGGATAAATTACAGGAGCTAATGGAGATTATTTACCTCCTATAAATATATCAGATGTTTTCCCTATTTAAAAATCTACTCTTAGAGAATGCAATGAAGATTCCAAGTGAAGTTGTTGAGCCCCATGCAATTGAAGCTAGTATGCCACATATGGAGCGAGCACATGAAGTAAGCCATACTCAGAACATAGAGTATGACCAAATTTTTTTAGTGAATGCCACCATTGATATTTGGTTCATTTATGAGGTGTTGATATACACCAGTGTAGAGGTAAATATATTAACTAAGAACACATGGGAGAAGATAGGCAAGCTAGCCCTGAGACCTTCAACCCATGTACTCTTCATGGCCAATAAGACTTGAGTGTAACTGATCAGAATTCCTTAGGTAACTATTGTAGATATTATGGGTGCTAAATCCCACACTTATTTTGAGGTTATTGAGTTAGCAGAATAAGATAACTACCCAATGCTTCTAGGGAGGCCTTTATTCTATGCCAATAATGTAGATATACACTTCAAGAAGTGATACATGAATTTTTAGAATGGTAAGGAAAGGGTAGTGATCACCCTTTCAATCAATCAAGGACCCCTTATGTAAATAGCATTGATATAGATGATGTGATCAACCATATTTATAACATCATGATGCAAGGCATCAATAATCTCCATCCTTATGATAAGGGAATGCTCTTTTAGGAGGATGGGTAATCATCCTTGAACACCACTGATGTCACTTACAACCAATGGATTAAAGAGGCATATAAGTCTACTAGTTTTAGATGTTTCTTGGTGTTTACAAAGGTGCTAACACTTGTAAAGATAGATTGGGTCTAGATTGATCACACTCTAAATTAATGGGTGTTATATAAAGAGAGTAAATAAAAGAGGTTACTCTACTTGAGTAAAGGCAAGATTATGGTGCTTACAAAATTTGAGGGGAGCAACCCAGTGGAAAGGTATGTTAACGACCTTGAAGCATGCATACCCAGAAAGATAGATAGAATTGTTGCACTTGTGTACACCTTGAAGAGCACTACCATGCATTGGTTGGTAGTACAAAGGTCTAACTTGCTAACTTGGCTAGAGGTAAAGGCAACCATCTACACCAGGTTCAAAAGGAGTAATGAAAACTTAGATATATTGACATACTTTGGTGATTCTAACCTCAAGGTGCATGTGCACTTATGCAAAAAAATATGGACTAAATGCATCATGACTACCCCAAAGAACTTATGGTTACACACTTTTTAATAAACTCTAAATACATGGGTGTAAGCATGGTATGTGATCAATTAGATGTGATAAGAGATATTCAATTAGGAGGCTCTTAAGGAAAATTTTGTGGACACCTTCTAATTTTCTTCATAGAACTTAGAGTTAGTTGAACCACTACAGGTAATTTCAAGGGTAGTGTTCAAAGACACCACCATCCTTAAGGAGATCTTGAAAGACATGTTTGAATAAAATGGGTTAACAATCCTGATCTTATTTGAGGAGCAAAAACTCAAAAATGAATCTAATGAGGAAGATGATGAAACTTGGAAGGAGTGCTACTAGAAAACACTAACTTCTAGAATAAATATCATGTGTCAAGTGGATGATAGTGATCTTGGTGAAGAAGAACCCACTCATCTTCATGTTGAGACAATAGAGGGAATACGGGAGGTCAAGGATTCTCACCAAGAGAGGAATGAGCCATACCACACCCCACATAAGACCATTAAAGTGGATATCAATATAGAAGGAGAGCCAAAGATGGGTAATCTACGTATGTATTGGTCTGATGTAAAGCTAACATGAATCATAGACCTCTTGAAGAAACTCCAAGATTTTTTCCCTAGGACTTATTTGGACATGAAAGCTATCCACCCATTCCTAGGGAAGATGAGCATAAATCTAATTGATGGTGAAATATCAGTCCAAAAGTTCCCTTAACAAATGAATCCCAACCTCTACACCAAGGTAAAAATAAAGATCTATTCTATGCTGGCCATAGGGGTCATTTACCCTATGTAGGAGTCAGCATGGGTAAGTTCAATGGTAATTATCATCAAGAAGTATGGGTGAATTTTCATTTTCATTTATTATAAAATGTTTAAAACCACTTGCATCAATGACCCTTTTTTGACTTCATTCACTGATAAAGTCCTAGAAGGTGTCGTAGGTTTCAAAATCTACACCTTCATGGATGGGTTCTCTAGCTACCACCAAGTCTAGATTAAGGAGGACAATCCCAAAGCAACCTTTACAAATCAATGGGTTTTTTTTTTACAATGTGATGCCTTTTGGACTCAATAATGTGCCATCCATGTTCTCCAGGGTGATGATCAACACATTCAAGGAATTCATCCACAGGTTCCTCTAAGTCTATCTAGATGATTAAATAGTGTATGACCTTGTCAAGGACCATTATGACAACCTATGCCTAATGTTTGAAAGGTGCAATAAGATTTAGATATCCTTTAACCTAAAAAAGTGCATCTTCAAAACATCATTTGGAACCCTACTCAAGTACATCATATGTAAGGATGGTTTACTCATTGATCCAATAAAGATTACCATCATCGTATAGATGTAAACTCTTTCCACAAAGAAAGTCATTCACACCTTTATTAGCCATTACAGATATTATAAAAAATTTATAAGGAGTTATGCAAATATTGTGACACTACTAGAGGAGATTCTATTAAAATATGGACCATTCTACTAGGAAAAGGTGTAAGAGGGTGTCTTTAAAACCCTAAAGCTTAGATTGGCTATCGCACCTATCTTACAATTCCACAACTAGACAACACCTTTTCATGTCCATGTTGATGCTTTTGGCTCAGTGATTGGCATGATCTTAGAGTATCTTGGTGAAGGAAAATTAAATCTTCCCATCTCCTTCACTAGCAAAAAGTTGACTTCAATAGATCAAAATTACACTACCATAGAGTGTGAGGTAATCACCATTGTTTATGCCTTAAAAAAATTTAGACAATATTTGTTGACAACCTCATTCATATTTTTCACTAATGATGAGGCACTCAAGTACCTTATGAACAAGCCTATTTTACATGGGTGAATATGAAAATGGATATTTCTATTCCAGGAGTTATAGTTCTCCATTGTGGTTAATCCTAAAAAGCAAAATTTAGGGCCAGACCATTTATCCTTCATTAATTATAGTGATGTAGTGGTGCCTATTGAGGGTGATATGCTAGATGCATAAATATATATATTCCAACACATCCCTGAGGATTTCATGAAGATCATTTCCTTTCTAACATCTAAAGTTGTACCCCAAACTGACAAATAAGGAAAAGAAATAGTTAGTAATTCATGTCACCCCTTTCTAACTCATCAATGGAGAATTTGACAAGCTAAGTAGAGATGAAGTATTACTCAAATGTGTCTTAGAGAATGAAAAAGACTCAATCTTACAAGATGAATATGAAGGCATAGTAGGAGGACATTACACTAGAGACAATGTTAAAAAAAGTGATGTAATCAGGCTTATGGTCACCAAGTGTATTCCAAGATGTGAATAACTACATCAAGGCATGTAATATATGTTAGTATATAGAAAATCCTAGCCATAAAGATGAAATTCCACTCATGCCCATTCTTTCCTAGTAGTCATTCGAGAAATGGGTCATTGATTTTGTTGGGATGATAACTCCTATAGTATGACACATAGGTGCAATGTATATCCTGGTGGTAATAGATTATTTCAAAAAGTGGCCTAAGGCCATGCTAAAAAAAGACCGCATAACACCATAGTCACATGATTCATTTAGGAAAACATCATAATCTAGTACGGGTGCGTACTCAATCTAACTAGCGATATGGGCACTCACTTTATAAAAGAAATAGTGTGCATCTTATTGGATGAATATATGGTAGTACACCACAAAATGACCCCTTATCATCTAAAATAAAATGGCATAGCTGAGGAATTTTAAAAAATTCTAGGAACATGCCTCATAAAGATATGAAACATTGGTTGTAAGGATTGGGATGATCGAGTATCAACAATGTTATGGGTATATCACACAACCTACAAGCACCTAAATAAGGCTACACCATTTCAACTAGTGTTTAGTGATGAGGCAATTCTACCAATGGAATTCTAGGTACCATCATTGTGTATGACATGAATTGGTTAGTTAGATGACCAAGAATCACTGAATGTAAGGATGGAGGACTTGGAGTGCCTAGATGAAATGCACACCCAAGAAAAGTAGAGATAGAAGATAGAAAGGGTGCACCACAAGATCTGATATGAAAAGCATATGAATAATAAGGTGCTAATATAAGAAGAATTCATTTTTATCTATGACTCTTAAGTATTTCAAGCACCTAGGTAAATTGTAAATAAGGTGGATGGGTCCCTATATCATCCACCACATATTGGAGATAAGTGTATGAAAATTATGCACTTTGAAATGATCTATGATCATTTTTAATGGAATTAAGTTGAATCCATATTAGTAATAGGATGGTGTTTGTGCCATAATAACACCAACTTCTTGGTCATTTATCAGTTTGAGTTGAGATGACCATCATAATGTTTGTTGTAAGCCAAATAATTTTGTTTTGTTTTGTTCTCTTAGGAAGTAGCATAAAGAGTGTAGAAGTGGTGCTTTGAAGACTACTAAGAAAGTCTTCTAAAATTTCATGCATAAATCCAATCAAGTGAGTTGATCCCTTGTGCTTTCTAAAATCACATGAAGCCAAACATCTAAGTAGTTTGTGCATGAAATTCACTAGACTCAAGAAGAAAATGCATAAACTCCAAGTGTATAAGAGCTAAATTATAGGGCCATGGAGGTTCAAGGAGGAAATATTTTAGTGCTTTCACATATGATTCTAGTCAGGTAAGTCAAACCCATTTGCTTTCTAAGAACCTAGGGATAGACACCTAAGTTTCTAGGCATAATGAGGTTGCTAGACTTAGACAAAATAAGAGCTAAGTGAAAATTCATAACTTGATTGTGCACAAAGAATAAAGTGAAGATGCACCATTTGATCATGCACAAGAGAACCAAATAATAAGGATCAAGTGATAGAAGACTAATGAAATGGATTTGTATGGGATATGATAGGCTAAGGCAAGATGATGTGCAAGAAACTGACCAATATAGATAAGTGTGCTTAAAATAAAATCACAACAAGAAGAGATGATGGAATCAAGGAGGTTGAATCATGTGCATATGAGGTACTACACTCAAGTTACCATATTGAAGGTGAAGATCATGCTAAGAGAACAAAGCGTAGGAGAATCATCATAGATAGATGGAATCCACCTAGATTTAAGTGGGAAGTGATCATTTGAACCACATGTCACTTCATCAAATTCCCATTATGAGAATTGAATGTAGTGATGTTGGAGGCATAAATATATGTAATAAATGAGTTGGTGGTAGAGGATTTTTATGGATTTCATGGAATTTCATAGGGTTCAATAAATCTAAACACTACCATGCCATTAACACACCTACATTAAATATGCTATATGGAAAAATGGTATAAAACATCATACGATCAAATGGCTTCTATTATAAACTTTGTGAGAACTTGAGATGTCAAACAAAGCAAAGTAAAATAGGAAACTAGAGAGCTAAAACAATAGAAACCCTATAAGAGCAAGAATTTGAGCACCCCAAAGCACCTAGAGTGAATAATTATGAAGCTAAATAAATTATGCTCAAAGTTAGATTCATGTAAAGAGGTGTGGAAAGGAATTTAATCAAGAACCAACTAGTATAAAATTGAATCACCACCTAAGATGCCATTAATGACCTAAAAAGCTTGGACCCAAAGGTATAGTCATAGATCCTATGACTATGAAACACTAGTAATAATTCAAGGATTTGGAAGACCTAACCGAACATGCTTTAATACCAATAGATTCAATACATGAAAGAAGTAGAAGGGAATGGGTCTACAACATCAAAGTCTAAATTGAGTGTGTGTGGTGGTATAAGTGGCCCCTATAATAATAACACTAATGATAGAAAGGGTCAGCATCATGCAATTCAACCCTGAGGCATAAGTAATGCAATTTCCCTTAGAGGTCTTGGTGGGGGAAATTTGGCATTTATTTATGCACACTTGTCAGCTAAATTAGTATAACCATCATACTTCCAACCATGCACAAGACCTAGTGTCAAATTGGATGGTAGATATAGGGGAAAAGACTAAATAGGGCATAGTGTTATTCAATGTTGTCATTCAAGATAAGTTGACAACTTTTGGTGCAACTCAGTTGTATGAGTTGCCATGCTTTGGGAAGTTAGAGGTGCTAGTGCAATTGATTTTTTCATGAATTCATTGTGATCTTATATACTTCATAGGGAGGATCATGAAGATATAAAAGTTCCTCATTAGAAATATAATCAGGGTCTTAGATTTTGGGAAAGACTTCCATGAGATGATGGGTGATGATGAAGAGATGGATCACATGGTAAAGCTCCTGAGTTAATACAAGGGGGATTTTCCTTCCCCATCAAAGATTGTAAGGACCTAAGCATGAGGGAGGCCTTGTGATTCATAATATCTAAACTCTACCCTAATGGTTAATGGACCAATGTGACAAAATAATACCGTTGCATTGCCTACCCTATGGTGCAAGGTGTAAAATTTAACATTGTCAATTTTATTGTTGATGAATTCATGAAGAATATGCTAGAATATCACATAATGAAGGGAAGCTTTAGGTGGGTTTCCTTTCTCATCTTGATATTCATGGAGTAAATTTCCATACTAGATGGGGATGCAGATAATCTTTGGTTTTTTCTAAATCAAAATGAATCCCTAACATAAAAATATAAGGATTCAATTGCCTCACTTCCTTCAATTCAAAGTATAAAGTGTGCATGATGAGATGGTGTGAGAAATATATAAAGGCATTTGGGTTCAAGTGGTGCACCCCTATGAGACTCCCAATAGTATTTATGGGATTGTAACCTTTGTTGTGATGCAATATTTTTATGTAGTTCACTTGGTGCTAGTTGATGGTAATAAGTCTGACTGGTTAAATCTCCAATACACTTTTTCAACCAATTATTTTAGAGATGCACTTAGGAAGATCCCTAATGCATAAAAATTGGATATTATAGTGAGGGAATTAGATATTGAAATGAATAGGTTATGGCACTAGTTCATGCACCTATATGGGAAAGTAACAAGGAATGAAGAGGATGAGTCAGATCACACTGACATCTACCCTCTTCAATAAGTGACCATACTTGACTATGTCTATAGGATTTACTATGAGATAAAGCCCAAAAGGAAGGGCACCAGTTTTAGTTCCAAGAAAACTAAAAACCCTCTCATCAAGATCGATGATGAAGGCATGTTGATGCTAGCTAAAATAAGGAAGTCTCCCAAGAAGAATAAAAGGGAGACACTAGAAGAAATAAAGGAGCACATAAAGTTTAAAATTGACTCAAGTGATGAAGCTTCCCCATTAGCCTTAACTAAGAAGCATGTAAAGTTCATGTCAAATAATTATCTTATCTTAAAGGAGAAGTAGAAGAAGCTAATGTTCCCATCTACGATGCCCACTATCACCTTGGTAGATATAAAGGCATAGGAAAAACTAGAGAAGAGGGAAGAAGTTAGAAAGGGCATGTATAGTGTGCCAAAAGAAAATTCCTCATCTAGTGAGTAAACTCTCCCACCACCCAAAAGTGAAGAGGTAAGGAAGGAGAAATCTTGGCCTTAGAGATGTAGACATTTAGAAGGTGTGGGAGTTTCAAAAGAGAAAAGAAGAAAGGAGGAAGGCAAGAATGATAGAGGAAGAGAGTGATAAAGTCAAGGTCAAAGAAAAGCATGTGGTAGAAGGAGAAATATAGGAAGAAACTATCATAATGGAAGTACATGAGGCTCTCCAAGGTGGCATTACTACCACACTTAGAGAATTAGGACCATCAAGTGCACAATTGAAGAGGAGTTAAAGTAAAAATGGAAGGGCATGGGCCTCGATCAGGTTCACATTGATGTAGTGCTAGAATTACACTGCAAGATAGAGGCCATGAGGGCCAAGGGCATGACCCAAGCTAAAATTTATAAAGTGGAGGCTAAGGAGATAAGGGCCAAAGAGGAGAAAATTATTACAATAATCAAGAAGAGGAAGGTATAAATATTAAAGATAAGGCTAGGAAGGAGGAAGAAGAGATGAGGGTTTTTGCAAGAGTGAAAAATATTAAAGATAAAATAATAGAGGCACTTAGCACCCACACTAGCCCAACAGAGGAAGCTATAGAATAGACATGGCCTAGTACTGAAGGGGCACCTGGGGATAAAGAAGGTGATGTTGGAACCTTAAAAGAATAAACAGAAGAAGAAGAAGAAGAAGAATAAGTAGAAAAAGGGGGAAAGTCATTAGAATAAAAGCCCCTATAGGAAAGAGAGGAAGAAGAAGGCATTGAGGAAGAGAAAAGTTCAATCACAGAGGCATAGGAGCAGAATGACCTAGCTGTTGAGAAAGAGGAATTTGAGCCAAACTACTAGGAAAAAGTGCATAAAAGATATACTATAGATGAGGACTTATACATGGTGGAGTACATGCCCTCTAGAATGATAATAATATTGACATGCCATCAATTGTCCTTCATACTTTATTTTTATATGGATGAGCCTTGTTTTGAGGTATCATCCAAGGCAATATGGAGCAACGAGAAGCTAGAAGAGGGGCATGACTACCAACTGGTCAACCCTTGGGACATGAACCCAGTAAGGTCAGCTAAATCCCTTCTTAAGATGGCCTCTGAGATAGTGTGAAAGAACATTATTAACAATTTTTACATCACTAAATGGAAAGATATTACACTTAAGGTAGAATAATAACTCAATGCCATGAAACTCAAGCTCAAGTAATTGGTTGAGGACATTGAGGAAGTAGAGCCATCCCTTTTGGATGGTATTGACACTTTTAATCTATATAAAGTTGATAAGGTGTGCACATTGGTCAAATATATGCTCCCTCAAATGAAGATAGTGTAGGAATAAAAAGAAGACCCTTGTGAGATCCTAAAGAAAGAGTTCAACAAAAATATTAATGTTTTTGTGGACCTTTTTAGAAGGCTAGAGGAGTGCATAGATGATGTCGATGTCATCTTTTTTAACTTTTCTACCCAAGCATCAATCATCAATACACACCTCTAAAAGGCAAAGGGGGAGAAGGATGCATTGATGAAACAAGCCTTTACTATCAGTAGGACTGAGTGCATGAAAATAATGGCATAGGTCAAAACATTGAGTGCCTAGCTAAAGACCTAGGAGTAAGACCTAGAGGAAATTTCCCATGCCTTCTAAACAAAGGCACATGAGTAGGGAGCCATCTTAGATGGTGAGGTTTCAAAGGATAATGAAAGTTTGAAAGCCTTCTACAAGAAACTAGATAACATTGGCGTGCTCATGCTCAAGGTTTCCTCTATGGAAATTGATAGCACCATCAAAGAAATAAAGTTTGTGATCCAAGGATTTGATGACTTCAAAGAAGAATTACAATAGAACACACCCAAATTTTATGTAGCTAAGGTGTTATAAGGATAGTCTAAGGGTAGACTAACATTTTTGTATGGGGTAATGTTGTGCCCCATTTCATGTTAAGTAATAGATACACACCAACTTGACAAACACTTAGGCACAAGGCAACTATGTGGATGGTTGTTATTTTTATGTTCTAATAGCACTAGTTGAATGGAACCTAACAACTCCAAGTGAAACTAGGAAATAGGTACATAGTACAACAACTAGCCATTAAAGATAAGCAACTCCTTTTGAATCATGTAATATTGGTAAGGATGCACATAAGATAGCGATTGACCATTAAGAATGAGTGGCTCCTTTTAAATCACACAAAATTAGGAAGTGAGTGCATGAGACAGTGACTACGCATTAAATTCAAAGCATAGTGGGGGTGGCAGAATGTGTACTTATAATTCTAGCTTAGAGTTGGCATGCCCCACTCCCCATGAACCTAGGATTCTCCAAAGCCTATAAAAGGAAGTTAAGTTTAGCTGAAGGGAGGAGGAAAATTGGAGTATTAAATCTCTAGAGAATTGTTTTTGGAGTATTATCTTAGGCTTAGAATTTATCTCAAGATGTATTTTGACACTCCCCTTTGTAATGCCCAAGCTTACCTATGAGCTTGGGCCTTAATAGTTTATGTAAACACTTACTAAGTTTATATGGACTATGTATGCATTATTGTTAACGTGTTTGATGAAAATTTTCTTATGTAAATAGTTAATGGACTAATGCTTTAAGTCTTTGAATGTTTACTAAATGCATACTCTATTATATCAAATGTGTGATTGAGCCCCGTGAGCTTCCAACCTGATTGGTTCATGGTGAACTTGTGGATGATAATGAAAATTTCACCCATAATAGGAAATAATCTAAGTGTAGTTGAGATCTCGTGCCCTAAATGAGACTCGCATCTAGGTGCAAGACCAGGCCTAAGTCCCTTAAATAGATACATAATTGGACCTTAAGCACTTAAATGTCATCGATCCTATGAAACCAAAGACTTGTGTTTATGAATGCCTAAACATCATTTCACTAACCCCAAGCCCCTAAAGAATAGATTTGTGCCATGGCACAACTATCCCAACACATATCCTGATCCCTTCTCTACTATGCTTTAGGTGATGACATAAGGCTTACACCTTATGTATATCGATGCCATCATTACCAAGTGTTAAACATTGAGCATCATAGGAATCATTAAGGTTTACACTCCCTAAAACAATCCTATATCTGACCTAGATGGCTAGGTAGGTATGTGACTAGGCCCATGATCGAGAAGACCAAATTTTCTACAACAATTTTCATTAAAAATCTTATTTTATCCTTATAACTCCTATTACACCCTTATAACTTCAAAAAGGATTCTTTATTCATAATTTCCTTGTTTATTGATCTTTATTCAAAAATAAAACATAATATTGACCATAAATAAGGTCCAATGGATTTAAACCTTGGTCCACTTCTTATGCAAGTAACCAACAATATTCTTTTGAAGGGTTAAAAACTTTGAACCTCTTTTTACCAAGTGACTTACCAAAATATTATAAATAAACTTTGGGTTGTTTGAAAAATATTTGAATGTAAAAATATATGTGAAATTAATTTACCCTCACTTTTTTTACTTGTATATCCACAATGCCTTCCTTATGTGATGGGCCCCATGCAATTTCAATTTTTAGTTTTTGAAAAATACAAACATCTCTTCAAGTGTCACATTTAATTCAAAAAAAAAATTATGAGCACTGTATACTTATTCTATGGTATGTTTGGAATAATTCCCATAATTCTCCTCTTAAATGTGTGATCTTCAGCATCATAAATATATGCTCAAAAAAATGCTAAAATTTATGCTAAAAAAATATTGATGGAAATCTTATGGTGCCAAATATTATGAAAAATTAGAAAACACATAATATGGTAGGTACCGGTGGTGGTTTGTGTAGAGCATCATGTTCTCTAACTGTTTCCCTTCACTCAAATCACTTTATTCCTTAGTCATTTCCCTTTAATAATGATGTAAAGGATATTTCCATCGAAGGCATGTCTATTACCAGGCTTTGTTTGCAAGAAACGTGTGACAGAAGAGAAATTAAATGAAGGTATCTACAAACCATGTTTTATTATTGCACCAAAATTAGAACTTAATATGAAAATTCATGGGCTATGAATAATTTCTCAAAACTAAAAAACTGATGGTAAGCAGTAGAATTAATATTCCATAGTCAAACATTCAACCTGATAGGTGTGCCAATTTTCAATTTAGGAGTGCCATTTTTCTATTGAGTAGTGCCATCATCATACAAATTTAGAAGAATTAATCATTAAGAAGTCACAAATTAAAATAATACTTACAGATTTGTCATCTCTCTTTCAACCTTCACTCTTTCAAGTCCTCCTCTTTAGGTATGGCTCTGATACCACTATAGGCACCAAGATCAAGAAATAATAATTCAAAATTTATATTTCTAGTAAAACATTTGGTAAAATAGAATAATATATTATGTTAGGTTATCTTTTTACATAGAACGTAAAATATTATATAAATTTTTTACAGGTCATTACACTACGAGACTCAACTAATTATCCCATGAACTAATTAACATTTATTACTAACATTAAATTAAACTAAAAAAACATAAAGATAAATAATACTTTGTATCATATAACCTAATATTGTGGCTAGTTCTCCTCCTCCTGATGTATAATCCTTTATGTATCAGGTTCTTTCTCTACAATCTAAGTTGTTACATATTGATCAAGGAATAACTAAGCCTTCACATGCTTTGGATTCCAACATACTATTACATACATCATTATCACATCAAATTACAATAACTCCTTTGACATCCAATTTTATAACACCCAAACTCACATTCTATGATGGTAAGGATGAGACAAATCATCACCTTAGAGCCTTTCATGTAGCATGCTTGGACTATGTGTCTAACGATTGGCTTCTTACAAAGCTATTTCCATGCAGTCTCAAGGATTATGCCTTATAGTGGTTTTATGATTTTCCTAACCAATCTATCACAAAATTTAATAATTTAGAAGATATGTTCCTTGCATATTTCTCTATCAACATAAGTGATAGCATATCATATGCACAAGTGGCATAGCTAAATCAAATGTCAAATGAGTCCATAGCCGATTGTGTCTTATGGTACAAGATAATATTATCAAAATTGACTAGCCCCATAATAGATAGAGAGCTTCAATATATATTCAAATAGAGTTTGTTACCAATACTTCATAAAGCAATCTTATTCAAAAATATTCCCATATTTACAAATATGTGCCACACAGTTAATGAAAGGGAGGTTAAGCTCTTGGCAATGAGAAAAATCAAGTACACAAATGGATCAGATTCAACTATTAAGAGTACAAACAAACCTCCATACAAAGATAGGGTCATAGAGAAAAAAATGTAACTAAATATAATAGTTAGCGTAGCTTTAGAGCCTTCTCCCAAATTGGTTTTGTCAACTTTTCAATTCAGAGTTTTCACTAATTTACCAGAGTCAGTAGCATAAGTTCTACAACAAATACTAGAATGCAATGTCATATCTCTCCCTCTTATTATATAGGTTGATATGACATGACCTCTTCTAAAGAGTTTTATTTCAAATGCATTCTATGAATATCATAGGGCACTAGGCCATACCATAAAAAATGCATTATCCTAAACTACAAGATATAGGATCTCATTGAATCCAACATTATTGATGTGGGAATGCCCATTGAGATACCAAAATAATAAATAGAGGCAAAGTCACTTTAGATATTTTCAAATATTTTTCCTAAACATACAATTAATGAGGTATGGGGTACATCATTTGTTCATTATACACACCAGGGTCATCCATCGCTAGCTTCCTATTACACAATTACAGAGGAGACACATCCCCTACATAATATTATTAGCATGTATCACACTACAATTCCACCTAGACCAATTATCACATTTTCAAAGTAAGATATTGTGTATGAAGGCATAGATTTACATGTGCTCTTCATATGACCATATATAGACCACCATCCTATTCACAGTCATGATTAACAATAGGTCAAACATAAGCATGTTAAACATGACACTCTTACAACAATTGGGATATACATAGTGTGATATATTACCTACAGATACATTTATTAATGGTTTCATTGGCTAAGTGTAAATCTCCATCATGGAGATAGTTCTTCCATTATAGGTGGGACCAACACACATAGCCACTCAGTTTAACTAGTACCTAGTATGGGTGTATTCGACATTTTATCAGGTAAGTCATGGTTATAGTATCTTAGAGCCATCCCATCTATAGTACATTGATTCCTCAATTATATACATGCTAATCAGTTGGTTAAGATTGATGGTCTCCCATATGAGTATCTTATTCCCATCCCATAGGCAATTCCAAAATAGATTCCAGTCATACTTCCAACACTGATACTAGTTATAGTTTCAGTTACACTACCAGATATTGCATGGATATCTAATATAGAATAAAGTATAGCTCCTATGAATACATCACAGTGTTAAGTACATCCCTCAGAGTAGTCTAGGTCTACTTTTATAGTTTCTACATGCACACATACTCTCCCTCTAAGACCATTACTAGAGAGACCATTACATCAAAAATATGTCATATATTCTAGAGGAGGTCTTTCTCTACACATTTTACATCAAAATCAGATATATTTGGATCTAAGGGTTCTCATCATAGGGCATCTACATCACCTATAGCTTCTACATCTACCAGATGGGTACCTAAGAGCCCTATAATTCAAAGTGTATCAAAATTAGTGCCACATCATCATAGCATCACTACTCAGGTAGCTTTAGGTTCATATTATATGGCACACTAGATCATGGGCTCATAGTTTCCCTTTCATAGTACACGCATGAGCATTGTTCCACTCTTTGACATAGGTCACAGTGATGGTGAGTCTCCTATGAGATTCATTGGTTAGTATGGTTTCCACCCTTTTGTATACTTCCTTCTCTCTCGCTCCTTGTACATAATTTATTTCCACATGCTTATACTCATAAAACAAAAAAAATACATATGTCAAAATATTTCAAAAATCAAATATTTTAAAAATCCAAAATTTTTGAAAATTTTATGCATTGCTTTATTTACAATTCTACTACTTGATAAATATTACATATTTATATTTATCCTAATGTAGTTGGTTTTATCATACACATATGTTTCACTTGCTTTTGTTGAGTTCTTACATATTCTAGATAGGACTCTATTGCATTACACTGATCCAAATTAACTATTATTTACCTATTGATGGTTAAAATTGTGCTTTGTTTCTAACATCAACAATGGGAAGTTTCAAGAATGTGGGACTTGCGACTTGAAACAACCTCCAGATTTTTAAGAAGCTGGTCTCTTCTTTATATCAAGTGTTGGGGAAAAGGGATAGGAATTTAAGCAAAAACACAAATGCAAAGAAAGAAAATCTAACTATGGTGATGCACCTAAATATAATTTCAATCCTTAATCCTAAGCACAGTGAAACTATATGTAAGATTCAATTACATAAAAGAGTAGACGAGGCATGATCAATGTAAAATATAGAAACAATAGAAATAGAGGCTCATAGTTTTAGACTAATTTTGCAATGAAACAAAAAACATCAACAAAGACACAGAACTTTGTCTTCTTATTAATTCTCCAGCCACATAAAAGGCACAAAAACATGCACAATTACATAAACTTTACAAGTTAAGAAAATATAATAAAGGCAAATGATATTCCTAATCACAGCTCTAGAAAGTCTAAAACTCTTGACAATAATTCTCTCAAAAAATTCTCACTCTAAGTATCTGATGATCATTTGGTGATCCCTGCACTCTTCTTTATAACCTTGGATTTCCTCCAGATTGTCCATGCATTCCCAAAATTACGGCCCAAACTAAACTCTAATTAAGCTGGAAGTGTTTATCAGAGGATATTTCTTAGATTCTGAAACGTTTTGTCTCCCTGTAGTTTACTTGATAAAACAAATACATAGGACACTTTGTTCTACTAAATAGAAGAGGAAACTTAGTCAATTCCCTAAAAATCTTATTATTTTTTAGGAGACACTGGAGAATGACACTTGGCATGTTCTGAAACACTTACCGAAGACACATGGCACTTTCTGCTTTACCTATACTCTTACTATATCTTGCTCAGGAACGTTTTGACTTTGACACCTATCATAATCCACTTCTTTGAAACTTAACAACTTAGCAAAAATAAGACTCACCGTATTTCTTGCCTGAGCAACTTTTAAAAGGGGCATAGAGACAGGTGGCAATCTCTGCTTGCTTCAACAAAAGACACATGGAAATCTTCGTTGCTTTTTAGCAATACTGTGGAAATGTTCAGGATGCATGTTAGGCTCCTATAGATGGTGACACTTGGTAGCTTTCGTAAACTTTTAGAAATAAAACCCAGGACCCACCACAGTCTTTATTCAAAAATGAAACATGAAGAATATCCTTCAGATGTCGACACGTGGCAGCTTCTGCTACTTCTAGGAAGATATGCGATGTCTTCCACTGCTTCTACTAGGGGTGTGTGGCATCTTCTACTGCTTTTGGGAATGGAGTAGAAAGGGGCTCGGTAGATGACACTTGGTAGCCTCCGCTTGAATGGTTTGGTTACGCCTTGCTGCCTTTTGAAAGGTCAATTAACCATTTGGTTTTTTGGGATGCTCTTTTAAACTGCCTAATTGTACTAAGCCATTGAATCAAACAATTTAACCAAAAATGATTCAATGGTTCAAAGTTCAATGGTTCAACACTGCATGCCATTTACACATGAACTAAGGCATCAAACCAACTTATTGAACCAAGGCATTAAACTGACTTATTGAACCAAGGCATTAAATTGAACATATTTTAGATGCTGACACATGGTGACTTCTACTCTCTTCAGCTGGGATACATGGCGTCTTCTACTCACTTTTAGAAAATCAATTTGGAGCCTTCTACGATTGCCACTTGGTGCTTTTCGCCTGATCTTGATACTTAGCTTGTTGAAAACTTTCACTAAAAATAGATGAAACATGGGTACTGATATGAAATGCAGATGTCGGCACTTATCACTTTCCATTGAGTTACTATTGGACACGTGGCATGTCTTGACCA
Organism: Torreya grandis; assembly: GCA_037957365.1. NCBI lineage: Eukaryota > Viridiplantae > Streptophyta > Pinopsida > Cupressales > Taxaceae > Torreya > Torreya grandis. The sequence goes on from JARHVA010004213.1 coordinate 842,715, forward strand.
ACTTATTGAAGCTATGAAAGGTGCCTTGGACGATGCCACTTGGCAACTTTCGCTTGACTTCGATACTTAGACAAAAATGAATCAAAAGGAAAAATAGCACCTGTGCTCTATTTCAAAACTTCACCATCTTGGACTAAGGTATGCAAGAACAAAAATTTTGTAGTGCGCAACTACAACATAGAGTAATTTTTACTCTATAGTTATTAGCGACCCCAAGGACTTTTGAGCCTGCTCAAAAAGAAACCACAACTCTCACTAGATCAAATTTTCAAAATTATAGCTTTAATAATGCTATTTGGTAGGTGGACCACTCATGGTCAGATAACCCCTGCTTATTCTACAATTCATTGAAGGCTAAATCAAGGTTAATAATATCCTTGTGTGAAAATTTTTACAAAATCTAAACCATAGCCTTCAATTTGAATTCGAGCTGGGAAATAGGAACCAAAATAGCTTCTACTTCAAGGACTAAGGAATCATCCCTTAAATTTTGAAAAATTGTTTGATCATTCTGTTTGGCCAACAGCAAGGGTTCAATTTCATCAACCATTAGCACCGTGTTGTCATTAGGAAATTGAGAAGGAAGACCTAGTTGCACTAGATCTTCAATATGTTGTTTCATTTCACTGATGCCTTCTTTCATGACTTTGAGGAGCTCTCTATAACTGATGGCTACAGAATTGCAACTAAGAACCTCATTGACTTGCTTCATCATGACCATTCTATCAGTGATTCTTGTGGCTACCAATGTTTCATCTGTTGCATCATAAAGCTTCTACAACAATGTTTTAGAGTCTATGACTCTTTCAAAAACTGTAGTCAAAGTGTTTGCAACTAAGTCCTCCAAATTTTCAAACAATTTCTATGCATTTAGCAGGAAGGTGAGAGAAGGCTTGAGCTAAATAATCTCTAAGGAGATTCTTTTCCACATGGATTCATAGAGATCCTTCACCAGACTTATCACTCTAACATTCCTTGGCCTATTAGCCAGCTTTAGTGTCAGTTGTGTTTCTCTCTGTTGCTCTGCTTGAAACTAGGCTTGTATAGCTATAGTATTATTCTATTCACTTAGTAGCTTATGTTGTAATTGGGTAACCTGTAGCAGGTGTTCCTCATATTTTCCTTACAACACTGCTTTTTCCCGCCTTAGGGTCATCACCGCATCCTTTACATGCATTAGCTTTGCCTTTAAGGAATCATTTTGGGCTTGGACTGCCCAGTGAATCTAAAGAGAAACAGTGTCTTACAACTGTTTATTTAGATTTGCTATTTCATTGTCTTTTTTAGTGATCTCTGTGGTCAAACTATTATAGTTTGCATTATCCTTGGCCAAATCGGCCTCCATCTTCTGTAGCCTCCTTTGTCTTCAATTAGTCTTCAGTAACTGCAGAAGGGGATTCGATTAGTAGCTCAATTTTGTCTTGTGGCCTGAACAGGGACATGTCTATGGCCACTGCATTCATCGTGTAGTCTTCAAGCTTCATCTACTCAGTTGGCTTGATGACATTTGGTGACAAATGAGTCACCGTCAATTTCTGTTGAATGGGATCAAATTGTGACCATAGATGGGGTGTAGCCAAGGCTTTATTTTCCTTGATCTTCTTTTTCTCTCTTTGAGATTCTCTTGCCTTCCTAGCAGCATCTGCTTGGGTCTGGAAGGTAGAAGGAGAGGCAATGTGCCCACCCACAAAAGGATGTCCCTGTGGTAGACCATATTGAATAGCCAATTGTTGGCTATGGGAAATTTGAGGGGGGATTTTTTTGGGAACAGAAGGGGAAAAGTGTGGCAATGTTAAATCTTGAGGTGTCATAGATGGGGCAAAGTGAGAAATGGAAATGGTAGAGGTGGCAGGGGATGTCATTTGGCTAGATGAAATCATCATGCCAACAAGAGAAGAAATAGATTGAGAAGGAGAAGGAGAAATAATACTTACCTAAGGAGTAATTACAGTACTCTGTAATTGGCATTGTGGGGTGTCTGTCTCCTCTTTTGAATCAAACTAAAACTACACCCTCTTTCATTTCTTGGGTGTCTCTTCTTCTAGCTGTGTTCTATTTCCTTCCACATCTACTATTGTTGTCAGTGATGCTCATGGAGAACTGAGAATTTCAATAACTTCTATTGATGGGGAAGCTTTTGGTGGTGAAGGAACCACACTCTTTTGCTTCTCCATGATGCTGAGAGGTTGGGGCCAAACTGACACAGTTACTACACCTATAGTTTGTTCTGAGGCTTGTGACTCTTGGCTTGGCCCAGCCCTAGCTTCCTACTTTATACCTAGTGTCAAAAATTTACTTTTCTCTAGGATAGATGTAGGGGAGAGATGGCACTCATCCCATAGCTCTTCCCATCTCTCGTATGTGTCTACGTTCCCAAAAGAATGGGTTGTTTGACAAATTTCCTACCTATATTTCCAATAGGCTTCTATTTTCTCAGCATTCCAATCTTTATTATTTAATGTCCTTATTAAGCCAGAAGTCATTCTAACTTTAGGGTCATAATCCCTCTATTTAACGTAGAAAGTTTCCCATGGTTTATTTTGTGAAAGGGGCAAATCTGTTAATTCAACATAAAAACTAGGTGCATCTTTTATAGGGTTTTTCCTGGTCTCCCAAAAATGGCAACCTTCATGTGCAATCATGATTGCAACCCTATTAGTCTTTATCTAAGAAGCTATGAAACCATTCAGGTCATATACCCATTTGTCTTCAACTAGCAAGAAACCCAAAAAGTCTAGCTTTCTGAACAACACAACTTCAGCGTCTCTAGTTTCCAAAACTATGTTGTTTGTCATCCATGGGAGATCATACATTTTTCTCTTCCTTTTCCCAGAGCCATAATCATTGTCTACTATTGACACCTACCTAGTGACCTCTAAGAATGATAAACTAAGAGTCAAAATATTTGGTAGCAACATTAGTTTCCCACAAAAACCATGAACTCTTATAATATTATGGTGGGATCCAAAATAGAAGTCACACAGAATTGGGCAACTGGCTAGAAGGTTTGAAACACTTGGAAATAATTTGGTCATGATTGGTTTGGGGCTGAGGTGACAAAAATTAGGGGTAACAAATAGTTCCCAAAATTCATATGGGTCACTAGTCTTTGATAAAATATGTGTCCATGCAGACACAGGAATGGTCCTTTGGGGATCAAAACTTGGGTCATACATGTCTAGATGCATATGTTGGGAAAAGAGGTCAGAGTTCTAATACAACATGAGGTGAAACAAATAAGATGAGTACCTGAACACTCATTTTGATTTGAAATGGGCCAGTTATTCCACCATTGAAAAAGTAATATATTCTAAAAAGTTGAGCTATTACTCCTGAGTCTTGTCGGCGGTCTTCAGCCTAAAGAAGATAGCCATTTGTTCTATGTAAACTACCATATCATCTTTCATGTTGAATATGAAATCCATCATAGATAGTGCATCTTGGCTAACTTGTTTGAATTGGGCTCTTGCTGCAGGGAGTGTAGGCATAGTGGTGTCATCATCACCCATTTGCAATTCGGATCTCAAGAACCTCAACTAGGTATTGATGTTAGCCCATGTTCTTTGCATTTTAGCGACAGTGGGAAATGCAGCTATCTTATCATGATATAGGGCTAACATATCTTTGATAGCCTACAATGTGATTTGCACCATGAATGGACCCTATTGAATGGTGCAGAGGGTGTATGGAATAAGTCTACACATAATTCGACCAAGTCAGGGCATGGATGCACAGCTGGGACAAGGAACTGTGCCAATTGTGAAGTCTATATCCTCATGGCAAATGTCTCTATTGCCCTACTCTGGCCCTCTATAGACACTTTTGATGTGCCCCTTCTCTAAGGGTTTTTTTGCTGGCTCTTTGTAGGATTGGGTCCATGATTCCATCTGCATAATCCTTTATTTTTGTTGGGTCATTTGCTTGACCAACTTCAAGAATTTTGGTCCTTGGATAGGCCTTTAATGGTTGCACGAAAGATAAATCATATGACTTACTCACAATAAACTTATCAAGGGATTCATACATCCTAGCCCCTTATTGTGAAGACTGTGCTCCCTCCATCTCTATATCCTTTCTGTGATAACTGGTATGAACCTTTTGCAAAATAGAAACACTTTCACTGAAGCAAGTTTACTAAGAGCTGGAAAATTGCAAGTAGCAAGATATTTTCTCATAGATGCAGGAATGCTTGAGAACTTGTAAACTTTAACTCTTGCTAAGAGGTGTTTATTGACCTATCAAGTCTCAAAATGGCATTAAACTTGGATAACAGTTAGCAAATCCTACTCAATCTTCCTGGGATAGCGAGATAGACACGTTATGCAAGTGGTAGTGCAAGGTACCTTAGATATTTCTAAAGATTTGGGAAACATTCAATGTGTCAAGAAATTCAAGATTTTGAAAAAAATTCTGAGTTGTCGACTATGTGTTCAAATAACACTTATTTACAAGAAAAGTGGGAAAACAACAATGGGAAAATAAAGCAATACGAGAAGGGGAAACTATATAACTATAATACATTAGAGGCCCAAGTTAACTGAAATGCTTCAAGTAGATTCCATTTACAAGAATCTCTTTAGGTTCTCCTTCCATCATTTCCAGCTCAAATGAATTCCTCTGCTTACATGCATGAATTTTATACAGGCCAGTCCATAATGCTTCAAATTTAGTATGTTGACCCAACTTGGTGGCTCTTACATCCCATTTCAAAACAATTGAGCCTACTTCAAAATAAGGATTCAAATTCCTTTTATCAAAATAGTCCTTAACCATTCCCTAATGCTTAATTAATGAATCTTGGGTTGTATCCCTCTTTTTCTGAACTTCCAAAAGTTCTGCAAGTCTAACCTGTATGGGACCATTTTCCTCAATTTCAAATTTTTTGATCAACTAGAGAGCAAGGATCTCCAAGCTTAGGGGTATTACAACAGACTTTCCATATACCAATTCATATGGGGACATTTTGATCACCTATTTAGGCATGATTCTATCAGCCCATAGTGCTAAATTAAGCACTTTATGCCACTCTTCGTGATGATCAGCCCCTACTCTTTTGATGAGTCTAATCAGGTTCTTGTTAGTCGATTCTGCCAAACTGTTACCTTGAAGGTAATAGTTAGAGGAAGTTTTCAGATATATTCCATGTTTTAATGCAAATTCAGATACTTTAGACCCCAAGAATGCTTTAGCATTATCTAAAATTATGGTGTGAGGAGCCCCAAAGCAAGTAGTGATACTCCCTAGAAAATCTAGGATCACATTTTCTGTTGCTTCTTTAAGTGGGACTGCCTCGGTCCATCTGGTGAAATAATCTGTGGTAGTTAATATCCATTTGTGATCCATACTAGACACTTGATTTATCATTCCAGTGAAGTCAAGACCCCATTGAGCAAAAGGTTCATCCACAATTATAGGACTAAGGGGCATTGTTGCTTTCCTTCTCATCCCCATATAATATTGACAGGATTGACATTTTTTAACTAGCTGATAACAATGTTAGGATGTGGAGCTAAAAGCTTCACTGATGCAAACAAGGAGGTTGTTGAGTGTTAGTGCAACTAACGTTGGTTTAATCAACTGATGTTGGTCATATCTAGTTTCAGAGCAATCGACATCGGTCTGGGATCAGCCGACGTCGGTCATCCCCAGATAGACAGTGACCGACATCGGTCACCTGTGTGTGCGTGCATGTTTGTATGCATTTCCAAAATTAGACTTGGTCTATTCTAGGAAGATTCGAGTGCTTGCATGTGAAGACTAATTTAAGTCTTGAGTCTATGTTTCTAGTTATTGTTTGTATGGGATCTATTTAAGAGACCCATGGGCTTGTATTGTGATCAAGGATAAGGAAGAGATCCTTCTGATTGTAAGATCATTGATCTACAGGTTGTGCAAGATCAGGGTTGATCTACATGGTAAGTATTGTCTCATTGATTTGTAGGTTGTGCAAGATCAAAGGAGATCTACTTGGAGTACTTTGAGTACTTGTGGACTGGCAGTATTGTTATTGACTGGTGCAGGTGAACAACAACTCTGTGTTTGAGTTTTTGTTGTGACCATAATTGAGAGAGTGAACTCTTGAAGGAGAATTATTGTACACCAGGTGTGGGAAGCCTGAGAGGTGTGGGAAGAGTGTGGCATCTCTTCATTGTATTCCTTTCTAGATGAGTATTAATACATATTGTATTGTCTCTCATATTCTATGTTGTTTCTAATTTCTAGTTACTTATTACTTCTGGTTAAATTCCATGTTTAGTTGCTTATACAAAGGTAATCATGTGTGCTCTTATGGAGCTATTAGATCTTGATAAGTGGTATCAGAGCTTTGGTTAGGTTCACTAACACCTTGGTTTCAGAGTGTGTTAAGTGTTTTTTTATTACAGGTCACTCTCAGGGGTTTTTGATTGAGTGGGAGTATAGCAATGGCAGAAGAAAATAAGCTAAGAATGGAGAAATTCAATGGCAAGAATTATCAATTATGGAGGATGCAGATAGAAGATTATCTGTATCAAAAATATTTGTACTTACCATTGGGTGGGGTTGCATGCAAGCCCACATATATGAAAGATGAAGAATGGAAGGTTCTTGATCAGAAGGCTTTGGGATCTATAAGGTTGAGCCTTGCATCGTCTGTGATTTCCAACTTATCACATAAAAAGTCAATGGTTGAGTTAATGGAATCTTTGGCAAATTTATATGAACAACCCTCAGCTTTGAATAAGGTATTTCTTATGAAGCAATTATTTAATTTGCAAATGTAGGAAGGTGGATATGTACATAGTCATCTTAGTGATTTCCATGGTTTGGTAAACCAGTTAGTTTCAGTCAATATAGTTTTTGAGGATGAAATTAAGGCACTCTTAATCTTATGCTCTTTACTAAAAGTTGGGATAGCTTGGTAATGGCAGTAAGTAATACTGCGTCTGCTTCAAATATCTTAAAAGTTGATGATATTGTTAGTGTAATCTTGAATGAATAAATTCACAAGAAAAGCATAGGGGAATCATCAGGAAATGCTTTGAGTGTTGAAAGTAGGGGAAGGCAAAGAGAGAAGAGCAAGCAAGGGAGATCAAGGTCAAAGATAGGTAGGAGATCCAAATCCAAACATGACAGTGTAATCTGCTAGAATTGTGGAAAAAAAGGGCACATAAAGAGAGATTGTTGTGTGAAAGAAGATCAACATGAAGGAAATGAAGAAGTAGATGTTGCACAAGATGCTCTGGTATGTTCCTTAGATAAAGTAGAATCTTGGGTTTTAGATTTTGGTGCCTCTTTTCATGCATCCCCAAATAGAAATTTTTTTCATGATTATGTCCATGGAGACTTTGAAAAAGTTTGTTTAGGGGATGGTAAGCCTTGTCAAATTGTTGGCAAAGGGAAAGTGCAATTGAAATTGCAGATGGGAAACACATGGGTGTTGAAGGATGTCATGCATGTCCCAGTCCTGAAACAGAACTTAATTTCTATAGGAAAGTTGGGTGATGAGATATGCATGGTAACTCTCAAAGTGGACTCTTGGAAAGTCTCCAAGGGTGCACTTGTTTTAGCAAGAGGTAAGAAAGTAGGTACTCTTTATCTATCTACTTGTATGACTGATTCTCCTTCTGGTTTATCTACTTCAGTTGTAGATGCGAAGATGTGGCTCAATAGGCTTGGTCACATGAGAAAGAAGGGAATGGATGTTCTTAAGTCAAAAGGTATGCTTTCAGATTTGAAAAGCATGGATCAAGATTTTTTTAAGCAAAAGAAGAAAGTGACATTTCTTAAAATTGGGTCAACAAAGAAGGTGGTAGCTTCTATTGGAGGATCACAGTATTGCATAAAGAAGAAATTTGATGTTTTTGATAAGAACTGTAAAGCCTTGGTTTTCCAAGAGAAGATGACAAATAGAGATCAGCTCAAGGGGCTGAATAAATCTGAGCAAGGTAGTTTGGACAAGGTTTTGATTCAAAGTGAGCTCGCAGGTAAAAGTCATCACTCACAAGAAAACACAGTTATCAACGTCAGTCAGGTGAGAACCGACGTCAATCAGATAAGTACCGACGTAAGTCATGTGTAGACTAGAGTCAGTGGTGTCAAGCAGGTGGACACTGACGTCAGTTAGGGAACTAGCATTGGTGACCAAGTTGACACTGACGTCAGTTAGAGAACTGACATCGGTAGTCATGTCAGTCATAGGGAATTGATGTTAGTCGAGTGTAGACTGAGGGGTGATCGACAATAGTCACTGTCAAAACAGATTTTGGGTAGATAGCAAGCTATCAAGGAGTCTCAAATGCCCATAAAGAGGATTGAAAGGGTAAGTAAGCCTCAAATTTGTTATTTCCCTTCTTTACACTACTTGTTTCTCACTGATGGTCAAGAACTAGGAAGTTTTAAAGAGGCAATGTAGGTAGAATCCAAGAAACAGTGGGAGCATGGCATGGATGAGGAATGTGATTCCTTAGAGAACAACCAAATGGAAGATTTGGTAGAGTTGCCAGCTAGAAAGAAAGCACTGAAAGATGAATGGATTCTGAGGTTGAAGAAAGGAGAGAATGGACATGTGAGACAGAAGGCCAGGTCATATGGTCTTGAGCGGGCTGCAGGATAATGGTGTTTGAGGTTTGACAGGTGTATGACAAAGCATGGCTTTAGTCAATGTCAATGTGACCATTATGTTCACTTTACCAGGTTGGATAATATTAGCTACATTATCTTATTTCTTTATGTTGTGTATATGCTTGTTATAGGGTCACACATGCAGGAGATTGTTGAACTAAAGGTAAAGTTAGTTCAGAGGATTGCCATGAAGGATTTGGAAGTAGCAGAAATCTTTGACATGAGTATTTCTAGAGACTGGAAAAGTCACATACTGATTTTGTCTCCAGATGATTGTGTGAATAAGGTAGTGGCGAGGTTCAAGATGCAGGATGCAGAACTGGATTACACACCTATGGATGGACAGTTCATAGAACAGTGTCCCAATTCACATAATGAGGTTGAGTACATGTGTACTAGACTTGATATTTCCTAAGCAGTGGGAGTTGTCAAAAAATTTGTAGCCAATCCAAGAAAGAAGCACTAGAAAGTAGTTCAATGGATTCTCAGGTATCTGAGAGGGACCAGTAGTAGGTATACATGTTATGCAGGGCCAAGCACTTCTCTACATGGGTTTGTAGAATTGGATATGGCAAGTGACTTGGATGACAGGAGTAGCACCATAGGACATGTGTTCACTATTGGTGGATCGATGATTAGCTGGCTTTAAGAGATGTAGAAGGTTGTTGTAGTCACAGGGACTAGCAAGGATATGAACCCTGCAGGTATGTTAACAAAGCCAGGAATAAAGGAGAAGTTGAATCTTCATTCAACTTCTGTTGGTATTCAAGACTAAATTTGAAGAGGGATACATGCTAAGAAACAAAATTAGAAGACACTGCTATACAAGTACAGGTGCAGCTATTTATCTCCAAGTGGGAGATTGTTAGGATGTGGAGCTAAAAGCTTCACTAATGCAAACAAGGAGGTTGCTGAGAGTTAGTGAAATTGATGTTAGTCTGATCAACTAACGTCAATCATATCTAGTTTTAGAGCAACTGACATCGGTCAGGGATCAGTCGACATCGGTCATCCCCAGACAGTGAGTGATCGACATCGGTCACCTGTGTGTGCGTGCATGTTTGCATGCATTTCCAGAATTAGACTTGGTCTATTCTAGGAAGATCCGAGTGTTTGCATGTGAAGACTAATTTAAGTCTTGAGTCTTTGTTTCTAATTATTGTTTATATGGGATCTATTTAAGAGACCCATGGGCTTGTATTGTAATCAAGGACAAGGAAGAGATCCTTTCGATTGTAAGATCATTGATCTACAAGTTGTGCAAGATCAGGGCTGATCTACATGGTAAGTATTGTCTCATTGATTTACAGGTTGTGCAAGATCAAAGGAGATCTACTTGGAGTACTTTGAGTACTTGTGGACTAGCAGTATTGTTACTGACTGGTGGAGGTGAACAACAACTATGTGTTTGAGTTGTTTGTTGTGATCGTAATTGAGAGAGTGAACTCTTGAAGGAGAATTACTATACACCAGGTGTGGGAAGCCTAAGAGGTGTGGGAAGAGTGTGGCATCTCTTCATTGTATTCCTTTTTGGATGAGTATTAATACATATTATATTGTCTCTCATATTCTGTGTTATTTTTGATTTCTAGTTACTTATTACTTTTGGTTAAATTTCATGTTTAGTTGATTATACAAGGGTAATCATGTGTGCTCTTATGGAGCTGTTAGATCTCGACAAACAATCTACAAATAAATTAGGCTAGAAATATCCTGCCTCACTTATCTTTATAGTTTTGGTCTTTGCAGAAAAATGTCCCCCTGATATTCCATGATGCATCTCGTGTAGTATTTTCTTAGCCTCAGCCTTTTCTACACATCTTAACAATTTACCATCAGAATTTCTTTTGAAAAGAAACTGTTCAATTAAAACAAAATGAACTTCTTGTATCCTATAGTATCTTCTCTTATTTTGAGGGAGTTCTCTTAGATAAATCCCATATTTCATAAAATGAATCCTACTTGTGACCTAGGATTCCTAATCAACCTCTTGTATCCTTAACACCATCTCCGTCTCTCCTTCTGAATTTGTCTCTTCAGGGATCATCTTTTCAAGCTCTTGGGTCATATATTGGCACAAACCCTTGCCTCTAACTAAATTAGTGGGTCTGACCTCTACATAATATACAAGGATCTTAGTAATCCAGTTGGCTCTTTTTTCAGTAATTTCTCCCTCCATGATGTATTCTATGACACTTAGGTGAGCTACAAGTATCAGAATTTTGCTTCCTCATACCATGTGCCTAAATTTCTTGAGGGCTTTTACCATGGCATATGCTTGTTTCTCTACAAAGTTGTACCTAGTTTCATAATCCCTTAGAGTTCTTTAGAAAAAGGCTATTGGGTGTTCTCCCTCCAGTCTATCATCCTTTTATGTTAAGACAGCAGCAATACTTAACTCTCCTCCATAGACATACATTACAAAAGGCTTAGAAAAATCTGGGTTTTTAAGTATTGGGGCTATTGAGATAGCCTTCTTGACCTCTTAAAAGGCTTGCCTTCCTTCTGTAGTCCATTTGAAAATCAGGTCTTTCTTTAACAAGATTGTCACTGGTCTTACCAAGCCTGGAAAATTGGATATGAACCTACTGACAAAATTAATCCTCCCCAAAAAAGACTGAACTGCCCTTTTATTTACTGGAAGAGGTAGGTTCATTATAGCTACAATTCTTTTAGGATCTATGGAAACTCCTTCTTTAGATACTATATGTCCCAATAGTTTGCCTTGAGGTACAACAAAGATGCATTTCTTGGGATTCAGTGATATTCCAAAATCCTGACATTTCTTAAAGATAGATTCTAAATGTTCAAAATGATCAAAAACATTTTTTGAAAAACTAGTGAGGTCATCCAGATAAACCAGGATGATTTTATTTATAAGTTTCCCAAAGGCTACATCCATAGCTCTTTGGAAGGTGGCTCTTGCATTTGATAGGCCAAATGGCATCTTAGCGTATGCAAATGTTCCTCATTTGGTAGTAAAAGTAGTTTTGTACTAGTCTTCATCAGCCAACCAAATTTGATTATATCCAGAGAAACCATCTAGCAAAGAAAATCTCTCTGATCCAGCCATAATTTGTAGAATTTGTTCCATGGAGGGCAAGGGATAGTGATCTTTCAGAGATGATCTATTTAGATCTCTAAAATCTACACACAGTCTTACATCTCTATTCTTTTTCCTAACTGGTACTAGATTTGATACCCAGGTTGAGTGCTTGATTGGAAAAATTATTTTGAAATCTAAAAGTTTTTGCAACTCATCTACCATTAGAGGCTCAATCCTTGGATTTACTGGCCTCTGTTTCTGTTTGATGGGTTTAGATCCTTCAGTCAGTTCTATTGTGTTTTGAATAATGTCTCTATTATATCCATGAAGGTCTTCATAGCTCCAGGCTATGACTCTATCATATTTTTTGCATAATTCAATTAGTCTTTCTTTCTCTACTTGAGTTGTAGAATTTCCAACTTTTAGTTTTTTTCCTTGACTCACCTTTATTTTAGAATAATCTGCTTTGTCTACTTGGAACCTTTTCTTCTCCAGGCTTACATCCTCTAGATCAAATAAGTTTTCTAAGGTGATCAAGCCCTTGGGGAGCTTATTAGTCTTCAATTGTATAATCTAATCTCCATATGCTTCTTCAATTTTGGTTTGCAATTGATCATCAAACTCATCTAATTGTTGTAAGAATGAGAGTACCTGAGAATCATTTTCAAATACTTGCCAATTCTCATCATTGTTTGGAATAGTCGGCCTCACTATAACTTTTACTGACTCATTGTTAATTAATAGGCCAGTTGCTGGATCAAATTGTGAGCCAATCTGGGCCATCCTATCAACTTCAAAATTTTGAATCCTAGGGACTATCTCAATATTGAAAGCTTCAAAATCTTCTATTAAGTCTCAAATCCTATGCCTGTAGGATCTCATCCTTACATTTTTAGCTGTTGCCTTTTCTCTAATTTGCTTTACTACTAATTCTGAATCTCCTTTTACTATTAGATTCTTTATTCCCTTTTTCTTGGCTAACAAGAGCCCATGTACTAAAGATTCATACTCAGTATCATTATTAGTGCAAGCAAATTGGAAATAGATAGCCCTTAAAAAAATTTCACCATTTGGAGTAGTAAGACAAATTCCTGCCCCAACACCATGTTTACTTTTAGCCCCATCGAAATTTAAGGTCCAAATTTCTGAATCTTGAGTATTTGGTTCCTCTTCCCTCAAAACATTTGGGGTTTCATGGTCCTCATCAAAAATGGCATATGTGCCTAGACCAGTAGAGTCATAATTTCCATATGGGTCATTATGCATCATAGCCAACAATTGGTTATTTTCTTCTTCTTGATCATGCTCAGTCCAGTCACCTAACTCTTCAACAAAAATCCTTTCTTCCTTATTTAACATAGCATGATCTGCCTCTAATTTTGATGTTGGTTCATTGGTGATATGATCTTTTGATAGTGGTTCAGATAGAATTTTCATCTTCAAATCGTATTTGGTTCTCAAGATGAGGTGAGACCAATCAAGAGACATATACCCTCCTATTTTGGTTGTAAAGTCTCTGGATAAACATAAACCAAAAATAGGAGGTATATCTATGACTACTACATCTTGGTTGACAATTATATTGGGACAAGTATATAACTGCAATGGGAGTTGTTTAATTCTCTCTATTGTTTGTACTATTTTGCCATCTAGCTGCATAACTCCTTTTGTAAGGTGTTCATATTTTATTTTCAAAGCATCAGCTATTTGCTTAGGTATCACTATAGTACTGGCTCCTAAATCTATTAGTGCATTATGCAAGAGTTTCTTTCCAACTATCAGAGTCAAATAGAAAGGTTCTGGTTTGGATTTACTTACTTCTGCTACATTGTTCACAAAGGCTATTGTCTTCAGAGGAACTGCATCCTTGATTTTTTCTTTATCAGCAAGTCCTTCTTTGGTGTCATCATGCTTAGGCATTGCTTAGCCTTGTATAGCCTCTTGTAACATCATCTTTTGTTCAGGAATAGCTAGTATGTCCCATATTGATACTTGTGTTGGAGTCTTCTTTAACTGATCTACCACATTCATTGGTCCCAATGCTTAAGCTCTTTGAAAATAAGGATATCTTGTTTTTTCTTGAACTTGTGTAGGAATAACATGGCCCTACACTAGCTGAGGCACTTCTTGTTTGACAGCTATGTTTCTTTGACCTTGAAATGGAGGATTCTCCATAACTTGACTATTTGTAGCTTCAAGCTGTTCCATCATTCTTCTCTTTGACCTAGTATAGTAGTCTAATTGCACTATTGGTTTCTTGGAAGCAGAAGCTTCATTCAAGAATATTGATTCTTCATCTTCAACCCATAAAAATAGAGCATGTTCAGAGGCTATTTCTTCCTCTTATTGTAGAGACATCCCTTGCATCTAAGCCATTAGGACTGAATTTTGCATACCAAGAGATTGGTAGGCCTGATTGTCACTAGTGCTTGCAAATTGTCCCTCCATTCTTCTTTGCTCTGCTACCTTTTGTTGTAGGTTACCCATGGGGAAATATCTTGGTGCATGAGCATTATTACAAGAAAAACACCAGGCATTGGTGCTATCTACATAATTATTTTGCCCTTGGACAATTTCTCTATTTGAATTGGGGGGAACAACCTGTGAGGGGGTAGGGACTGCAACTAATTGGTTTGCTAGCTGAGAGTTATTTTGCCTTTGAGGACCCTGGTATTGGTTAGGCTATGATGAAAATATATTTCCTTGATGGCCTTGATATGGAGGCCTAGGGTAAGGATTTTGTTGTCTCTTTATGTTAATCAACTCATTAGAAATGTCCTTAAGATATTCATGATATCATCCATCTCAGATGACTGAGCAGGGACAAGTTATTTAGCAGGTGGTTAAGGATATTGATACATAGACACAGGTGGAGCTATGGATTTAGGCATTTCTTGAGGTAATGGCAAGGAAATTTTTGGAAACATGGGCATGGGAGGCCTTGGGGGCAACTTTCCAACATCTATCAAATTATTTTCAGCTCTGACTGCATAGTCATAAGCTTCTGGTAGAATCTAACCTCCAAGTGACTGAATCATAACAGATATGTCTAAATTTAAAGCCTTGAGATAAAACACTATATCCATACCTGGTAATGGTCTAGATGTAGCAAGAATCTTTTCCCAAGTCTTTTGAAATTTGGAGTTGAAGTCAGTCATTGCTTCTTGTGGTGCCCTTTGGATGGTAATCAATTGCTGCAATAAAGAAGACTTATCACCCTTTTATTCAAATCTTTCAAATAAAAGATCTCTGAGCTCATCCCATGTGGTTATTGTATTGGGAGTCAAGGATCGGTACCATTCCAAAGCCTTCCCTTTAAAAGAAGCTGCTAATAACCTTATAGCCACATTTTATTGTGTGATGATGTGTATAGCACAGACATCTGATACATCTTGAAGATTTTCTTCAGGTGTTTTAGAATCTTGCCCAGTGAATTTGGGTAGAGCTTTCAAGGCATTTACTGGGATCAGATCCCAAGTAGTTGGTGGTACTAGGAGGATCAGAGGACTACCAGTGTTCCAACTTGCATAATTCCTTGGGGGAACAGGGACTCCCATATTTACTCTCGGTATTGGTATAAGATGATTGACTCTCTTTGGACTAGTTACCAAAGGTGGTACAAGAATACCTAGATTTACATCAGATTGAGATCTAGTTACTGGTCCACAGCTCTGACTCCTTGTAGCTCTCTAG
Source organism: Torreya grandis (assembly GCA_037957365.1). Classification (NCBI taxonomy): domain Eukaryota; kingdom Viridiplantae; phylum Streptophyta; class Pinopsida; order Cupressales; family Taxaceae; genus Torreya; species Torreya grandis. Next base: position 858,055 of record JARHVA010004213.1, read on the forward strand.
TTCATATGGTCTTGAAAGAAACTTCAAGATGTGTCCCACTGGGCATGCCAAAAATTGTTGATGGTTAAAATTGTGCTTTGTTTCTAACATCAACAATGGGGAGTTTCAAGAATGTGGGACTTGTGATTTGAAACAACCTCCAAATTTTTAAGAAGCTGGTCTCTTCTTTATATCAAGTGTTGGGGAAAAGGGATAGGAATTTAAGCAAAAACACAAATGCAAAGAAAGAAAATCTAACTATGGTGATGCGCCTGAATGTAATTTTGATCCTTAATCCTAAGCACAGTGAAACTATATGTAAGATTCAATTACATTAAAGTGCAGACGAGGCATGATCAATGTAAAAGATAGAAACAATAAAAACAAAGGCTCACAGTTTTAGACTACTTTTTCAATGAAACAAAAAACATCAACAAAGGCATAGAACTCTGTCTTCTTATTAATTCTCCAGCCACATAAGAGCCACAGAAACATGCATAGTTACATAAACTTTACAACTTAAGAAAATAGAATAAAGGCAAATGATATTCCTAATCACAGCTCTAGAAAGTCTAAAACTCTTGACAATAATTCTCTCAAAAAATTCTCACTCTAAGTATCTGATGATCATTTGGTGATCCCTACACTCCTCTTTATAGCCTTGGATTCCCTCCAAATTGTCCATGCTTTCCCAAACTTATGGCCCAAACTGAACTCTAACTGAGCTAGAAGTGTCTATCAGAAGATATTTCTTAGATTTTGAAACATTTTGTCTTCCTACAGTTTACTTGCTGAAATAGATACACAAGATGCTCTATTCTACTAAACAAAAGAGGACACTTAGTCAATTCCCTAAAAATCTTCTTATTTTTTAGGAGACACCGGAAAATGACACTTGGCATGTTTTGCAACACTTACTGAAGACACGTGACACTTTTTGCTTTACCTATACTCTTACTATATCTTCCTCAAGAATGTTCTGACTTTGACACCTATCACAATCCACTTCTTTGGCACTTAACAACTTAACAAAAATAATACTCACCACATTTCTTACTTGAGCAACTTTTAAAAGGGGCATAGAGACAGATGGCAATCTCTGCTTGCTTCAACAAAGGACACGTAGCAATCTCCACTGCTCTTTAGCTATACTGTGGAAATGTTTAGGATGCATGTTAGGCTCTTACGGATGGTGACACTTTATAGCTTTCGTAGACTTTTATAAATAAAACTTGGGACCCACCACAGTCTTTATTTAGCAATGAAACACAAAGAAGATCCTTCGAATGTCGACACGTGGTGGCTTCCACTACTTTTGGGAAGATACGAGGCATCTTTCGCTACTTCTGCTAGGGGTATGTGGTGTCTTCCGCTGCTTCTAGGAATGGAGTAGAAATGGGCTTGGTAGATGACACTTGACAGCCTCTGCTTGAATGATTTGGTTGTGCCTTACTGCCTTCTGAAAGGGCACTTGACCCTTTGGTTTTTTGGGATGCTCCTTTAAACTGCTCGAATGTACTAAGCCGTTGAACTGAATAATTGAACCAAAAATGGTTCAATGGTTCAACAATTCAATGGTTCAACATTATGCACCATTTACACATGAACTGAGGCATTGGACCAACTTATTGAATCAAGGCATTGAACCAACTTATTGAACCAAGGCATTGAACTAAACATATTTCGAATGCTGACACATGGTGACTTCTGCTCTCTTCAGCTGGGATACGTGGCATCTTTCACTCACTTTTAGAAAAGCAATTTGGAGCCTTTTGTGATTTCCACTTGGCACTTTCTGCCTGATCCTGATACTTAGCTTGTTGAAAACTTTCACTAAAAATAGATGAAACACGGGTGCCAATATGAAACTTGGATGCCGACACTTGTCACTTTCTATTGAGTTGCTATTAGACACGTGGCATGTCTCGACCAACTTATAGAAGATATGAAAGGTGCCTCAGATGATGCCACTTGGCAGCTTCCACTTGACTTCGATACTTAGACAAAAATGAATCAAAAGGAAAACTAGCGCCTGCGCTCTATTTCAAAACTTTGCCATCTTGGACCAAGGTATGCAGGAACAAAAATTTTATAGTGCACAACTGCAATGTAGAGTAATTTTTAGTCTACACTACCCATTAGAGGCATTTATACCAATCCATCTTTATACATTGATACATCTACCTACTCAGGGGTATCTCCCACATAGTTGTTATAAAGAGGTTTTATGTTTACATTTTATACATTCTAGTTATGCATTGATTTATCCTAATATTGATCATTGTTATTCACTACTCAGATTTGTTTTTGACTATCATCAATTAGCTTAAGTATATATGTACCCTATATTTTACATAGACTTGTAGTACATAGTTATACATGCTTTCATTTCTAGATCCTAGATTAGACTTGATTGTGTTCTTATGATTCTAACATCTTTGAGGGCATTTGAATATGCAATTGTTCATTAGATTCTATGCCATTTATCTATTTGTATGCCTTGGACATGTGCTCATGTCCCTTGTGTATGCTATTTTATTCTTCTATATGTGGACATTTGAACATGTCCTTCCTTGTGGATCTATGCCAAAATTGTTTGTTGTTTATGTATGTGGAAATTTAAACATGGCTTTGTATGTATTCATTCCAAATGTAGTGACATGTGCCCATCTCCCTTGCATTATGTCCCCTTGGCCTAATTTTTACATGCCTCATGTGCTTGTATGTTTTCTTATTTGGAAGTTTCTACACCATGACACTTGTATTTTCTTGTTACACACACACACACACACACACACACACACACACACACAACAATTTTTGATGCTATGAAATATCTCATATATCTACGTATCCTACTAGGGAGCCTTGATGGAAATCATGCCCCATCCCCTAGGTAGTTACTCAGATTTTACTACTACTATACATTACTTACATCTATATTGACACCCTTGTCTAATGCTAGATTACAACATACACCTTACATTTCCTATTATTTATCAGATACATTTACATTATGATGGTATTATTGTACATTATATTGGAATAAATGCTCTAGCTAATAAATTTTGTAAAGCTACTTATTTATAGGGTAGTTATTACATAGGTTTCACAATTATCATCAAAAGAGGGGGCATTCACTAGGGTTTGTCACAGATATCAGGATTCTACATTAATTTTCACTTATACATTTAAGTACATAGGCTCAGTTAAAGAAATAAGACTTAGGCCAAACACATGATAGCACAAAGGTTTAATAGTCAATTCAGACCACATAGAGATCAAATTAGGTAGTTATTAGTGCCTAGATTGGGACACTAGCACCATAAGGTACTGGTATCCACTACAGAGCACTACTATTTGGTAGCCCTAGCTTCAGAGTAGTCTGGATAATTAAACTTAGTATACTAGATACAAAATATATTTACATAGATACAGTCACAAGTTTGGCATTTATGTTTAGATTTAGCTTAGATTCAGTCATTTAAATTTAATTTCATACCATTTAGTCAAATTTGGGGTCATCATGCATGACATGATCACTCATACATTCAAATTAGTTACATAGATTCAACTATAACATACTTGATTTAGATTCAGTATACTCAGATACCATATTGGGGCCATGTATGTGGCACATAGTTTCTACATACTCAACTTTAGATAGATTGATTAGATGGAATGGCAAACTCCATCTCATTCTCTCCATTGTATATACTTTCTATGGTTATCATTATATTTATGACTTACTCCATCTACAGTGGTTTCCATTCCCAAGTGGCCCAAAGTTGCCTAATATACCTGAGTGGCCATAAAATTGAATACATAGTTAGATTACTTAGTTATATACTTTCATCACTTTGTACAGTACAGTTACAGATAAATCTACTTCACACATGTGGAAATGATGGATTCATGGACTACTTGAGTTCTTGAGCCACATATATGAAAGAGTTTTACACACAAACTTATCCAATCTATTCACATAGATTAGGATCCACCAAGTAGGGGTGGGCAATAATGGAGTCAAAACCAAATTGAGTTCTTGAGCCACCCATATGAGGGTTGAACAAGATATCAACACAATTCAACTTATTCAATGATATGATCACTATGCACATTAACACACATAGGTTATCATCAGGTTCATGCATTAGTTTGCATACCAATTTATTTGTATTTGTTCCTTTCCTCTCTCTTTACTCAGTTAATTCATTTCATCATAGTCTTTTAATTTTGATTATCTTATTAGTAATGACTAATTTTTGCATGTTTCATTGTAGGACATTGCTTTGGATCATATTTCACATTCCCAGACCCATATTCACATATTCAAACTCATCTACATGGGATTCAATTCCAAGGTAAGTATATGTATGCTTCTTTTTCATTAATACTAGTCATTTCACTTTGTTGCATTACTAGCATAAATAGGAGGAAAATATAATCACCTAAAAGTGGTAATTTGATGCTAAGAGTGTTGCTTGAGTCACCCTATACTTAGGCTATCCATATACCTATTCTAGAGCCTTACACTTACATTTTCAGCCATTCATCAGACCATAATCACCTAAATCCAGTCAAGACACAGTCCTTGAACTGTTACCCCTAACTTTAATCCAAATTTCTTAGTAGTCTTCCAAAAAGACTAGTGCACACTTGGGACACTATGGCCACATGGTACTAGTGTCCCAAATTAGGCCCTATTGTTCTTAGCCCTAGCTCTTTCCAACAGATAATTTTTCAAATATGTGCCCCTTCTAAGCTCATTTTCTTATTCGCACAATAAACATAACCCTATAAATATAAGTCTAACCCACCTCTATTGACTAGATAGAAAATAGATGCAAAATATATTCAAACCAAAGATAAATTTGTGCAAAATCAAGGTACATTATCCCTATTCTACCCTAATTTCTACATACTATCATCTACAACAAATTTAATTCTAGTTTTCAAGTATTTCAAATCTCAAGCACATTCAAGGTATCCAAGGCCACTCTCATTCTAACATTCACTTTTACATACATCAAGCACTAAGTGGAAGAAGTAAATTAGACTTGACCCCTCTTTAGAGTATTAGTATGTAGGTAATTCTCTACATAGTGGGGCATTGATGATCTCTATTCCATCCTACTAATACACTCAATTCTTGATCATATCATACTTGTAAAGAGAACTAAGGTTTGCACATCAAATCAAGATTTATAGGTATGATACACATGTACAAGTTTCGATCATGTAGGAAAAAACATATAAACATAGGTTTAGGTGCTCCCTAAAAATATGAATAGTCATATAAAGGTGACATTAGTGCCATATTAAGGACACTACACATGGATGGTGCTACTATCCAAACTAGATGCTACTATCCAATAAATAGATGAATATTAGAACCCTATTAGTGATATAGTCTACTATTCATATCTCCATTTTTAGAACCCAAATCATCTATGATAGTTAATTTTTAGCTAAGTCTCTATTTATCCCTACTTGTTACTAATTATAGAAAGTTAAACAAGGTTAAAATCATTTACAAATTAGGAGGTTAATTATTGTAATTTATTTAACTAATTTAAACATTTCAGCACTTTAACCAAACATAGGTAATTACTCTTTTAAAACCCTAAAAGGTTAAATTAACAAGACTATTACTAATTTTTGGGAGTACTTACAACTATTTTTTAGGTCCCATTCTTATGCACATGAAATTTGGAAGTCTATGTTGTGCTTGGAAAACTTAATTTAGTCTACAAACCCTAATCCTCCTTGAAATTATGGAATGAGATAAAAATGTGTGTTCATTAGTAGGATAGGTTGGACATCCTCAACACCCTATTGTGAAGAGAGTTACCTACATAACAATACTTTGATGAGGTATCAAGTTCAATATAGATATCTCACCTAGTAGTTGATGTAAGTGTAAGTGAATACTAGAACGAGAGTGGTCTTGAATGCCTTAAGTGTGCTTGAGCTTTGAAATCTAGGATTAGGGTAACTATAGATGGTAGTATGAAAAAATAAGGAAGAATAGGATCAAATACCTTGATTTTTCTCAATTTATTTCTTATTTGGATGTGCTTTTACATCTATTTTCCATCTAGTGAATAGAGGTCAAATATCCATGTATTTATATAGATTCATAGCTTGTCCGGATATAAAATGTACATAGGCTAACTTTAAGAGGGGCACACATTTGAAAAAGTATCCATTCAGAAGATTTAGTTTGAGGGACACTAATACTGAGTTGGGGACACTAGCATCATGTGGCTACAAGTCCTTAGTATGGTGTTATTGTCCACCTGGAAAATTTCTAGGCACACTTGGTTAGGATCTGGGAATGTTGTCCTGGGATAGTGTTTAGCTAACAAAAGATGGTTTTGGTCTGTACAATGTCTAAAAAGGTGTAGTAAAGGATCTAAGATAGGTCTAGGGATAAGCTAGGAATAAGCTAACTCAAGCAACACTCTTAACATCCAAATACCACTTTTAGGTGATTACACTACTTGAAAAATATAATGGAACCTCATGGTTTTAACAAGGTGGGTAATTAAAGAACATCCACCATTAGTCTTAAAAATTATTTCTTATCAAATTATGCTGGCACTGATGGATTAGAAACTATTTTTTTATAATGGAAAAGGTGCATTGGTTTATAAATCAATAAGCAATACACAAAATTGGTATTTTGTTATTTTTTATCCTTCACACCATGCACTGATAATTTTTTAGCATAATGATCCCTACATTTCTCTCTATAAGATTCATGTTTATCAATTTGACTCATTATCAATTCAACTTGACCTACTACTAAATATAAGGTATTTATCAAATAAGTACGATGGGTGTTATTCGAATAGAGGTCTCTCATTCTTTGAATTGTCTCTTTAATTTATCTTTTGTTTTCAACTATATGTGTAGTTAGATCCTCGTGACTACTGGGGAGGTCTTATGGATTTGTAAGAGGAATAAAAGCAGGCTTAGGAGGGTCTTGTCTGGCACTTTAATGGTTTGCTTAAATAAAAAATGGTTTTAACAAAAAAATAATGCCAATTCAAAATAATTGCTAAAATTTTGTGTTAATCGGTAGGAATTTTGCTTACTTACCTCCCCTTCACTGTGGCATTTTTAAATGTTTGACCTAATTGGCAAATTGAAGTAAGTGCGGTGTGTTTTCTCCTTTTGGAAATATAACATGAACATGGTTTGATAGTTGGGGGCAAAGAACCAATTTAAATTGAAATAAAAAATAAGGGTTTGGAATTTTTGACACGTATTTTTATTTTTATGTATTTTTAACATAAAACATACACATTTAGGCTTGGTATTTACCGATCCTAATTTTGAATAATGTATAGACATTATTAAAAATGTCCACATAATTATCTCGCAACTCCGTGCACTTACCCTTTGCTAAATTTGAAAATTTACTAACTATGAAAGTACAAGAAAGAAATATAAACATCGTTGGAAAGCTAACATGTAGACTGTTTCAAGATCTAATATTGAGAGGATAACTATGTTTACTATGTGTGAATTAGAAACATGAGATGGCAGGGTACCCAAACATGAGCAATAATATTTGATAAGGTAGGGGTGTATTTTAGTCCTTAGGGAGTGTTTTTTTCCAATAATGAACATGGATATGATATTTTTAGGTTATATACACCTTCATTTCCTTATTCTACATATTGTGTTTGACCTTCCAATGCATTTTAATGACCATTGTATAACTAATTTTCCACACAAAACCCTAACTCAATAAGTAAGAGGATCAATGCAAATAATGGACTAAAAAGGGGTCAGTGGTTTAAGTTGTGTGAGACCTCAACACCACTTGTGTTAAGTGTTGCATACATACCATACTTCAAAGAGAGATACCTATAATTATCCCATGTTATGGTGGTGTGTGTAAAATTGGTGCAATATATTATAGGTTGGTGCAATTCCTATGTGATGAAGTGTTTCAACCATGACTTATGACCTTAGATGTGTATTTAGACTTTAGCTCAAGGATACTAGGGTTATATGTAATTAGAATTGGGAGAAATAGGGGATCTTTTCTCAATATGCAATTAGAATTATGGTACTTTTATGTGTGGAATCCTCTTATGTGCAAAATGGTTTTAAATGTGTTTATATAGTGGTATTTTTGGAATTCCTTTAGATAAGGCTCATTAAAACTTATGGGCCAGCCTTTACACAACATTAAATTTTTAAAATATATATTAGTTGGTAGGAGGACAAATTATAGAGGATGTAGACAATAATGGGGTGTTTTATGGTCCCAATGGGCTGCTCATGTCCAAAAGGTGGAAAAATCTAAACAAAAGGTATAAATCAAACTAGGCATGAGACTGGGTTACTAAAAAATTAGATAGATGTATCTTAAAGTGATTTGTGGTGTTTGAAAGAGTGGTATACCATATGAAAAGTGAAAGAAAGCATTCAAAATGACTTAGAATAGGTCAAGACCTAAGTGTGTCAAAAGTGTGATCACAAGTGCACGATTCCAACCTAAATGTTAATTTATGTGACTATAATTATATACAAAATTTATTGTTTTATCAAAAATAAAATAAAAATAATTTGATAGAAACATAAACATCAAGGATGATGAATTAACAAGGAATTTTCAAGATAACACACCATTAAAGACATAATGGCGTTAGGTATGAAGAAGATCACTACTTTAAGAAGCACTTAAGAGAAGTAGTACAAATTTATAAGCAAAGGGACAATATGATCATAGATGTGAGTTAGGTTTGAACCAAATATAGAGATCAATAATTAATATTCTAAAAAATCTAAATAGTAAATTAAAAATCATCATCAAAAACCTATTTAGTACCTAATTAACCACTTATTTGTTATTGGAGTACAATCTCTTCTCTAATTAACAACTCAATTAATTTAACCATTGTTAATATATCTAATTATATAGAAATTAAGTTTTGAATATTACATAAGGAATAAAAATATTATATTTAATTAATAATTATTATAATTTACAATTTTTTTTCTAATTTAATTATTAAAAACATTTTATTAATTATAAAATAATTTAGTAACATTATTCCTCCTCCTCCCCCTCCCCCTCCTCGCCCTCCTCCTCGCCTTCCCCCTCCCCTTCCCCTCTCTCCTCCTTCCCCTCCATCACCCCCACCCCCTCCTCTACCTCCCTTTCCCCCCCCCCCTCCCTCTCCCTTGCCTCATCCTTCCACTTCCCCCTCCCCCTCCTCTTATTTCACCTCCCCTACCTCCCCCTCATCCCCCACCTCCCCCTCCCCTTCCCCCTCCACTACCCCCACCTTAGCCTCCACCTCCCCTACCTCCCCCTCCCCCTCTTCTTCCTCCACCCCCTCCTTTGCCTTTCCCCTCCTCCCCCTTCACCGCCTGCTCTGCCCCTCCTCCCCTTCACCCTGCCCCTCCTCCCACCTAGTCCCCCCTTCCCCCTCTGTTGCCTCCTCCCCCCTCCCTCGCCACTACCCCCACCTCTACCATCCATTCCTCCCCCTCCCTCTCCCCCTTTGCCTCCCCCACATGCTCCCCCTACCTCCCCCTTCACCTCCTCTACCCCTCCCTCCCCCCTCCTCCTCTGCCTCCCCCTTCCCCCACTCCCCCTACCCCTCCCTTTGCCCTGCCCCCTCCTCCCCCTCTACCTTTGCCTCCACCTCCACTTCCTTCTCCAACATTTTTAGGTATTCTAATTATTAATTGCTCTGATCATTTATTAATTAATGACTATAAAATAAATTTTGTGAATATTCTAATCAAAATTATAAACATTATAATATATATTAAAATTTTGAAATTTTGAAATTTAATTTTTTTTTATGATCATGTCGATAATATATCATAAGTTACATATTTATCTTCTGATAATAATTATAGTCACATTATTAATATTCATCATGGTGTGCTTATAATAAATCACACAATATAGTCTAAATTTTTTTACTTCAATTTTTTTATTTTAAACTTCCTTCCTCATTTTATAATTGCATCCCCTGTTTCTACTACAATATTACAAATCTATGCCTACACAAAAATATCTCATATTTTTAAGATATGGCTATCCTTCCTGTAAGATGCATTCCATATATCATATTTTTAAAACATCTCATATCTTTAAGAAGTGGTTATCCTTTCGTATAAGATGCACCCCATATATTAAATTTAGAAAATACCTCATATCTTTAAAAAGAGACTATCCTTTCCTACAAGATATATCTCATATATCATATTTAGAAAGTACTTCATATCTTTAAGAAGTGATTATCTTTTCCTAATATTTCTAATTATATAGAAATTAAGTTTTGAATATTACATAAGGAATAATTTTTTATATTTAATTAATAATTATTGTAATTTACAATTTTATTTTTCTATTTTAATTATTAAAACTATTTAGTTAATTATAAAATAATTTAATAATATATTAGTAACATATTATTATTATTAATATTTTTATAGGTTTTATAATAACATTTTTAATTATTTTAATTAGTAATTAATTTGATCATTTATTAATTAATGACTATAAAATAAATTTTGTGAAGATTTTAATCAAAATTTTAAACATTATTATAAATATTTAAATTTTAAAACTTTAGAATTTAATTTAAATTTTAAAACTTTGGAATTTAATTTTTTTTAATGATCATGTGAATAATATATTATAATTTATATTGTTTATCTTCCAATAATAATTATAGTCACTAAATGCTTATAATAAATTCTAAAATATAATTTAAATATTTTAATTTTAATTTAGGGTGGGGAAATCTCCTTCCCCATTTTATAATTGCATCCCTTGTTTCTACTACAATATTACAACTCAAATGGGTACTTATGCCCACACAAAAATGTCTCACATTTGTAAGAAGTGGCTATCCTTCCTACAAGATGCACCCCATATATCATAATTAGAAAACACCTCATATCTTTAAGAAGTGGCTATCCTTTCCTACAAAATACATTCCATATATTACATTTAGAAAATACTTCATATCTTTAAAAAGTGGTTATCCTTTCGTATAAAATACACTTCATATATTATATTTAAAAAATATCTCATATCTATAAAAAATGGTTATCCTTTTGTACAAAATATAATTCATATATCACATTAAAAACATATCTCATATTTTTAAGAAGTAACTATCCTTTAATACAAAATACACTTTATATATCACATTCAAAAAATATCTCAGTATCTGTAAGAAGTGGCTACCCTTCCTCCAAAACACACATGTATAACATTTAAATATGACATGATGCCCCATTTACATGCAAAAGTTCCTCAAAACTAGCGACAGTCAAATCATCTCTCATATAATTGATGGTAATAAGTAGATTAAAGTAATTGAGTGGCTGCTTTAAGAATTTAAAATTAATACTTTTGACTTCTTGTCATTTTGTTAATCTGACAAATCAAGGATCGAATTCGCACAGCTGAATCGGTTGAAGATAAAACTTGTATTGGCCTATAAAATAATACAAAACCCTCTCACGCCTCCAAATTTGGATAATGGTTAATGTCTTAAGATTGAGCCTAAAATGACTCTTTCTTTTGACCTGATAAGAAAGTACCCTCAAATTTTAGGGGCAAAGCCAATAAAATTTAAAGGGATACTAAAAGAAATACAAAAATATACTTTTTGTGGTGCTCACATCATCACAATGATTTCAATTCCGGAGTTGGTGGAAACGGTCAATTTGAGTATCTTTGAGAAGGTCCACGTCTACTAAATCACAGGTTTGTCAAAGCTTCCCTGCACTTGCATGGTGGTAAAAGTGTTATTTGGACGTAGTTGATCGATGAGGAGAGGAAAGGAAAAGAAAGGATTTATTTTAAGTGATATCAAGTTTTATTATTCAAATTTATCGCGTCTTATTTATATTAAGATTATTATTATTTTATTATTAGTAATAAAGTGTTGAGAGGGTGTGGTTGGTATTACGCTTGACATATAGTTTAGTACTTGTTAGTTCAAAATTAATAGTTTGAAATATATGCTCTCGAGGACCTCACTCACTCCAGTTAAACTTTATTGAGACGAGGATGGGTTATAGTAGATGCGAACTCGAATCAAAACCCTAGACGTAACAAGAGCCTAGGAAGATAAAACATGAAAATAACAGCGTAATTATCGGAGTAGAAATTGAAACCTAAGTGGAAATAATAAGAGATTGTAACCGATTCCCATTATAACCAAAAAAAAAAAATATAGTAATAAAAATGTTGAGTAAAATTAATTATGAATATTTTTATCAAAATTTTAATCACACTCAAAGCTATATACATCCATTGCATAAAAAGATGGGAGCAAAAATACATACAATAAAAAAAAGGTAAACATTGTATAAAAAAATACGAGAAAAAATATATTCAATCAAAAAAATATAATTATTTAAACAAATAATAATAAAAGTTTGTAAAGTATAAGTATTCTTACAAAAAATATTTTAAAGTTTTTTATTTTATCTACTTTCAGTTGATGAGAGAAAATAAATTAAAAAAAGATGTAAATTAAATTGTTGTCACTATTGAATTGTACAATATTAATGAATTTGTTGTTAAAGATTTATTATACAAATTGCATATAAAACAACATTTATAAACAACTCTTTATTACTTTATATTAAAATTAAAGTGGTGAAAAATATTCATTAATAATATCAACTTAAACTAACAACAGAAATTAAAATGATTAAAAAGTTACCATATTCATATTAATAATATTAAAAATAATATAAAATTTTAAAAAAATTAATAAATTATATTTCTTTCATATTCTCTTTTTAAAATATCTATAAAACTAAAGAGAAAAAAATTTAAAATTCAATTCATACATAATTTTATATACATACCACTTCACATCATCATCTACTTTAAAAATAAATATATTGGAGGGGCTTTATATACCACTTCACATCATCATCTATTTTTAAAATGAATATATTGCAGGGGCTTTTTAACAAATTTCTCAGAATAGACATAAGAGTTGGAATGTCTAGAACTTATATGTAGAAAATCTTATTGCTTCATCAATACACTAACCACCTCCTTAAAAACAACATATAACAAAGAGACATGACATTGAATGCCTAAAATTTTCACCAAAAACTGCCTACATATTCAAATAACTGAAACCCTGAAAACAAGAGTATAAAAACACGAAGAAATACACAGAATACTCTCCATCCATCTACCCTCTAGGCTCTAATATAGGGCTAATACAGTCTTTTACACAGTGCCACTATCAGAAAATGAGTTAAAGAAGTTTATAATTTTGTCCTGGGCCATGGCCGTGCTAAATCTATCGTCCTTCTAGAGATCTGGAAGTTGAAGCATTTGTGCTGCGACTGTAATATGAATCAGATTTCAATTTATTCCTTGGTACAGTCATATCCAAATAAAACGGAACATCAAAGCCTGGCATGGGAGATTCTTCTTCAAGTATTGGCAACACTTGTCTCATGCCAAGCCTCTCTTCCGCCTGAGGATTAGAACAGAGTAAACCTAATTTGAGCACTCTCTCCATCTCATCTGCAACGTATTCACAACCAAGATGCGGATCGGCGGCTTCCATGAGACTGTCGCTGTGATACAGCTCTCTCACCCAATCCACCATAACTATTTGCACAGCATCGAAAGAGGGATCTACAGGCCTCCTTCCGCATGCAACCTCCAACATAAAAATACCGAAGCTGAACACATCTGTTGCGGGGGTGGCCTTTCCTGTGTGTACGAACTCCGGTGCGATGTATCCTAGTGTTCCCACCACACGAGTAGTTTGTGAGTTTTCATTATGTTCATACAAACGCGCAAGTCTGAAGTCCCCGAGCTTTCCATTAAGCTCTGAATCCAGCAAAACATTGCTGGACTTGATGTCTCTGTGTACGACCCTCTGTTCCCATTCCTCATGAAGATACAGCAACCCTGCAGCTACATCTCTGACAATTTTGTACCTCTGAGCCCATCCCAGCACTGTCTTTGGCTTCCCAAATATCATCTTATCCAGGCTTCCATTTGGCATATAGTCATAAACTATGAATAACTGTGTTGCCCGCTTGCAGTAGCCTCTGATTTGCACAAGATTCCGGTGTTGTAAACGGCCCAGACTTGAAATCTGTGCAATGAATTGCTTCACTCCTTCGTTGGTCTCTTTAGTAATGCATTTTACGGCAACTTCGAGGCCATTTATAGGAAGGATTCCTCTGTAAACCCGACCGAAGCCTCCGGAACCCAAAAGTCCTTCGTCTTGGAAGCCATTGGTTGCAATATATAGGTCTTTGTACTTAAATCTGTGAGGCCAGTACTCCATCTCCCATTCTTCAATAATGTTAGCGTTAATTATTCACTTTAACAATAAGCTAACTAATGAGTAAACTGCCACCGTTCATGCAATGTGCCAGTTCTCTTAGTTTTTAACTGCTTCTTTCACCGCAATTTTCTTTTTTTCTGCTGTTGTTTGAGTCTATATAATTTTTTGTTAACATAATATTATTTCAAGAAATATACATTATTTCAATTCTTTCTTGCTCTGTTTTTTTTGTACTCTGTTTTTCTTGTTGCTCTGTTTTTTTTCTGGTTGATCGATGCAGTTGTAGCTGCAAATTTCGCATGGTATCAAAACCTGGTTGCCAGAAAGAAGAAGTACAGTATTTTTTTTTGCAAATATAGAAGATCAAAGCTGAAAAATGGAATGTTCACCCTCTGCCATTCTCACACCATACAACTATTTTGATTGGAAGTCAAAGATTCTACTTCAGCGCAGAAGTAGAGGCCTCTATCGGATAGTTATGAATACAGAGGTTGAACCCAATCCAGCAATTGAAAAATCTAAATACTTCAACCGCATGGATGAAGCATTTGGTTTGCTATGCTTATCCATGTTGAGGCATGTACAACTCCAAACCAAGTTTGGAATACATTGGAGACTCTTTTTGGAAAGCAAGATGAAATGCGGGGTCATATCCTTGAAAATGAGCTCAACTCATTAGATCCAAGGAGTTTTGATAATATCCAAGATTTCTTCACAAAGTTCAAGGCCTTATTGCTTCAGCTCAAAGGATCTGGTATTGACAAATCCAAGGAAGAAAGCAAATTAATCCTTGCTATTCTATCAAAGTTGGGTCCAAAATATGCAGTATTTGTCTCTGCTTTCCACATAGTTAGGCTCACAACAGGAGCAACTTGGAAGATGCCCACACTAGATACCTTCATTGAGTCTCTAGTACATGAGCAGGATAAGCTTATAAAGATGGGCACATTGAAGAATTCCAAAGCTCATGCACTTGTTGTGCATGCAAGTGGGAAGAACAATTCCAAATCCAACCAGCAATTCAAAGGCAAAGGGAAAAATAATTCATATCCAAGAAAGGAAGGCAATCCCAAACCTCCAGATGGATCTACTGGCTCAAAAGAGAAGAAGGACAAAAAGGGCCAATCAAAGTGCAGCTATTGCAACTGTGGGTACCATCCAGAATCATCATGCATGAAGAAGACCATTGATCTCATGGCTCAGACACTTCAACAACATAATCTTGGTAGCCTTATCCCTGAGAGTGCCAAGAAGAAGTAGGAAGAAAAAGCCCCTGAAACAAGAGACAATGCTCATGCATTGATTGCTATTCATTCTTCTTCATATGCATGGATCATAGACTCTAGAGCTTCACACCACATGGCAGCCACAAAAGATGTTCTTTCTTCTTTGAAACCATATTCTGGTTCTCCTATTCTCATGGGAGACAGTTCTCCTGTAGAGGCAACTGGAATAGGGAGGGTAGAGGTTGGAATTGGAAGTTTTGAGAATGTTTTACATATTCCAAAGCTTTTTGTTAATCTTCTTTATGTGTATCAAATGATACATACTGGAACTGGTAGGAGAGTTGAATTCACCCTTGATTCGGTGACCATATTTGACATGCAAGACAACTCCAAAATTGCTGTTGGTAAGGCAAATCATCAATCTCATCTGTACACTTTTTCTAATTTTGTTGCTAAATCAGATTCTACTTTACTTCTAACACATGCAAATGATGAAAGTAGAATTTGGCATGAAAGATTTGGTCATTTAAAATTTAGATACATGCAACAACTTAACAAACAGGGAATGGTTAAAGGCTTGCCAGCCATAGACTTTTCTGATGGAATTTGTGAAGGATGTGCTCTTGGAAAGCATCCACAAGAAAAGTTTCTAAAGGGGAATGCATGGAGAGCCTCTTCTCCTTTAGAGCTTGTTCACAGTGATCTTATGGGTCCATTTCCTGAACCTTCCATGAGCAAAGCCAGATATGTGTTAACATTCATTGATGATTGCACAAGATACACATGGGTGTATTTTCTCAAATTCAAATCTGAGGTGTTTGAGAATCTCAAGATTTTCAAAGTCCATGCAGAGAAGCAGTCTGGAAAATTGATCAAGATCCTCCGCACAGATAATGGAGGGGAGTATGTCAACAATGATGTCCAACATCTTTGTGATGAAGCAGGAATACAATTGCAGAACACAATTCCATACACTCCACAGCAAAATGGGGTAGCTGAGAGGAAGAACCGATCTTTGAAAGAGATGGCCAGCTTCATGTTGCATGCTAGGTCCCTTCCCTCCAAATTGTGGGCTGAAGCAATCAACTGTGCTTCGTACATACAAAATAGATCTTTTCACAAATCTGTCACAAGACAAACACCTTTTGAAGCATGGAGAGGCATGCAACCATAAGTCACACATTTCTGCATCTTTGGATCCCATGCTTGGGCACGCATTCCTGCAGATAAGAGGAAGGCTTTGGACCCTCAAAGCAAAGAATGCATCTTTGTTGGATATCCAGATGGTGTAAAGGGATATAGACTACTAGATCTTTCCATAGAAACACTCTTCATTGAAAGGAGTGTCTACTTTGATGAAAGTCTTCCACACGCATCTCAGGTACAACATTCCACCACCTCTATGCTTCCTCATCTTACAAATCTCAAAGATACATGCAATCATTATGATCTTATTTAAGATATTTTTGAATCTGATTCAGAGGAACATGAGCATGCATATGCTGATTCACAACCAATCCTTGATTTGGATTCTAGTGATGATTCAGTGTCCCATGTGGAAAATCAAAGAACAAGGAGATTAGCTGATATATATGAAGTCCCTCATGCACTCTCAGCTACCGAGCTCATCATGCCGATGCATGCCTATGTGGTTCTAGCATCTGACCCTCAAACTTATGCAGAAGCTACAGGGAATCCTCTTTGGGAAGTAGCGATGGATGAGGAGTACAATTCCCTCATTGCAAACCAAACTTGGGATTTGGTTCCACTTCCTTCCAATCGCAAACTTGTAAGATGTAAATGGGTCTATTGGACAAAGAAATTAGTAGATGGACATGTGAGCAGATACAAAGCACAGTTGGTCGCCAAAGGTTTTCAACAAGTTCATGGCATTGACTGTGATGAGACTTTTGCTCCAGTCGCAAAAATGGACTCCATTCGATTGGCTCTTGCCATTGCAGCATCAAGAAGGTGGGAGGTTCATCACATGGATGTGAAGAATGCATTTCTTCACGGTGATCTTGAGGAGGAGATCTACATGGAGTAGCCACAAGGGTATATACAAAATTCCTTATTGGTATGTAAACTCAAGAAGTCACTCTATGGCCTCAAGCAGGCACCTAGAGCTTGGTATGCTAAAATGGATTCTTATCTTCTGTCTCAAAATTTCATACGATGCAAATTTGATCCAAATGTTTATATGCTAAGAACCTCTGATTCTTTGTTGCTCATAGTACTCTATGTAGATGATCTAGTAATAACAGGTGATTCACCCACCGCCATTGCTGCAATTAAAACTATTTTGCATGATAGATTTTCTATGACAGACATGGGTCTCCTACATTTTTTTCTTGGCCTTGAAATCAATCAGGGATCACAGTTGCTCAATCCAAGTATGCACAAGATCTCTTGGTTCGGTTTCACATGACTGACTGCAAGTCAGCTGTCACACCTTTCCTATCAGGGTTCAAGCTTGAAGATGGCAAGAACACACCATTGGTTGATTGCACACACTACCGTCAACTTGTGGGGAGTCTTCTTTATCTCACTCACACTTGTCCAGATCTCTCATATGCAGTGGGGGTTGTTTCTAGATACATGCAAGAGCCGCATGAGCTACATTGGAAGGCTGCCAAGCGTATACTTCGCTATGTCTAGGGAACCATTTGCTATGGGATTCATTATTCAACAAGTTGTGTTTTAGATCTCATTGGCTACACTGATTCTGACTGCGCTGGTGATAACATTGATCGCAAGTCCACTTCAAGGTATGTTCTTAGTTTGGGATCAGGGCCCATTTGTTGGTCAAGTAAGAAGCAATCTACCATTGCATTATCATCAACAGAGGCTGAATATAGAGGTGCAGTCAACGTTACCATTCAAGTCATTTCGCTGCAACACTTCCTAACTGAGCTTGGTATCCTCTTTCATCGTCCGACTGTCATTTGGTGTGACAATTAGAGTACACTGAAGGTTTGTAGAGATTCCATACAACGGCAAAGGACCAAACACATCGAGATCCACATGCACTTCATCTGCGAATTGATACATGATGGAGTCATCGACTTGCAATATTGTGCCACTTCTGAACAGATTGCCAACATCTTCACGAAGACATTTACTGAGCAAAAGTTTCATTTTCTATGAGACCTTCTTGGTGTGAAGAACACTGCAACACAGTAGTTGCCATGCACACTTAGTGTACTTTTGAGGGGGGGTTTTATTCCCACAGGATTTTCCCTCTTTCCTCTTTTTTTTTTTGTCTCCTTAGTTAGACTTAAGGGGGGGTGTTAGCGTTAATTATTCACTTTAACAATAAGCTAACTAATGAGTAAACTGCCACCGTTCATGCAATGTTTCGGTTCACTTAGTTTTTAACTGCTTTTTTCACCGCAATTTTCCTTTTTTCTGCGGTTGTTTGAGTCTATATAATTTTTTGTTAACATAATATTATTTCAAGAAATATACAGAATTTCAATTCTTTCCTGCTCTGTTTTTTTTCTGGTTGGTCTATGCAGTTGTAGCTGCAAATTTCACACATCTGTATGCTTCTCTCTCTTCAACCATACAAATGATGCGGCAACCACGACCAGAAAGAGGAGGACGCAAGCTGTGGTAACGCCGACTATAAGCCGTGAGTTGGGACTCTTGGAATGGTTGCGTACAAAGGATGGAAGATGAGATGTATTCAGGACAGGTGCGGATCCATCTGTGCTGAAGCTCCAGTCGAGGAGGTATTTGTCCTCAATAATGATTCCCGTAGCAGCCGAGAAACCAACGTACGTTTCTTCTTCAAGAATGTTTGAGAGAGAGATATTTTTCATACATATCAGTGGTTTCTGAGGGCGATGCGAACCAGCCTGCACAATCGTAACATTAAGCTCGTTAGCAAGATGATCGTAATCAATCCAAGCTTGAATGTTGTGTCCATTCTTGAGATCCAAAACTCGGAAGTCGGTGTTGTCAATCCAGTAGCCTGCAGGCCGAGAGTCTGAAGACACGAGGCTGTTGAGATCCACACCGACGTGATTGTCATCGATGCCATTGAATTCCACGGTCCTTCTTGTGTCGAACTCGACCGCAAACAGATGATTATAGGCCTGTCCCATGCTTGAAATATTGCTTACCAATCCCAGGTACTGACCTGGTAAAAGTTCATCTGGAAATTTGTGAGGCGTCATGACAAACGCCAGTCCAGGCCCGGTTTGTGAAGCGGAGGGAGTAACTATACTAAATACAAAAGTAGTGCTAAAAGAATAAGTAGAATCCATGGAGCCGCGATCTTTCATTCGCACAGATTGTCTACGAAAAGCACGGCCAACAGTGAATTTCGATGGATCGATGATGGAGATGGCATTGGACTGCACTGAAGCATTCCCAAACAACTCGAGGGTCGAATCCCCACCACTGAATTGATTGAAGATAAAACTTGTACCCCCCTGCGTAATGAACGATGGAGGACTAGGAAGAAAACAAAGACCACACACATTGTGGACATTGTCGACCTCTTTTGCTCGAATTCAGAACACGATGAAACATAAATCGAAATTGTAAAGGAAATGCGAAGGCAGATGAGAATTTAACCAATACCTATGTCCTTTACTATTTATTTCGAATTATTTGTAATAATGATGTCAATATAAACACAAATTAATTAAGTCGAGATACAGGGCAGGACAAGAAACTAAATTTGAGCGAACAGAGCGTACAGAATTATAACTTTGGCCTTGCACATCTTTCATTGTACAACAGTAGGGTAAGTACGGGATGGGGTAAAATAATTCAAAACACTAGCACGCCTCAAAATCTGGATAATGTTGAGTGTCTTATGATGAGCCTAGAATGACTTTGTCTTGACCCTCAAATTTGATGGGGTGAAAGCGAAATAACATTTTTTGGTGGTGCTCACATGGTCACAATGACTTACAGAGTTGGTGGAACTGTCAATTTGGGTATCCTCGAGAAGGTCCACGTCTACTAAATCAAAGGCATGCCGAAGCCATGACCCTGCATGGTGGTAGGTGATTGATGAGGAAAGAAAAATTTGCTATTTATATTTATTGTGTTTTATTTGTATCAAGAGTATTTTTTTATTTGATGAGGTAAAACATTTTTTATCATAGTTACGAATTTGTATGGAGTACAATCAAGGTCTATTTTTCATAACAAATGAAAGAGAAATAAAAGACAAAATACAAAGGATGCCATCATCCAAGATAAAGAGTACCAAGGATAGAAGAAAAGCTAGGTCCACTACACTCCAATCAAAATGCAATGAAAGGCAAAAAGAACATGAAAACAACGGAAAAATGTCAAAACACCCCGAAAATGGGGTAAAAAAAGAAACAACTAAGATAAAAACTCGCTAACCATTTACGAATTAATTATTACATTCATTAATATACACACATTAAATAACAACTGACATAAGGATGAATTTGTTGAACACATGATTCACTCCATTTTATTTGTTATAATAACTATTTTATTGTTTATTTACCATAATTATCAAAAAGATGTTATTATTGGTTTATGTTAGTATTGGAGTGTGAGCATGTCGAATAAAAATTCAAATTCTTATTTTTCGGAATGCTTCACCAGTAAGCAAGGCATTGCCATCATTTCAATAAGATTGTACTGATAAATGAAAAAGATTATACCTATAAGATATAATGTTTGATTAATGCCTTCCTACTTACATTTATATTTAATGATTATTGACTTTCTTTATCTTTGACTTAGAAAAGTATTTCATTTCTTAATATTGCATTTCTTAGAATTTGCTACGTATTTTGATATACAATATATAATATTCAAGCATATTTAGTTCATAACATTTCTTTTGGTTTCAATTTTAAAATTTAATTTTCTTATAATTATTTTTTAATCTATATAATGTCTTTTAATCGATAGAAATTATTTTTATTATGTAAATATTCTAATTCAATTTATGATTAAGGTTGAGACTAAAGTATCAATAGGTATAAGGATAAGTTTATATAGTTGGGGGATAAAAGGTGGCATATTGGTAGACATAATTTTCCTAAAATTTTATAAATTTAAATTTTTGTAGATAATTTAAGATATCTACATTCTAAATTTGAAGATCGTGTAAGAACATGAAATGTAGTATTTCGATTCTAGTTTTTAAAACATAATTTTTTTAAAAAAATGGTTAAGTATAACTAGATCAAACATCTAAAATTTAAAGAGAAACTCCTAT
Organism: Torreya grandis; assembly: GCA_037957365.1. Lineage (NCBI taxonomy): Eukaryota > Viridiplantae > Streptophyta > Pinopsida > Cupressales > Taxaceae > Torreya > Torreya grandis. The sequence continues at coordinate 879,816 of JARHVA010004213.1, forward strand.
TTTTCTTAAGAAAATAAAGTAGATAGACAGCCGCATGTTGCACCATTTTTTGAGAAGCATTTAATATTATTTGAAACCCTATAGAAAAAAAATTGATAATATCTTCTAGTTCGTGACCTATATTTTTTAATATTTTTTCAATGAATACTTTTTTTAATGAATTTTACAAGTAAATAGATCCTAAAAACTAATAAAAAATATGGATAATCATTCGTGTGATGTGCCTAACTACCTCAAAAAAAATAAAATCAATTTTTTTAAATGTGTGTAGAATTAGGCCTACTTTGTGATCATATAACTTATTTTACACTTGGATCAATGAAAGATAAATTACATAAGCATTTATAGGCATGTATGTTTGCGACATCTGGTGGCCTAAAAAAGATATAATTATAAATCAACATAGTTTCAAACCTTAAATTGGTCTAAAAATTATAAAAATCATATTTTTGGAATGAGGAGAGCATGTTCATCATGATGGTAAGTCTTTAAATTTTAATGTTGAAATTCATAGTGTGTTTGGTGAAAAAAGTTGAATTTTATTATTTTTATCATAAGTCTTAGAATCGGCTGTAGATTGATAGCTCCAAGCCTTAGACTGGGTAATCCAAACCATTCTCAAGTGAAAAGGCACAAGATTTGAATTCAAATTCAAATAGCACGCTCACGTTAATAACATGATCGTGGTATTGATGCAATCACATTATTAGTTGTGTTAGTAATATGATCACATTACTTAATAACATGATCATGTTATTAACTATATTATTAATGAGGTCACATTACTTAATAATGTGATCCCGTTAAGATCACATTATATATTCACAACCAAAAAATCAAATTTGTGTTTTGACCTACTAAAGGAGCCATTAGGCCTAGTAGTCTTAAGAACAAAGTTTGGTTGATAAAGATTGTTCTTTGGGACCAATGTTCTTTTTAAGATTTGATAAGATTGAATGATAATTGAATATGTATTAACCTATGAATCAATTTATTGTTTATTTTACATGAGTCTAATCTTCCTTAAAATGCAGATAGTCCTAGTTCTTCCTATATAGGGTCAAGAAGTCAAAAGTTGGTTTTTGGTGATTGAATGATCCAAATCACTCATAATTTAGTAGATTTGATTTAGATTTAATTTTTTACATGATTAAATCAATTATTTTGTCTAAGAATCAATTGGATTACAAGGATCCTCTGATTGAATACTAACGAACCTAGAGTATTAGGTCCAAAAGAGAGTTCAGTGATACTATAAAAATAATAAGGATTAGTTATTTGAAAGTTGGTGTTTAAAAAGGAATTTATAGTCTTCACAATATTCAAATGGTTTTTTGAAACAATAAAAATAAATCAATGGTCATTGTATTTTGTGTCAAAAGTGTATACAGTCATAAAAGAGGCTAAATTTGGTTAAACATGATTGCATTAGGTTTTGTGGATAATTGGTGATGTTTGGAACTTGTAAAAAACTTTTATAAAATTTTTAGTATTATCTAAATCTTTGATAAGATTGTTTGAGTCAGTAAGTAGATTTCTATAAGTCTATTTTCAAGGTATATCAATGCATTAGTACCTTGTTTGACATATAAGAAGTTATATTTTGTCAATTTTAGAGATGTCAAAAAAATACATGCCATAAACATATAATTGATTTTATCATGAGATGTCAAAAAATGCATTTTATAACCTATGGCCAAAACTTAGCCTTTGGAGTACCAATCTAGTTATGCATTTGAATTAAATTGGAGTTATTTCAAGCCCCTTCAACCTAATTATGTGACTATAAAATATGATCTAGGGGTTGATCAAATCTAATTTCATTAGCTCGATTGAAGCAAAGAAACATAATTTATTTATATGTAAGTTCTACATGTATAGAATGTGGTTTTGAGTTCAATAAACTTGAAGTCATTAGATAATGATTGCAAATATTGATTAGTTTAATGATGGAGGTAATTAGGGACAAAATGAGCCATGTGAACGTATTTTAAATTATATATTCAATGTGATTTAGAGTGAAATTAGCCCTAATGTTATGCCATATATAATTAACCAAAGATATGATTCATTTAATCGAGGAAGCATTTGAGGCCAATTTGAACCCCTTTAAGAGAAAGATATGATTTGGGGCAAAATCAAAAGATTGATTCTATCATGAATTGATCCAATTAGTTAATTTGTGAAATTAGAGGCATGATCTAGGCAAAATTGAGCCCTTAAACCAAATTTATGGATCAATTGATTTTATAACATGTATGCAACATGTACATGCCACAACTGACCCTACTTTTATCAGAAATGTAAACATGCAGATAATTACCATAAATAGGTGAAGACAAAGCTCAAATATTCTTTAATTACTTTAGTGATTGAACCCTATATCTGATATCTTAAACCCTAAACCATGTACCATTTAAATTTAACCTAAAACAATTTACCATTTACCTTAAACCCTAAACCATAAGATCTAAACCCCAAACCCTTTAAATTGTAGACCCTAAACCTTAAACCAACAAATTTAGCTCCATTTAACGTCCTTTATATATAATAAAAATTAGCTTCACAGAGATGAACTTGGTCAAAATCATATCACTCATTAAACCATAATTGACTCAATCTATGATGATATAGGGGCTAATTGATCTTATTTTAATAGTTTTGGGAATATCAAGGTTTTAATCCCAATTTAGTTAAAGGTCTAGAATAGTAAAATCAGTAAAGAAATAGATAATAATTAACCTACTGATTTGTTAATTCTGATTATTATTTAGACTTTTTAAAAATAGCAACTGAATAGGGAGAAATATAACTTAGCTTAGAACTGTGCTACTTTGAATGAGATGAAGGTTGATATTATCTGTGTAGGAATAGGATAGTATTGGGAATCTAGATTTGGATTTCATTTGGTGAAAGGATAGGAGCAACAAAAATATGATGCTTTAGGGTCTGATGCTAGAGTCTTATTCCTATTGTTATTATCCAAATTGGTCATAGAGGTATGAGATTTCTATGTTCTATCTACTATTCCTATATGACCATGTCTATGAATTTTCAAAGTTGAACTCTCGATGAGGATCCTTGTAGAGCTAATTTCTATTTGATCCTAGGTATCCAATAAGTTTGAACAGGACATTGATGAAAGTAGGGGGCTTAGTGTGTGTAATACGCACTGAACATTCTTCACATACCATGTGTGGGTATGTTGCCTACATACTAATACTCTGAAGAGGATCATGCCATATGTAGTTCTCCCATTTGATTTGATTTGTGTAATTGTGCATATGAAGATGTAGAATTCTAAACTGGAGATACTTGAGAAGACTAGGGAATAGTGGAAGAAGTAAAATGAGCTTGTAAGTGTGTTAGCTGGTTGTATGTAGAGAATATGTAAGATTTCTTGAGTGGTCTTGCTTGTATTCTTGTTTGCTTAGTAATAGTTGGTAACCTCTCTTTAAATAGTCTTTGAATGGGATTTTATAGGGATATACTGGTCATGGGTTAGATGCAATCATTCAGGGCTGAAAAGGGATAAAAATTAGAAGGAAATGATCATTTGGAATCAAACTATGATTGGACAGTAGCACTAAAAAGGGGACACCCTAGGGTCCAGTGATACAGTCCTATTTAGGTGTTATTGTCATGAGGGTATAGGACCTAGGGGATGGAATAAGCATGGAAAAAGGGTCTTGATTAAGCTAGAATGAGGTATTGAAATCCTATGGATGATTGGGAATCAATGAAAAGATGTATAGAGGGGTCATGAGAATAAGAAAGAGGGACCTATAGGTTAGGTGTCATTAATCATGCTCAAGTTACTAATTTTTAAATTTTATATGATTATATTTTTCATTTTTTAATTTTAGTGATGCAGAAAAGTGAAATACTAGGATAAAAGAAAAAAGAAAAGCATACCTAAACTTACCTATAAGGGTGAAGCTCATGAAGCTATGTGATGTTGGGTGTGCATAGAGAGAAAATGTTGTAAAGTGTAAATCTGCAAGTGAAAATAAAGAATAGATCAGTTCTTACTAGATATGCTATATCTAAAATAATAATGTATAAAGCTAGGTAAGAGATAGAGGAAGTGAAAGGAACAAATACACCTCACTGAGTACGTGAACTAATATAAAACCTATTGTGCTACTAAGTAATGCTAGGTGATGTTGGATGTGTCCTGAACCAAGAGTAATATCACAAATGAAGCTAAGTGCTCAATTCCTTGGAAGTGGCTCAAGAATGAAAATGTTAGCCCTTTGGTTCCATTGTTACCTACTAAGTGAAGTTAGGATGATCATACATGTGTTGATCAATGTTTGAATTGTGTGTCCAATCCCTTTGAGTAAGTGGCTCAAGAATGCAAAGGTTATCTTGTACTTTGGCTCCATCATTACCCAATGAATTGAATTTATGAACTGGCACTAGTATGAAATATGTGTCATATGAGATGGCTCCTGAATCCCATGAATGCTTTGTAATCTAACAATATTGGCATGGATATTTGAATGTATACTAAAAACTATGTCACTCTTGGCCACTCTGAAACTAGTAAACTTGGCTTATATGAAAGCCATTTAGGAATCTAGGAAATTAAGAAAGTGGAGATTAGTCTTGTTTGAAAGTAAATCCAAAATGATGCCAACCACCTGCAGATGGAATAAAACACACAATTGTTGAGAATGCTTGGGTAATCTTGAACTTAGAAATAAATGGAAACAAATGTACCGTGTACATTGCCCCCAAACATTGTTGCCTAAACATGGATTCTGATCTAGGAGTCATATCAATTATCGTATCTAAAACTATAAGAGAGATCTATCATACCATGTAATATGCCCCCTATATCTATATTATTTGAATGAAAGTGTGTTGAAAACTATTGAATTTGGTTTAAACTGTAGCTGACAAAATTGTAACTATACTTACCTTTCTATCTATTTCTAGAAAATCTAACTTTTTTAAAATTTTGATAGGAGTGTTGGGAATGGATAGTAGCATCACCAATGTTATTATGTAACCTGGTTATTATTTTCTTGGGCTTAAACTAATTACTATTCTAGAATCTTGACTGTCTACCTAGTCTATTCTGACTGGTTTGGTGTTTGGTTACTGGTTACTGTTCAAAGTGTTTTGAAACTATATTTTTGGGTGATATGAGCTCTGATCTATATGATAAAACCCTTGTTTATTAACCCCTCTTCTAAGGGTATGAATGAATACCCTACAATGACTATCCTTAGAAAAAAGAGCCCTACAAGTGTGTTATGCTATAAAATATATGATATAATAATGATAATCTATGAAATATATCAAGATATAGCATGGTTTGTATTGAGATATTGTTAGATCAAAAGGGGTATGCCTAGATAGATATAACAATGTAATAACATATGCAATATACTGAACTAGAATTGGAAGTCTAGTTAGTTGCTAGTTGTTAGCTATCATGGAGGGATGAAGCATGATGTCCATCATGACATCCAAGAAATCAAGATAAATACATGATATGGATCATAACATTACGAACAATCAACAAGCACATAAGGAAAGAAGCAAGAATCATACAAGAGTGTCCAAGGGTCCAAAAAAACAAGGGACATGTGCGCATGTCACTCAAACTAGAAAGCAAGCATACAAGGCATGTTCATATGCCACATACACATATAATTAGAATAAGTTGAGTTGGCATGAAATCCATAATTACATAAAAGAGTACAAGAAAAGGACATTGCCAAATGTCCTAAGGTACACATGCGAATATAAGCAAAGGACATTGGCAAATGTCATAAGGCACATATAGGAGGCAAAGAGGCGCTGAAAAATGCAATCAAATCAAGCTAATGCTAAGAAAGAATAGAAATCATGTAATAAAATGGAAGTACAAATACATTTAACTAATCAAAACAAGAAGTAAATATATGCAAGACATGTGTAGCACAAGACTAGGTATATGCCAAGAAATACATAAGCATTATATACTAGTGAGTGTCGATAGAGTAATCTATGTATGCTAATGAATAATGTACATAAAAATGATAAATAGAGTGTGTGGTGTAAGAATGACATAACTTGGATGGTGTAGTCATATAGAATATTCCCCCAATGGGTATGTATATTGATGTATGTCTCGAATGTATAAGTAGGATGCCCCCTCAATGGATAGAATGAAGTAATCAAGGAGCTAGAAGTCATTACACACACTCAAAGAAGATCAAGTGAAGCATGGTAATATAGATAAATTAACAAAAAATAGCATATAATAGTGAATGTAAGTTGAGTATTGTAGTAGAAATTTAAAGCATGGATAATGCATACAATCAAAATGTTTCTAATGTTTCTTTTTGGATTATTTAAATATTTTTAGAATTTTGATATATTTGAATGTTTGTATGTTTTGAAATATTTGAATGTTTTTGATATTTTGAAATATTTGAGCTATGTAAAATCAAGCATAAAAAACTATGTACAAGTAATTTTGAAAAATTATGTACAAGTAAATGAGATGAAGTGTTAAACATGAAATCTGTGTAGATGCATAATATTCATTAGATTTTTGAGTTTCTTTCCTTCTAGTGAGGCTAGATGGTATAATTTAGGGCTAAGATTTTCAGTAATAATGTATGAACCAAGCCAATTTGGTTTGAATTTTCCTTTGATTTCTTCTTTGGCATTGACATTGTAAAGATTTTCTTTGAGAATGAGATCACTAACTTTGAATTCTCTAATGTGAACTCGTTTGTTTTAAGATCATTATTTCTGTTGTGCAACTTGGACATATGAAACCTTATCACCAATGTTGATGTTGAAATGAGCTAGGAGCATCTCAACTAAAGGATTGAATGCATTGACTGATCGATTTACTAGACTATAGAACCATTACATAACATAATCCTTTATGCTTTGTCAGAATAATTTGGTAAGTATCCAATTATTTGGTATATAGTCCAATAATTCTATGTGAAAATATATTAAATGTGTCTCTGAATCACCCTTGCCATTGTATAGAGTAATCTTGGGTTGAACAAAACCTTGTGGCAAAGGTGGAGAAGTAATGTGGCATGCCAATGGTGTATGTAAAAGAACAAAAGAATCCAAAGCCTATATAGGTTTAGAGGCACCTTGCTCAAGATGTATCACCTTGGATTAAAGAGATTTTATCTCTTGCATAAGGGATGCCACATCAGGAGACAAAGATGTACTAGCTATAGCTAGTGGCATAGTGACAGGTTGGGTCGCTATAGGGGGTTGTTAGGGCATAGTTGCCCCCATAGTGTTATTTGTAATTGGTTGATCTAAATGAATAGAAGACTCAACTTGTTTAGACTTTTTGACCTCCATGATAGATTGTAAAATAAGAGTAAGATCTCAGGGCTGGTCTCAGATTCTTTCTCAAAAACTTTGTAGGATCAAATATTTATTTAGGATAAATTCACTATCAATAATTGGTGGAATTGGATCAACAGTCCAATGTGGTGAGCATGAGCATCGATGTATACATCATCATTGTTATTTTTAAATTTTCATTATCGAAGTTATACTTAATGAAATTAGAGTAATATGTATGTGTAGCATCTATATAAGGAACCTAAGTTGGTATCTATCCATGGTATATGGTCAAGTTGTAGGAATATGGGTGAATTCAAGAGGATTGCCACTAAGTCTTGCACTTCATCTTGAAGGAATAGATTCAAGAAACTTAGGTGGCATAAGGAAAATAACTTGCATAATAGTATAAAATATTAAATGGATATAATCTAAATAAGGATCTGTAATATGCATAAAAAGGATACAAATTTTGCATACATGTAAGGTGATACTTGAAGAAGTAGTGGGAATAAGTACATACAACTAGGATTTGAAATATAATTATTTTGAAAATACTATGAAATTTTGAAATTTATACTAATTTTTAGAGTGAAATATGCAAGTGAAAAATCAAAAAATTATTAAAAAATTTGTGATTTAATGAGACCTAAAAGATGCAACTAGGGTTTTGGGAAAAATAAAATTTCTGAAAATTACTATTGAATTTTGAAATTTAATGTGGATTTATGATTTTAATATGCAGCTAAAAAATCATAAAAATATAGAAAAAATTAGAAATTTATTTACCCTAGGGTTTCTAAGGTTTTTATGTGCAAACAAAGTAAGTCAGGTTCACAAAATGTTTTAACAATTTTGGAAAAATTGGGGTTTTATTCTTAATTTAGTTAAAGGTTTGGAATAATAAAATTAGTAAAGAAATAGACAATAATTAACCTACTAATTTTTTAATTCTTGTTATTGTTTAGACTTTATAAAATAACAAGTGAATAGGGAGAAATATACCTCAGCTTAGAACTGTGCTAATCTAACTAAGATGAAGGCTGATATTGGTTGGGTAGGATTGGGATAGTTTTAAGAATATAAAACTAGATTTCATTTGGTGAAAGGGAAGTAGCACTGAAATGGGGACACCCTAGGATACAATGCTATAGTCCTATTTGAATCTTGAGGGCATAGGACCTAGGGGGATGGAATAAACATGGAAAAAGGGTTCGAGCTAAGCTAGAATGAGGTCTTGAAAGCCTAAAGATGATTGGGAATAAATGAAAAGGTGTCTAAAAGGGTCAGAAGAGTAAGCAAGAGGGACCTATAACTTGGGTGTCATTATTCATGCTCAAGTTACCAATTTTTACATTTTATATGACTATAAAGCTCAAAATCACATTATTTACTCACAGATATAGGTTCAAGGAGCTCAAATTTACTCCAAATTAACTTCAAGATTGTACTTTATATACTCTAAAACCTATACCCTAAGACCTAATCCTTAGAGTTCCTAATCTCAAAACCATAAACCATAAATATAAACACTTTAAACCTTGAACCAATCATTTTAGCCCAAATTAAAAACATTTATACAAAGAATTAAGTTCATAGGGCTTAGTTTGGCCTAAATCACACAAATAATTGTCCCATTTGACTAATTCACTCAATCTGCATGATGACATGGCATATAGTGATAACCCAAAAATAAATTATATAGTTATAAATGAGTCCAAGTGATTCAAATTATCCTAAATTATCTTTGCGATTGACATTGTAGACCCTAAACCATATATACATCAATACCTAAGACCTAAACCATAAACCCTAAACACTATACCCTAAATTGTAGACCATAAGCTTTCCCTATTTACCAATTTATTTGGTTCCAATTAAAATCCTTTGTAGTAAGAATTAGGTTCACATGGAATAGAATAATTAGATATCATATACATGTCATTAAACCTAAACCCTATACCCTAATCCCTAAAACATAAATTGTAATCCCTATGCCTCGATGCCCACTACATGTCATAAACATACATGCCTTCGATATAATTAATTTTATCATGAGATGTCATAAAATTCATTTTATAAACTTATGGCCAAAACTTAGGATTTGGAGTGCTAATCTAGTTGTGTATCTAAAGTAAATTGGGTCTATTTTGAGCCCCTTCAACCTAATTACATGATTATAAAATGTGATTTGGGGGTTGATCATCTCTCATTTTCCCCAATCTCCATGAAGATTGTACCTTATAATCCTAAAACCTATACCCCAAGCCCTAATCCTTAAAGTTCCTAATCCCTAAACTCTAAACCATAAATAAATTGAAAGACTTATTAAACCTAATACCAATGAGCTCTAGGCATTCTCTGGTAGACTTCCATGAAAGGACAAAGCTCTAACCAATACTCTCAAAGAGTTACTTGCTCAATTTTGGAAAGATAATACAAGAGTTTCACCCAATGTAATAGATGTAGTGAAAATAAAAGTTGGTTTTCTATAAATTTTTAGAAAAATATCCACAAATTTCTATTTTTCAAAGATATTTTGAGATGGATAAACCTTTTTATGTAAAAATAAATCACACACCCACCACTTATTGTTGTAGCAAACATGTTAAATTTTCAATTCAATATGATGTTTTTTAGCATATTCACTGTACTTTGCATACTAATAACATTTTTTAGGAGTGTTGCATTGAATTACCACCAAAATCTGCTAGGGAATTTATTCTAACTATCTTTTGGAAAAGACCGGATGGACATTTATTTTACAACAAATCATGTTTAAATGGAAATTACAATGTTTATGGTGGATTGAAAAAATTAAAAAAATGTATCCAGAAGGAGATTAAAATTTTAATTGGATAAAATTAGCTGGTTTAAGCAAATATAAATTAGTGACTTATCAAGTAAAATATGGTAAAGAATCTAAAAGGTGTGAGCTTGTTATAAAAGAGGATGCATGTTTCTGAATTTTTGGTCAAGTTTAGGGAGAAAATTGTTTATGAGTATGAAGGGAACACACACAAGGCTAGATGGTTGGATGAACATTTCAAGATAAGAAAGGATACATTCCCACTTGGTTCGATTGTTTCAATAGTTGACTTTGCTAAAAATTCACATTCAAACCCCAAATGGAAGTTTAATCGTAGTATTACAACTCATCAAAAGTTACCATATTTACATATATAGCATCATGCATGTACTTGATAGTACATAATAACAATGAAAAATATTAAGGGAGTACCATTTCTGTATCAATGATGATCTATCACATTGTTCAAAGTATGTGCAATGTTATTTTTAGAAGTTCTATGAACAGTTGAGTTAGAGGAACATTACTTTTTAAAAACATTACATTTGGTCATAAAATTGCACATCACAATTAAAAAATGCATGGATGTTTTATTGGTTGATTAGGATGCATGTTACCACTAGTATAGAACACATTCAGAGTTTCACCAAGGCTGGCAATGGAAAAGGGGAGCATGATGGTGCTGGAGCATATGTAAAAAGAGATATTACAAGGGAGGAATTGAAATTTGATAAATATAAAAACTATGTTTGAATGGTGTAATGAGAACATGTGTCATAGTGCTAAACCAAATTATACTATTTGTAGACATTTTTGGGTAATGGAGGAAAAACATTTGGCAAAGTATGGGGATTGTATAACTCTAATGGGTTCAAGTAACCTCCACTCATTTCATATCTCAAATGCAAGTTCTTGGAATGTACATACAAGACACTTGGCATGTTTCTATTCTCTATTTCTGCACCCTGTTTGAAATGAGTGTGAGTCACAAGAGTGGGTGAATGATTAGAGTTTCAAATCTCTAATTCTAATCAATATATATCATGTTTCAATAGAATTAAAACTTACAAATATGACATCATCAGATGTCTTAGACCATGTATCTGGTCTAGTGCAACCAGGTAGAATATTTTTCATTATTTACAATTTATTCCCATTATATATCTTCATATTATCACAAAAAATGGGTTTTTGTGATACAGGGCATGCTTTTGTAATTATTGAAGATGAGGATAATGAAGAGGGTATTGATTACTACTTGTGTTGGTGTGTATAGAGAAAGAAAAAATTGACTTCCCCAATTATAGATGGAGAAAAATTGACTATCCCACTAGGTTAGTGGTAGTCACTAAAACTTGGATTCAATGATATCTGATAAAATATTCAGATCAATGGTTATTTTAAGAGTTTGAAATGCACAGGAAGATGTTGCACTATTCAAATTTAATTCTTACAATGATTATTTGATTATAAAAATATCATGGGAGGCCATTGAAAATGAAATTATGGAAAGCTTGAGAGTGAGACCATGAAGCTATTCTTGATACACTTAAGGTTAGAGTAGATCCTAGTGGTCCATTAGATTGAAATATATAGATATGTTGAATTTTCAAATGTATATGTAGTCAATTTTACCAAATGTTTTTTTATATTTTAGGTAGTACATATGAATTTCATTTTTAATTACTTACTAATAATTGTTTATAGGTTAGTGGGGCCAGATAAGTTTTACCTTCATGTGGTTGGCACTACTAGTAGATAATTATATATTCTTCAATCTAAGAGAAGATCAAGATGGATGTGATCAAAGCTAAGGTTGGACATGATCGAAGCTCAGGAAATGGTTGGGTGGTCAAAGATGAATTACCTTGACCATGGTATAATGGAGGCATGTAATATTATGGAATGTTAGTTGAATGGGTGAATCAACAAGGAATATGCATTTTTAGATTAGGATGTGGTTGTTGATATTGCATACATTATTGTTATAAATTATCATTCAAATTCAGTATATGGCCTGGGTTATAAGCAAATTATGGTTGAGATGGAAGGATATGGATTTGGGTAAACTACTATGCCTACTAAATTTGAGTAGGGACTTGTTACCGACTAGTCAAACTTAGATGAATAAAGGGAACTTGTTATTGACCAAGGCCCTATATTTGGATTTGTGGTAATTTCTGAGTAAAAGATAATTATTTCTTGATAGGTACCTATTGGACATAATCACCTCTTTATTGCACAAACACTTCTTGTGAACTACATTCTTTTTAGGTTTCTGGTGTTTATGTTTGAATAATAGAAATACATTATTGATTAGATAATGTATATTATTATAAAGTTAAATTGGTCTATGATTATTGAGGTACATTTTTTATACCTATTAAGATGGAACATTTGTTGCTCCTATTGAGGTGGCATAGTGTTATGCCTCTACTGTGGTGTTATATTGGACTCTACCTATTTTTTTAATATTAGTCATCACCTATTGAGTTGGTAGAAAATTTATCACTTTTTTTTAGGTAAAACATTATTCAATGATTGGTTACTCCCTATTATTGCATGCTTGAAGAATACATTGGTTGAGGACTAAGAGTAATATGTTATGGTTGGGAAGTAGGAATTCATGTCCCCTATTATTGTGACCCACTCATGGTATTAACTAAAATCACTTGTTGTTGTGAAGTATTTATTGGTGCATTTACCCCACTTTATCCTATATTGGAGGACACTTGTATGTTATCCATAATACTTAGCACATTATTTTACATAAAAGTTATAGTCACATCTTCAATGGATGGGACATTGTAAATATCACCAACTGAATTACTTCAAGAAAATGGGTGTACACCTAGATTAAATTGACCTATTGAATCAATTATTACCCTTTTTAAAGTATTTATCTCTATGAGTGGAGCATTTGATATGCCCATGACATTAAAATTAAGTACTAGGTTTAGATAGGTTTGATATGCTTGTTACATTAGTAAAAAGTGGTCCTCCATAGGGATATTTACTCTTGAAAGCATATTTGTGTTTGGGTATGACATAGGTATGAGTGATTGAGGATAAATAGTAGAAGCCTATTCGGTAATTTTGGTGTAACACATATTTTGAGGCACTCTGACTAGACTAGGTAGATTTTCAGGGGGGAAGTCTTCTAAAAACTTGGACACTACATCCATAGCTATTAATGAAACCTCATCCTTGACTTAAATCAATTGAAAATTAAACAAATAAGGGTCATATGTCAATGACATAGTAATATAGTATGGTTATTGTTGAACTTGTTATACAATTGATGAGATACTAACAATATATTGGGTTGTTTATTTTTATTATTGATTTGAGTATGAAAGTTTATTAACCAAGTAGTGTACTAATATATCTTAGATTTAATCCCAAGATTGAGTAGTGGAAAGAGGATATGAGTTCGTCTCACAAACTACATCAACATCATATGGTTATTGAATAAAGTTATTATTCATGACAACATTATTGTAACCAAGATTGTACATAGCTCCACTATGAGTGTAATGACACATATCCAGATCAACAACTAATGTTTCAAAAATAAAGAGGTATAGAGTTATACAAACTATTAAAATGTGGTCTAAAAACTTTGTCTAGGAAAGCAAACTTGATCTAGGAATGGAGATGTTCTCCAAAATTATCAATGATAAACTCGGTCTAAAATGTCTTCAAGGTCTAATGTCAAAGGTATTGCATAAATGGTCATGTGAATGGATAAATATGGATGTCAAACTTGGTAAAAAGTGTTTCAAAAAACACTAATCTAGGTCTAAAAATAGAAAAGTTTGTTAGGTCTCTGGGAACAAGGCACAAAGATAGGATAAAAAAAACTAGGTTTAAAATAAAAGGAAAAAGATATTTGGTCTTTGGAAACATGTCACAAATCTAGAATTAAAATTACTAGGTCTAAGAATAAACATTAAAGTGCTAGGAATTTTGGGAACATGACACAAAATATAGACTTAAAATAACTAGGTATAATAACAATTGGTAAAATTCTAGGACATTTAGAAACACGACACAAAAACTAGACCTAGAATAAACTATGTCTAAAAATAAATGGTAAAATGCTAACAATTTAAAACACTTGGAATCAAACTAGGCATTCAGATTCAAACACAAATTTGATCATTCGTAAAAGACATTGGACCTTAGGATATGCATAAAACAAATTGGGAAAATCACTTCTAATTTGGAAAAAATAAGAATGAGGAGTAAAACATTCAAGCCCAAGTGATGAACAAGATTAAAATGTAAAATATTTGTGTTTAAGGTTATACTTGGAAAGAGTTTCTTAACCTTAGTTATAAGCAACAAAAGAGACATGATTCACATACAAGATAGACCAATTTCAAAATCTAGGCACAAAAGGTCTTTAAATCAAGTAAAGAATTAATCCAAGTTTACACAATCAAAAAGTGAGAGGTAAAAACCTAAGCCAAAATTAGGAATGACATAAGCATAAAGCAATCAATGTTAGAATCTAAAATTAACAAGACCAATTTTGAACTTTGGTTTAAAATACTTGGTTTCTCAAATGAATAAAAAACTAGATCAAAATGGATGTCATAATGATAAGAGGTAGACCAAAAAGGCATATGTGGTTTATAATTGATTGGACATAAGTTAAAAGGTCTTTGAAACAATGTGAGAAATATAGTGATGTTATCTTTCTCAAAAGGTATGACAAATGGTTTGTTTTAAAAAATCTAATGCAAAGATCTAGAAAGAAATGGAAAACATAACAACAACCCTTTCAAACAAGTGACACACATACACACAACAAGTTTGAAAAATGTTTAATCCAAAGGTGTGGTATCAAACGGATGGCATAACACCTATCTATGAAAAAAAAGTGATGTGCAAACATGACTTTATTTGATGCATTTTGACAATGATTTTTTTTTTTGACTCAAAACATTGTAAATAAAAGGAATAACACAAAAACACCCAAGTGTATCATATTATTCCTAAAAACTAACAAGGTGGCTTTGTAATATCAAATTCTATCTATATACTCCTTAAGAGGAATCAATTTTTTAATCCAAAAATTTAGATGCACATGACAAGTACTCCATGGCGACGTGGAACTTTGAACTACTTTCCCTACATTGACAATATTTATGTGGTAAGTGGGGCTTGTCTAAATCTATAAGTTTTGAATGTTTTTAAATGGTTCCAAGTGTGGTTAACACTAGAAATGTAATCAAATAAATTGATTTCATACCGACTAACATACTATGCAAGGGACTTTTCCTTTATATAGTGACTCCATCCATATACTGTTTAGTAGATTCCCTTGGTTATCCAAACTTGACTCAGAGTTTTGTTATTATTGGAGAGGCTAGTTTCTCAACCCCTAGGCAATCATAGTATCTATTCCTTGATTTATATACCCTATCATGGAGTAGGGTTGAAACAATGTTGGGAGATGAAATTTTGAGTCAACACTTCCCTAAAGAACTTATGGGGAGGTGATGAAATCCCACTCATAAGACAAAATAAAAGAAAGTAAATATAAAATGACTTTAAGGTCATTTTAAGATCACCCTAGTCATTCAGATCTTTGGGAGTGCCTCGGTGACATTCCTTCTATGTTTGGACTAAATGATAAAAAGTAAAGGATAAAGAACTTTTAAATCACCCAAGTTCCCTAAAGGGGATAGGAGGAGATCATACACATGAAGTCAATTTTATAAAAAACACAAAAAATAAACAAAATAAAAAATAAGCAAGATCTTAAGAGCACTTATTCTAAGTTTGAGTTCATTTTGAAAACACCAAGTTAAATATGATGTGAAATTTAGCCCCTTGGCTTTCGTTTTTGATATGTGAACTTTGAAAAACAAAAACAAACCAACTAAATGATTTTTAGGCACCAAATGTAAATGTTATTTAAAGATTTAAAGTGATAAAAATGAGTTTCCTTAGACTCTAGGTCTTGAAAAAAGTGTTAGGGGTTTTCTTTGCCTAGAAAATAAAAAGATAATGAGCAAATAACAATTGAATTTAGCTCTTAGGTTTTCTTTTCATTTTCACATAGTGCAATACTATAGATCCATAGTTCAAAATTGCACATCCCTTAAAAAACTATAACTATTAATGCAAAATTACACATTGCCTATAAAATAGTCTGTTAAAGTAAAACCAAAAATACACAATGCAATACCATAACTTATGATGGTAATAACACATCTACAAAGTTCAATACCACACTTCATGATGGCAAAATCACATGTGCTAGGTAATACCATGTTCTACCCTATACAACCACATAAGTTAGTGTAAACCCATATTTAATGAGTTCAATAATGCATTTAACTTTTAAAAAATTTGGGTTTACCTAAAACACAAACCATTAATGCAATACTGCATATTTAAAATGCAATACCATTGATTGCGAAGGTAATAACACATATAACAATTACAAAACCACATTTATTAAAAAATGGTCTATCAACACAATATCACATTTGTCCAATGTAAAAATGCATGCCTAGCATAGTACAATATGTGTAATAATGCAACTTTGCAAGGTAGTACTATATCTACCAAGTGTAAAATTGTAACTTCCTATGTAACATTTGTGAGCTTCAAATTTTCACTTTTTTGGTCATTAAATCAAAATATTAGCATGAATTTTTTTATTAATAGGTCTTAACATTCCATGATAAGAAATTTATGGGGTGTGCATCCTACCAAGCATATCATTATGTGAACAAAGAATCCAAGAGGGGAGATTAGTATAGTGTTAGTCAATAAATGAAATCAAAACAAACACACTAAAAACTAGCACCTCTAACCTATACATTTGGGTAAGCATAAATAACAAGCATACAGTAAGACATAACTAAAAGCACAAAAGAAAAACTCCTTTTTACCATACTTGTAGCTCCAATTTTCTTATTGAGGTAGTTGACTTGCTTGACTTATGGACAATGAATTATTTGTTAATGGTGCTCTTGCATTATCTCCCCTTTGTTCACCTTGGCTTGATTTGGCTTGGGCATGGTAACACTATATCAATAAAGCTTTTTTATAGGTATTTTGGCATAATAAAATTGCACATAAAACCTTATTTTCCAATGGGTGAGGTCTTATATTTATAGCTTCCAAAGTTAACTCTAACCCAAGTGTAGTGAGGTTAGGATTAACCATGATTGAGTTCAAACTAATCCTAGGTGAGTTAACGCTAACCCTAGTTGAGTTAAGATGGGGACATGTAATTAATATTTGGGATAAAGATCTCATTGACTAGGCATGGCTCTCCATTTTTGCATTTAAGGCCTTTTAAGAAGATATTTTAATTCCTTGACTTTGAGGGTGATGATGTCATCATGACATTTTATTTACTAAAATTTCCTTTTTGAAAATTTTGTTTTCACTAATTGCACATGGAAAATTCACTTAAGCATTTAATTTGGTTTGATTAGTTAATTAATCTACTTAGCATTTTAACACTTTGGGAATTGTTCAAGTTCCCCACTTAATGGGTATAAAGGCCAACCTGCCAATTGATAGGTCGCAACCTGACCCAAGATGAATTTGTGAGAGGTTATTGTTATGCATAACATAATACCCCAAATAGGGATACCTCAGCATGATTTTGAGTACTAATGTCTAATTTGCAGATAAAATTGAGATGTTTAGTGATTTTTAGGCTTAATTTGCAATGTTTGGTAGAAATCAATCTGAAGTCTGGTCAGAAATCAATTATGGCCATAATGGGGTAACTACATCTTGTAGCTTCTATTCATCTATGATTCCAATTTATTTTCACCTTGAGAAATTACATTGGGCTTAAAAAATTATATAAACACCATACTCAAACCCTTGTAATAAAGTCTAAGGCCATATAAAACATAAAAGTAGTGAAATATTTAAAGGTGACTTGATTAATGATGGTGAGGGCCAATGATAGGGCATTTTAGGTGATATCATACACTAGATCCATATTCAAGAAAAATTAAATTCACATGACCAACGCCATTTCCAAATGGGTGTACAACTTGTAAGATAGTGTCATATTTGATTGGTTATTTTATATTGTCAAGGGTGGACAAGGATATCATGAGATATTATTTGATTTTGGTAGGGATACATGTCTCATGTGCAGATCAAATCAACTATGCAATGTTGTTGACATGGAGAAAAGACATTGAGATTCCAAAGTCTATTTATATATACTAACTACAAATATAATATAATATATTATGATAGTATATAGTATATTATATAGATAATTATATTATATATTAATAACTATAAATATTGTTAGAAATTATTGTAATACACACACACACACACACACACACACACACACACACACACACACACACACACACACACACACACACACACATATTATATATATATATATACATATATATGTATATATATGTGTGTGTGTGTGTGTGTGTGTGTACACACACACACACACACATACATATATATGTATATATATATATATATATATATATATATGTATATATATATATATATATATATGTATATATATATATATATATATATATATATACATATATATACATATATACATATATATATATATATATATATATATATATATATGTATATATATATATATATATATATATATATATATATATATATATATATATATGTATATATATATATATATATATATATATATATATATATATATATATATACATATATATATATATATATATATATATATACATATCTTTATATAAAAATATATATCTACATGTGTGTGTGTGTGTGTGTATTACAATAATTTCTAACAATATTTATAGTTATTAATATATAATATAATTATCTATATAATATACTATATACTATCATAATATATTATATTATATTTGTAGTTAGTATATATAAATATAGACTTTGGAATCTCAATGTCTTTTCTCCATGTCAACAACATTGCATAGTTGATTTGATCTACACATGAGACATGTATCCCTACCAAAATCAAATAATATCTCATGATATCCTTGTCCACCCTTGACAATAGAAAATAACCAATCAAATATGACACTATCTTACAAGTTGTACACCCATTTGGAAATGGCGTTGGTCATGTGAATTTAAGTTTTCTTGAATATGGATCTAGTGTATGATATCACCTAAAATGCCCTATCATTGGCTAATGAAGCGAACATGGATTGCTTCAATTCAGTAGCTCGAGGTCCTCATACAATCTTTCAATCTAGTCTCTGAAATGATTTGTGTAGAGTTTCGGTAGTCGAAAGAATGATAGTCGAGTTCTGGTGCTTGAAATATTAGAGTGTGCATGCAAATGTGTGAAAAGGTGGGCCTTAGCTCAATGTTATATCTTGGCTTATGTAATTGACATCAGCGATCCCACCGACGTAGGTGTAGGACTTCTGACGTCAGCCGTAGGTTGATCGACGTTGGTGGAGAGAGAATAGGTAAAAGGGCTATTTTTAGCCCTTTGCCCATTTCTCCACCCACCAAGTGCCTTTTCCATTGGAGAACAGTCAAAACAAGGGCTTATGAGGCATAAGAGTTTGTTAGGGAGTTAAGATGGGGTGAGAATAGGTCATAGGTAGTTAGGATTTGGAGGACCTAGTCTCAGGCTAACTCATAGGCTAAGAAATGGTCTTAGGGTGAGGTGTCTAGGTGAGGTGTCCAAGGTGAGGTAATTAATTTAAAATAGGTAATTTTTAAATTAATATGGTGTACAAGTGTGCATTAGGAGTGTTAATGTTTAGAAGGGGACCAAGGGGGGTTAACACGATATTGGTGTCTACATTTGCCCCTTTTTGTCTTGTGGTTTGTTCTGACGAACTGCAAGATAAAAATAGATGTAGGTTCTCCCACCAGGCATGCCAAAATGTTTCTCTAGATTTTCACTAATTACATTCAAATGAGAAAGAAACTAAGGTTAAGAGGTTATGGGTTTGATGTTACCCAAATTTAGTGCACACCGTATCCAAGCCTTGTGGGAGCTCCTCTTTGGTTGTTGAGGGAACACCTACAATAAGAATGAAACTTAAACAAGAAAGATGTTAAAAGAGGCTATGGTGGACTACCAAGCTACGTGCTCGGTCTCAGAAGTGTGAAGCTCCATAAGGGATGACAGTCCACTATTTAAAAGATAAAAGTATTGTAAAGGAAGAAATGATAAATGACTAAAGAAATAGAAAAGTAGATGGTGTGTACCTGTTCCCTATAGTCTGTGTATCTCAGAATGCTATAGAAGGCTGTCTGAAGGTTCTGTCTGGTCTAGATGGGCTATTTGGATGGCTTTTTAGTTTGCTAGTTCAGAACACAGTCACTGACATCGGTGGGTCGACCGAGGTTGGTCGAGTAAATGGTACTGACATCGGTTGGGTTACCGATGTTAGTCTGGTTGAAGCTATTGATGTCAGTTGATCTATCGATGTCAGTTGGGGTTGTCAGCCTTGGATGGCTTTTAGAGTATTTCTGGGATAGACAGAGGGGTTTTTGGAAGTTAAAAGGTTGGTGCAAGGTTGTGAGAAGGTGAATGAGGTCTGAGGAAGGGTATAGGTGGAGGATTGGTGTGAAAAGGGGTTGAGAACAAGGGAAGGCCTTTCAGCCCCTCCACAAAATAAGTCGAGCTTCTTGATAGTATTTATAAATATCAATGAAAACTAATTGATAATATATTTTAAAACACTAAAATGAAAACTAGAGTACTTAACTTTATAGGGTGAAGAACCAGAGGTGTCAAAATAGTGATTCCCATTGTGACTGACGTGACCGGTGTTGTGAGCCAATGAAGTGAACATGGATTACTTCAATTTAGTAGCTCAAGGTCTGGAATGATTTGTGCAGAGCTTCAGTAGCTAGAAGAATGATAGTTGAGTTTTAATGCTTGATATATCAGAGTGTGTGTGTGAATGTGTGAAAAGGCAGCCATATCTCGATGTTAGAGCTTAGCTTATGTAACCGACATCATCAGTCCCACTGGCATCGACATAGGACTACCGACATCAGCAAGTTAGATGCCAACATCAGTTAGGTTAGAACTATCGTTGGCACCTTAACTGATGTTAGTTTCCTATTGAAGGTTGTTTAGGCCTTGGAAAGGTTGAAAATGATAATCCAAAGGGCCTAAGTCATGCTGATGCACTCTTGGGTGTGGTGATGGGCATATAGGTTTGTTTGATGGGAAAGTGTAAGTTGGTTGCAGCGGTTACGCGGTGATTTACCCAAGCTAACCCCAGAAGACCCCGTGTCAACTGAGTGTTGCCTACATAGCCCATGTGAGGGGCCTTAGGCCGATGTAATTCTCCCAAAAAGGGAAAGTAGAGGGTAGGTTATGGATTGGGTTTGACTAGGTTAGGTCATGGTTAAAGGTTAGATGGTTAAAAGGCTAAAAATGAGGTAGTTTAGGATAGGTAGTGAGCCTAGTGTTCAGGGTAGGCAGTGAGCCTAGGGTTTAGATAGTTGGTCCATTAGGTAGATGAATGAATGAATGGCTGAGCTAACCTTAGAAGACCCCATGTCAACTGAGTGCTACCTACATAGCCCCTATTTTAAGGGCCTCAAGCCAATGTAGTTTTCCCAAAAAAGAGGAAGAGTCAAAGAGGTTGTTATTTGTTTGCATAACATTTGCTAATGTTGTTGCGTGTGTGTTGGTTGGATGTAGGCTAGGTAGACATTGATGTTGTGAGATCATCTCCCTACATTGTTGACATGAATGCGTCAAGACATCATAGGGGATGAGTGGGCACATATGGCCATTGTAGGGCTTGGTGGGTTACAACGATATTGCCGAGTTGCTAGGGATGTCAATTTGATGGTGGCATTGATCGAGCGGTGGGATCATACCACCAACACCTTTCACCTACCGATCAGAGAGTTGACTGTTACAGTGGAGGATGTGTATCATATTTTTTGGTTATTGATACATGGGGCAGAGTTATATGTATGCTTGAGAGAGGAGCATGACATTCATATGGTTACACTATTTGGGGAGCATGATGTTGAGGTGACCTACCATTCGACGAGTTTTACCTATGAGCCTATTTATACTGCTGATGAGGATGAGCATCGACTAGCCATCCTAATGATGATCAGCATCATTTTTTATGCCCTTCTTGATGTAGATGGAGGGAGATTCCTGATCTTGATGATTGGGGTTTTGGTAGATATGTTAGGGGAGCAGATAGTTTTTGTGTGGGCTCAAGTATTTTTAGCTCAGTTATATAGGGAGCTATGGGGGATCAGTCGGTGGTGGCGATATAGCTTGTGTGTGGACCACCTCTTGCACTGTTGGGCTTACGAGCATATCATGGTTACATGACCTCTTAGCCTCCCAGTAGCGATCCAAGCCAGCTTCAGAGTTGGTTTCATGTGGTGGTGAGAGGTCATGACACAGACACATGTGGATGCCATCATCTGAGATATTGAGTATTACAAGGGGTATTAGATGCCTTGATCTTAGTGGATATCATTTAGAGGCCATACTTGTTATATCTATCATTCAGAGATTAGGCAGAGCAACTAGTGGGGGTTCAGAGCCTGCGATGGGTGAGGGGCAGGTGAGCTGGTGAGCTTGAGAGAGTTCTTATTGAGAGAGTGCGGCATCAGTATGGGCTATTATAGGATGTGCCACTTGCTCTCCCATAATATAAATGTGATGATATTGAGGTGCCCCTCCCACTGCTAGAGGAGACAGAGTAGCCAGATTTTGAGGTGATACTCACAAGTCTAGGTGTGGTAGATCTGGGGTGTATGATGACCTACTTGGCTTGGTGGGCAGGTCACTATGCTGCAATTCAGAGGGGACCACCTCTTGATCTATAGGTGGTTAGTAGAGAGAGGGATATCACCATTTAGGTGAGAGATGCAACATGAGCACATGTGGTAGTGCTTCAGGGACAGGCGATAGTTTTGACAATGCAGGTGGTTGCCCTAACAGGACAAGTTACTACATTATAGGTGTAGTTGGTCGCAACCCAGGCACAGGGAGTGGCAGGGTAGGGTTTTGGAGGGTAGGGCCCTATTCAGCTGCCACCATAATAGCCACCTCAATAGGCAGTGGAGCAACCACCTCAGCCATAGCCATAGAGTTCTCTATAGGGCATGGCATCAAGATTGATGGGTCCACCACAGACTGTACCTGTATCTAGTTACAATATTGCATTGGATGAGATCACGTATTATGAGGGTGTCATCAAGAAATTTTCATAAATCTAGCAATATTCTAAGATGCTAGCTCAGCAGAGATCTGTGATGCATGCCACTGCCTCCAGTTCTCAGAGATGGTGACAGTCTGAGGGTGGAGACGATTCAGCATCTTCACAACCACCACCACCACCACAACCTTGAGGTGTTTGTAGTTGTTAAGGTGTATATATATACTAGCCTACGTGTCATTGATGCGAGATGTATATACATTTTGAGAGAGGCATATATATATTGTATTGTTTCAGATATTTTTGATGTATACCTTCATTTGATAGTTATATATATAGGTGATGTTTAAGATATTGACATGTTATGGATGTGATTTTGTGTTAGTTGTTTTGGTTGTGTTAGTTTTTTTAGCATTTCCCATATGTTTGATGGTACATGCTTGAAATGATGAGTTTATGATGATGTTATAGCCTTTTCCATATTGTGTGATGGTGTATGCTGTAACATAGGTTATGTGGTTTTTCATCCTTAGCAATTTTCCATATTGGTGATGGTGTATGCTAAAAATGAAATGAGTTTATTTATGCTTTAACAGGTTTCTATATTGGTGATGGTATATGCTTGACATAAATTGTGTTTGGTTGATAGTTTCCATGTGTATTGTTTTCCATAAAAACTAATGTGAATGGGATATGATAATTTATATAACATAAATTGGTATTTTCATTAAATAAATCATGATGTTATGTTAGTGGTTAGAAAATGTTTTGGTTGTATTTTATTAGAAACATGTGATGTTATTTATTATAAAATTGAGTTGAAGGTTAGGTTCATAACTTTATAGTGAAAATTATGAGATGACAATATGCGAGCATATAATTTTAAGACACTGCATCCTAAAAGATAAAATGGTATGTGATGAAGATGTGTAAGAAGTGGAAGGCGCATTTCTCTTTCATTGACAATGACCATAATGATATCATAGATAGGGTTTTTGCAAATAAAAGCCCCGTTCATGTATTACGTCATGTTTCTCTAGATTTTCACTAGATGTAGGTTGTCCCATTGAATAAGGTCTGTCTTTGAGAGAAGACAGATGATAAGTGCCTGATCCATACTTGTGCGTTATCATATAAGGTTTGAGCCAATTAGGAGAAAACTTGCCTCGTTTGCTTCTTTCCATATTGGTCACATGTTGGTTTTCTTTAAGGATGAGATCTCCAATTTTGAAATCTCACTCTTTCAAATTTTTGTTGTAGGCACGCTTGATGCGATCTTGGTAGATATGAAGATGATTAAGAGTGGAAAGATGATGTTCATCAAGTAACTTGAGTTGTGTTAATCGATCTTGATGAAAGTCATCGTTAGAGAGCATGTCGTGTAAGAAGATGCAAAGAGAAGGTATTTGTACTTCAAGAGGCAAGATGGCCTCAGTTCCATACACTAAGGAGAAAGGTGTAGCACCCGTAGGGGTTTGGATGCTAGTGCGGTAGGCCCACAAAGTGAAGGGAATGTGAGTGTGCCAATCCCTTCCAGTGTTGTTGACCACCTTCATTAGGATTTTAGTTAGGGTTTTGTTAGAAACTTCTGCCTGTCTATTTGCTTGTGGATAGTAAGGTGAGGAGAAGCTGAGTTTGATGCCAAAAGCGTCACAAAGATTTTGGATGGTTTTGTTTTTGAAAGATTTGCTGTTATCGGTGATTATCTTGTGAGGTACACCAAAATGATAGATGATGTGGTGGTTAATGAAGTCAATGATTTTTTTAGCTTTAGTGGAGATGAGTGGAACAGCTTCCACCCATTTAGTGAAATATTCAATCACTGTGATAATAGATTGATGTCAGAGAGATGAATGAGGGTTAATTTCACCAATTAGATCTAAGACCCATTGTGAAAAGGGACAAAAATCCTTAGAAACTTACAAAGAGTGGCTAGGGACGTGAAGTAGGTTAGCATGTTGCTAGCATTTGATACAACATCGAACATAGTCACTGCAATCTTGGTTAAGAGTAGGCCAATAATAGCCCAAGAAGAGGATGCTCTTTGTAACTAAGTTACCACTGAAATGTCCTCCACAAATCCCATCATGGACTTATTTGATGGCATGAGATGTCTCAGTGGTGGTTAGGTATCAGAGAAGGGGGCTGTCGAAACCTCATTTGTAGAGAAGACCCCCTAGCATGGTGTATCGAGCAATACTCTTGATAAAAGCCTACCATCCATTGCTAGAGAGGTCAGGAGGAATGATAGAATAAGTCAAGTAGTCAACAAGTTGTTTATACAAAACATCATGTAGACTAGAGTTGATATTGCCAACAAAGTTGATGTCAGTTGAGATATATGAGGGCAATGCCAAACAGTGTACCATGACATAGATTCTCGAGGAGGCAGATGAAGATGGGACGTGTGAGGCGAGAGAGGCCATTGTGTCAACAAACTTATTCATAGAGCGAGGAACAGTTTGCAAGAGATAATGGTCAAAAGACCCTAACAATGTGTCAACACGGTGTTTATATCATTACAAAATTTTATTTTTACAAAGATATGAACCGTTAATTTGATTAACGTATAGTTGCGAGTTGCCAAAGATATCGATTGACTTAATGCCCAAGAAAATGGTAGTTTGAAGCCCCAAAATTAAGGCTTCATACTCAGCCATGTTATTGGTGCATTCGAAGTCGAGTTTGAAAGATAGAGGCATAGGCTCACCCTTGTGAGGGATGAGAATGACCCCTACACCCGCACCGAGTTGACATTTAGATCCATCAAATAACATTATCATTTGATAGGGGATGTCATCAGTGGATAGCATGGCGATAGACTCATCAGGAAATTCACAGTTAGAGGGTTGGTTATCAGGTAAAGGGGCATCTGCTAGTTGGTCAGCAATTGTTTGCCCTTTTATAGACTTTTGTTGAATGAACTCCAAATTAAACTCAGCAAGAATCATGAACCAATGAGCCATACGTTGGTTTTGGTATGGCTTGGAATGCATGTATTTGAGAGGGTCAGTGTGGGTGATGATGTAAGTCTTGTGGTTGAGGAGATAGTGGCAGAGTTTGGAGGTGGTAAAGACTAATGCCAAGCAAAGTTTTTTGGTATGAGTATATCAAGTTTCATAGTCAATGAGCATTCAACTTATATAATAAACTGCCTGCTCATGATGTTGTTCATCTCAATGTGTGATCATGGCACCTAAGGAATGATCTATTGCTAAAATGTAAAGATAGAAGGGTTGGTCGTCTTTAGGTGGAATAAGGACTAGTGGAGAGACAAGATAGTGTTTAAGAGCCTCAAAATCCTCTTGGAAATCCTTATTCTAATTAAAGGAGACATCCTTCTTGAGGAGGTGATGGAAGGGTTAGCATCGGTCAGATAGCTATGAGATGAAGTGACGAATAGATTGAAACTTTCCTTGCACGCTGCAAAGTTGTTTTAGGTTAGTTAGTGGGGGCATCTCGAGTATGGCTTGAATCTTAGCTAGATCTACCTCAATGCCATGGAGAGAAATGATGAAACCCAAAAGCTTCCCTAGGAGAACCCCAAAGATGCATTTGTTGGGGTTGAGTCAAATGTTATATTGTAGTAGGTGAGTGAATATTGTTTTGAGAATGGTTAGGTGGTCATGGTGAAGTTTGGATTTCCCCAGCAGGTCATCCACATAGTCCTCCATGATTTTGTGGAGGAGATCATGAAAGATATAAGTCATGGCATGTTCTGCATTTTTGAGGCCAAAAAGCATGACCCTATAGCAGAATGTCCCCCATGGGGTGATGAAGGTGGTTTTATGTTGATATTTTGGGGCAATCAAGATTTGGTTATATCCTGAAAACCCGTCCATGAGGGATATCATCTCATGACCAGCCGTAAGATCAATAAGTTAGTCGATGCTTGGAAAAGGAAAGTCATCCTTTGGGTAAGCTAGGTTGAGGTCATGATAGTAAGTACAAATTCAAATTCCCCCTATTGCTTTTCTGACAGGGACAATGTTTGACACCCATTGTGGATAATCAATGGGCTGGATAAATGAGACGGAGAGAAGACGTTGAAGCTCCTCTTTGACTAGGAGTGTGATGCAAGGATGCATCCTATAAAGCTTTTGCCTAATAAGCTTAGCTTCATAGTTCATGATGATGTTGTAGATGACAATGTTAGGGTCAATACTAGGAATATCGCTATAGGACCAAGCAAAGGCTTTGCTATGATCTATAAGGAATGTGGTATAGTCGATT
Source organism: Torreya grandis (assembly GCA_037957365.1). Lineage (NCBI taxonomy): Eukaryota > Viridiplantae > Streptophyta > Pinopsida > Cupressales > Taxaceae > Torreya > Torreya grandis. The sequence goes on from JARHVA010004213.1 coordinate 907,353, forward strand.
TACTCCTAGGCATCTAAAGATTAACCAATCTTTAAAATGTGAGGAACATCAGAAGATGGGAGATTAATGTCAATAGTTGATTCGTTTAACATAACTTATGTTTCTGAAGGAAGTGATCATTGTATGAACAAGTCATCCGCACCCATGTAGGTGAGTATGGCATCATCATCTAGGCATTGGACAATGTTGATGCTAGAAGATTCATCTTTTATCATGTCTAGATAAATGAGAGGAAGAGACCTTGATGCCTCACCTAATTGTAGTTGATAGGTTAGGGGTTCCAAGTGAATCGTGTTTATGAAAAAAAACTAGGAGGGATGGAGACCACTGACTCCGTAGGTGAGGGTGGGGAATAGGGTGAGGTTGGAGGTGAATGCTCTATGATAGTTTCATGGTGAGGGATCTTAGAGGGTTGTGTAGGTTCTTTGAAACCCATGCCATGTCATTTCTTGGAATTTTTGATTGCCTCGTCATTTGGAGGTTCAATGGGCTTGTGGGGACCTTATTCATAATGCCCAAATCCAAGACCCTTCCATGCACACCTATAAGGATAGGTGTAAGCAAAGATAGGTTTGTTGAGGAAGGAGAAATTGCAAGTGAATAGTCAGGGTGATGAGAGAGGATTTCCAACAGTAGGAGCCTGATCTAGCCCTCCATAGGTGAGATTAGTTTGGAGATTAGGAGGACCATATGGGATGACCATTTCGATTCGATGGTTGTAGTTAGGGTGGTGATGAAGTTTTCCATATTCTTTCAGATTTTGGAGCATGTCAAGGGTAAGCAAATGATACTCCCCAAGTGAAAGGCACTAGAAGGTATCTTCCATAAGATCTTTCATGGTCACTTGAGGAGTAGGCGTAGGTGTGACTGGTGTCTATGAGCTTATTGAGGATTTTGTGGGCAGAGGTGGTGTTTGGGTGGATGTTTTCAAAAGGATGAGAAAATCATTAGGTTGGTAGGTCATGTTGCATGTTTTAAAGGGGGAAGGGTTAGTAGGAATGACATGAACCTATCCCTCATGTTCAAACTTGACACAATGATGCAACATGGAAGGGACACAGGTCATGGAACGTATCTAAGGTCATTCCAATAGCATGTTATATTTGAAATCCACCTCGATGATATAGAAGAATTCTAGAATTGTACGTGGGCCAACAAGAACATGCATGACCACAGTGCCAATGGTAGTGGCAGTGGCATCATTCAAAGAATGAAGAATTGCATCAGTTTTTGACATGCAATTCTTTGGAAGGGCTAGTTGATCATATGCATGGGTAGAAATGATGTTGATGCTAGCACCTCCATTATTCATAACCTACTTAACTTGAGTGTGATCAACATAAGCCATGATAAAGAGGGCGGGATCTTGATCTTCTGGGTTGTAGGCAGGATTCTCAGAATCACTGAAGGTGATAGAGGCAACGATGGGTAACATTTTGACTAAAGTAGCTAGTGGTTGGGGGTATTTAGGTTGGACCTCCACTAATTGTAAAGCTTTGATCAAGGCTTGGAAATGTTGCAGATAGATTTGTATTAGGTCATACAAAGACATCTTCATAGGGGTTTGGTGAAGTTGTTTCACCATGGAGTCGCGAATTACCCCTGAAGATGTTGGTTGAAACGTGCCCAAGATAGAAATATTGGGCTTTGGTGGTGGAGAGCACTTGGTGAATGGATATGTCCAAGGGGTAGAAACCTCCTCTTTTCCTTTATCCTTTAGGGTTTGGGACCTGGTGGCCACATTAATAGTGTTGATTTTGAATAAAGGGGAAGAAGGTGGTAGAGGAACCATAATCTCGCGTTGGGATCCTGATTCAAGTGAGGAGGTTTGGGAGGCATGGGATGGTGTCGGTAGTTTATCAAAAAGGTGGTTAAGAGAATCCTTAATGAGAAGGGTGTATTTTTCCATGTGTTGGTGAATGACAACCTTAAGAGTGTAGCAACTCTCAGTATCATGCCCAAGTGTGTGATGATACAAGCAGATTTGAGTGTCGTCAAACCAAGATGGTTTTGATCCGAGATGTCAGTATGGCTTAATGGGTGGGAGAATGATTCTAGAAGACTACAACAATTAGCATAATAGTGAAACATAGGAACCCACTAATGGGTCTGCACTTGTTATTGCAGTAGGGGTTGACAACTTCTGTTTAGGAGTTGTAGGGGAATTTTTTGTACCACCTTTTTGGTTGGTGGTGTGGCCACATGCGTAGATGGCACTTTATTGATGAGAGGTGTCAAATTTCTTGGAGGAAATATGTTTTTGATGGGTAGAGGGAGTAATGGAGGTAGTTTTTCTTTGTGAGGTGTTGGAATAGGGAGCACTCCTGTTAAAGTGGAAGGATGTGGACCCAAGATAGAGGGCAATGGTGAAGGTGGGGGAGGAGTAGATTGACATGGTTTAGCATCCTCTTTTAGTATGGTGTGAGGACCACTACTGTGCGAGGTGACGTTCAAATCTAACTTCACTTGTGGGTGAGTTAGGTTTGATACAGGGTGAACACTGAGAGATCTAATTTGTTTCAGCATGGTGGATGCCTGGGAGGGTTTGGATTCAGACATGGAAGGCTGAGCTTCTGATGATTTAGAAGTGGAAGCTCGATCCTCATCAGAGACTTTGGGGTAAATCATTGCAGAAGGGTTGGCAGTATAAGGTGAAGTGGGATGTGTGGGATAAGGAGCCCTAAGTCACTCCCATAACACCTCATACTCTAGGTTCCTAGAATGGAAGAATCCTAAGTTTTTTGCTAATCAAGAGAAGGGTTTAGATGACATCATGGGAAACCTTATAGTCAGGCCTTCAGAGGATTTGGATGATTTCAAGAGTGGAAACATGTTGGATGCAGTGATCTCAGGCCAAAGGTGAGAGAGAATCATCACTGAATCTTCTTGGGCCAAAGTGGGTGAGGTGGCGAGTTCTTCTCTCGGTGGAGAAGGGATTGAAGAATTTGGATCTTCAAGCGGATAGAGCACAGGGATGATCATGCCTTCCACATGTGGTCTAGGAGTGTGGAAAGTATGATCTTCCATTGGTAATAAGAAGGATAAGGGCGGGGTCACTGGCATTGGTACCATCAAACCATCCTCCAATATGGGAGAGGTCAAAGTAGACGCTCCTACATGTGAAAGGGGGGTGGATGGAGGACTATCCTCCATCGGTGGAGGAAAAATAGGAGAGGAAGGCTCCTCAAAAGGGTAAAGTAGAGGGATGATGGCCCCTTCTACATGAGGGTGTGGGGTATGGATGTTAAATTCTTCCAATGGTAAAAGAAGAGGGAAGGTGGGGGCAAGAGGAACAGGTAATACGGGTTCCTCACGAGGTAAAAGAATGGGTAAAGGAGGTGCTTGATGTCGTGGGGGTGATACAAGTGAAACGGGTTCATCCACGCAAGGAAGAGGGTGAGGCAAAGGGAGATCTTCATTGTGTGGAGGTGGTATGGGTAAAATAGGCTCTTCTACCCATGGTGGAGAAATGGGTTGACCAACCTCTTCAGATTGTGGGAGAGATTGGATAGGAATGAAAGGTAAGACCATGTTAACCATGCGTATGTTGCATTCTTGAGGGTTATCGGCCATGGTCTAAATATTGTTCTGACTTGGGGGATGGTTAGGCTATGGTCACCTAAAGACATCCATGTTTTGGTTGGTCGGTGCATTAGGGTTATCCAAAACAAGGTCCCCTCTGTCTAACATGTCTTGAATAATGTTTTTTAGGGTTTTGCAATTATCCATGTCATGACCCTTGACATGATGATAGTTACAAAAGTTAGTTTCCCTATACCATGTAGGGATGGCTCATAAGGGGTCAAATTGGATAGGTGGTCAGATTTGAGGGAGGTTAAGGACTCCCTGCTTCACTAATTTATCCAATATGGAAGCATATGATTCTCCTATTGGAGTGTATCATTACTATTCATACCATTGTTGGAATTATCTAGTGATGTTTTGCAAAGTGGAGGGCTCAGATTGGTTGGTTGTGGTAGAAGATGGTGACCTAAGGACCACAACGTGTACCGATGCCTTAGAATTGGGGTGGGAAGAAGAAGGTTTGGAAGAAGAAGGGTCATTGGGCTTTGCGTTGGTATTTTTGTTACACAATTTGACCCTGTCTTCTTCAATTGCATGGAGTTCAAGCTTTCAGGCCATGGTGAAAGCTTCATCGAATGTGTAGAAAGTTTGAACCCACATAGTGGATGAGATGTGCTTGGCACATGCTCTTGAAAAGAGCTCAATGAGCTCAGGTTGAGGTAGTGAGAAGGAGAGTTGGTTGATCAAACCTCTCTAATGGGTGACAAAGTCAGTTATTGAATCATCCTCAAATTGTCTAATGGAACACAGGTCTGTTATGGAGACCTTCTTGGTAATATTGATTGAGAAATGATCAAGGAATAGTTGAGTGAGTTGAACGAAGGTGAAGAGAGAATGATTGGTAATGGAGCTATACCAGTCAAGGGCGGTGCCAAAAAGTGACATAAGGAATGTGTGAAGCAATGATGCATCATCATGCCCTATGAGATAGCAAGCGTGTCTAAATGCTCGTAGATGTTGTTGTGGGTCCTCTTTACTCTTAAATCAAGTAAATTTTTGGAGTTCCCACTGGCTAGGGTATGGTCGCATAGGAACTAAAGGGTGGATAGGTTCATTGTAGATTTGTTCATATGAAAGAACACTCCTCAAACCTGAAATAGATGTCTCAAGGTTGACATCTTATCCATCATCATCTTAATTAGATCGGTAGATGGATTGGCATGAGGGGCAACCCCTAAGTTATAGGGTACCTAGAAGGCATTGGAAGGGGCGTATGATGTACTTGGTTGCATTTGTGTAGGTATAACATACTGATAGTTCATCATAGGGGCCAATGTCGAGGCCAAGGGGGCTTGTGTCGTGAAGTTGGAGGGCACAACTTGACTAGATGCCACCAAGGGTGGTTGAATGGTGGTGACACTAGTTAAAGGATAGGTGGTCACTCTCGTGTTTATAGGTGCAAGAGTGGATGGGATAGAGACAATCAAGTTATGGAAAGGTGTCGAACTTGGTTGAACTATTTGCATTTGAGGGGGTATGGAAACCCTGATGGAAGTAGGGCAAGAAAGAATAGAAGGGGAGGCCAAATCTTAAACATTGGCCATGGTTGGGTTACTGGTCGAGGTAGTGGCCTGAGTGACCATAGGTTGGGTAGCAGATACTATTGATACCATTTTCACTTCAACCAAAGAAGTTGGCATCCCATAAATAGGGTTACTTGAAGGATCTCGCATTTAGATTCTAGCGAGATAATGTTGGAGAGCCTTGACATTGTGTTCAAGGAATCTCTCAAAATCTTGATCCCCTTTAGGAACAATAAGAGGTTGATCGGGGGTAGGTTGGATAGGAGTATGCTCGATGGCTGAAGTATACTCCATTAGATGACTTGGCACGAAGGGCAAAAGTGGGAGTGATATTGACTTGCATGGTCAACAAGGAATTTGGCTTGACTACGTGTCAAGATCATACAAGGTGAAAGGGGTTTGGGTTCCAAAAGCTATGTGTTTTAGTTTTAGAAAACCAGAATTTGTGTTAAACAACAAGAAATTTGGGTTTTAAACTTGCTATTTCAAATTTTTATTTATTTATTTATTTAAAGTGACCAATGTCAGTTGTTTAACTGATATCAGTTAGAAATTGTTATCGACATCAGTTAGTTAACCGATGTCAGTGAAGGTTTGGTTGCCGATGTCGATGGAAAAATTGATGTCAGTTTTTGTGTAATTCTAGAGACATAGAAGATTGATAGTTTTTGGAAGAAGAAGATATTTTGAGTTGTTTTGGACTTTAGAATGGTATGACCTTACCAGCTCAAACACTCAGATAAAACTAGCAGAATAGACGACTAGGCAAGCAACCTCTAAAATGTTAGATTCTTAGAAATGAGTTTTAAAGTCGTGGTGGCTTATGCCTTAAGAGAATGTGTTGGGAGTTGGGCTTGTAGAATAGTTCCTAGAGAGGAAGTCTATGGCTGGTTTCAGGTTGTGTTATGGTTCTCAAAGATATCTGTGTTAGGGTCAATACGTGGCCTGGTGCTGGGGCTTACTCCCTTCACTTCATGAACCTAGAGCCGAGCTGGGCTGCTTAGCCAGAATATACCTTCCCTATAGTTTATACTCTACTAGAGAACATAGTGGGTCCTCCTCTTGGTGGTGAAATCCAAGTAGGATCACTAGGTGAGGTAAGGTATCTACTAGGTGATGAAATCCTAGATGGGCCTTGTCTCAAGTAAGTTTATGTGTTTGATTTGAAGTGATAGTGGTTTGGTTGTGTCACATTCGTGCACTATGATTCATTCATAATGCTTTAATTACTAAGTGGGCTAAGTGTGCATCCAAGCAAGAATGAAATGCAGTAGTTTTTAACCCAAATTGAAATATGTTATTCAAATGCAAACAAATGGAGAAGAGGTAAAGAGTATGAGTTTTTCACTACTCTATGATGCATGCGAGAAGTAACAAGAAGAAAAAGAGATGTTCTTTTTAACCTTTTCTAATGATTTCCTTTTGAAACAAAAATATATAAGAGGTAAAAAAAGAAGGAGAAAGAATTAATTAACTTTATGTAAAAAAATAGAAAGTAAGGGAAGCTAAGTTTTTTATTTCTCAAGAAATAAAGGTAAAGAAGAGGGGATGCAAGAAGTGAATATTTTTCTAATGCATCTACATGAAAATTTGATTTCTAAAAGAAGAAGAATGAACCCAAGGAAAACTCCAAGGGCCCCACCGGTTGTGCTCGAATGTTTCTCTAGATTTTCACTAATTACATTCAAATGAGAAGAAAACTAAAGTTAAGAGGTTATGGGTTTGATGTTACCCAAATTTAGTGTGCACCATATCCAAGCCTTGTGGGAGCTCCTCTTTGGCTGTGGAGGAAACACCTACAGTAAGAATGAAACTTAAACAAGAAAGATGTTAAAAGAGGCTATGGTGGATTGCCAAGCTATGCGCTCGGTCCTGGAAGCATGAAGCTCCTTAAGGGATGACAATCCACTATTTAAAGATAAAAGTATTGTAAAGGAAGAAATGATAAATGAATAAAAAAATAGAAAAGTAGATGTTGTGTACTTGTTCCCTACAATTTGTGTATCTCGAAATGCTATAGAAGGCTAGCTGAAGGTTTTATCTAGTCTAGATGGGTTGTTTGGATGGCTTTCTAGTTTGCTGGTTTAGAACACAGTCACCGACGTTGGTGGGTCTGCTGAGGTCTATCGGGTAAATGGTGCCAACATCGGTTGGTTGCCAATTTTGGTCTGGTTAAAGGTGCTAACATCGATTGGTCTACCGATGTCGGTAGGGGTTGTCAGCTTTGGATGGCTTTTAGAGTATTTCTGGGATAGACAGAGGGGTTTTTGGAAGTTCAGAGGTTGGTGCAGGGTTATGGGAAGGTGAATGAGGTCTGAGGAAGGGTATAGGTGGAGGATTGGTGTGAAAAGGGGGTGAGAACAAAGGGGAAGGCCTTTCAGCCCCTCCACAGAAGAAGTCAGGCCTCTTAATAGTATTTAGAAATATCAATGAAAACTAATTGACAATATATTCTAATCACTGAAATGAAAATCAGAGTACTTAGCTTTATAGGGTGAAGAACTCGAGGTGTCAGAATAGTGATTCTTGTTGTGGTTGATGTGACTGGTGTTGTGAGCCAATGAAGTGAACATGGATTGCTTCAATTTAGTAGCTCGAGATCCTCGTATAATCCTTCAATCTAGTCTCTGGAATGATTTGTGCAGAGCTTCGGTAGCTGGGAGAATGATAGTCGAGTTTTGGTGCTTGAAATGTCAGAGTGTGTGTGTGAATGTGTAAAAAGGTGGGCCTTAGCTCAATGTTAGAGCTTGGCTTATGTAACCAACGTTAGCGATCCCACCGGTGTCGGTGTAGGACTACTGATGTCAGCCATGGGTTGACCGACATCGACAGAGAGAGAATAGGTAAAAGGGCTATTTTTAGCCCTTTACCCATTTCTCCACTTGCCAAGTGCCTTTTCCATTGGAGAACGGTCAAAACAAGGGATTATGAGGCATGGGAGTTGGTTAGGGAGTTAAGATGGGGTGAGAATAGGTCATGGGTAGTTAGGATTTGGAGGACCTAGTCTCAGGCTGACTCATAGGCTAAGAAATGGTCTTAGGGTGAGGTGTCCAAGGTGAGGTAATTAATTTAAAATAAGTAGTTTTTAAATTAATACGGTGTGCAAGTGTGGGTTAGGAGTGTTAACGTTTAGAAGGGGACCAAGGGGGGGTTGACATGATATTGGTGTCTACAATACTATATTAAAATATTTATATATAGTATAATATTTATATGGTATTATTAATATTATTATTTATTAATATAACATAATTAAATACTAAGTTATATATAATTCAATATATATAATACATTATTAATATATTATATTATATAAGTCTAATGGTAAATGTTATTATTATAACTTAATTAAGAGTATAACAAAAAGTAGTATACGAGCAGTTTCCTCAAATGTGCAAGTTATATTGGGAGGGATGTACATTGATGATTTGGTAAAGGGGGTACGTTGATGATTTGTTTGTCTATAAAATAGAAAAATAAATACCATATTCCTTTGGAATTGGCATAAGTGTATCTTAAAGCACTAATTTCAAAGGTCAAGCCTTATCCGACTTAAACCTAATGCTAAATGTCAAGTAAGTGATGGAATTTAACAACCCACATAATCTCCTCCTACATTTACCATTAAAGACATTGGTGATAAGATGCATACAAAAACTAACACTGAATTTAGTCTTATCAAATGGTTATGACTTTGACACCTCTTAGGTGGGATACTAAACTTATATAAATCTTATCTCATTTGCAATTTTAATGAAATGATAACATATATTTAGCTTTGTAATGATTGGTCCATTATTTATCACACCTCCAGCCTTTGAGGCCACACACTCTATTGTTGGGTTGGTAGATAGTGTTAAGATGAGAATAACATCATTATTATGTCATGCTAATTGTTTTTATCTAAATGCTCTATTCTATCTGTCTTTGTCAATTGACTATACACCTACCTACTATTTCCAATGACTTATGTACTTCTAAATCTCCATGGACTTTATGTTTTTGAAAATAAAATTGTCTCCTACCTATGGGTTTTATATTTCCACCAATATTGAAATGTTTGTTTACATGATCTAGCTATATACATTCCACAACATTATTAATGGGCCATTATTTATGGATATAGGTAAGGTAACAAATTCAAACAAGAGATAAACTAGAGAGATAGACACTTAGAGGAGGTCATAATAATAATAATAATAATAATAATAATAATAATAATAATAATAATAATAATAATAATAATAATAATAATAATAATAATAATATAATGGTGTAATCATTATATAATAATAACATCTCTAAAAAATAACCACAATCCTTTAGCATACCATTCTCAATATATCGTTTAAGGCATTCATTCAAGTAGATTGATCGTTGAAAAGCCACTACCAAATAAGGCTTCAATATATGATAAAGTGAAAAATATTATTTGTATATAGGTTCAACTCAGGAGCTAATTTCTCAAAGTGCTTCATGGGAAGCACTATTTATCTAATTCTTCAAGAAAGCATCATCTTTAAGCAAAGTTACAAAAGAAACATTGGGTTGACACATATATGTATATTCCTCCCTTACTCTCTTTACATTTTTTATATTTTCAAATCTTTTAATATTTTTAAAATTATAAATGAATAAAATAACTACTTCATGCAATTTTATTGGGTTTCCTAAGTTAAAGTGTCGTACAAAAATGAAGTATCCACTCAAATCCAAAGTGTGTTAATTTCATTTGTAGACTAAATGGATGGAAAATGTAGTCACTCAAATTTGGTCATGAATACTTGATAGTGTTAGTTTTGGCCCACTTTTACTCTGATGTTACTTAAACATTTAATATGGACTTATTTTTTCACCTCAATCTATGTTAAGTTATTGTATGGACCTATCCATTTCTAAGTTGTTTATTTGTGCCTATAGGAATATTTTTAATCATTAAAAATCTCTCTAAGCATCTATAAAACATCATAAATCCTTAAATTTAAATGTTACCCTTTATGATAGAATCAATTAGAGTGAGACATGACTGATAATTGATAGTATTTCTTTGGGTTGATACTTTATTTCACCTCGGTAAATGCTAATTTTAAAAAATAAACCCTCCCTTACAAGTTAGTCTATATTTTTATGATATGTAACATGAGATTTTTCCATTTTAGATTGTTATAAAGGCACATCTAAGCCACATATATTCTACCACTTTGAAATTTCAATATTGAAGCATACTTACATTATTTCACATTAATCAACACTTCCATATTATTCCTAAATTTAATTCAATTAATTTAAATAAGCCTTTAGCAAAGTCAAAAGTCTATTATATTTACGTCAAATAAAGCATTATCAAGTATTCAAGACACATAAATTTATACATGTATCAAAATAAGCATAATCCCACTAAGCACTCTAAGTGGGAGAACCCCATGGGATTTATTTCTCTTTAGAGTATTAAATACATAGGAAACAATAAATCATCACTGGGGTGAATGGGCCCAGTTTATCCCATTACACAACCAATTTTCTCTTTGCAGGTTTTCAATTATTACAAGCCTTATTAGATTTTTAACTTTGAACAACTTATTGTTAGGTCATCCACGCATACTTGAAGGTCAAATTTACACTTAGAGGCATATTTCAATAACATGTATAAGATTGTTCCCTTATTTCTCTAAAATTATGTCGAGGTCAAGATTGACTCATAAGGATAGTACCAACTAGTTGGTCCTATCCCATTCTAGGTGTTTTTGACCTTGATAAGTGATAATTATAATTTATGTTGAATGTGTATAATTAGTTCTGATTGATTAGTTCCAACTATCTTTCATTTTCTTATAATTAGTATACATGGGAAAAAACTAATAACTCTTGAGTTATTCATAGTCAATTTTTTTCATTCATTTGTGTTATTTTGTATTATTTTCTACCTTTCTATTTATTTTATCTTAATTACAGTAAACAAACCAATTAAATTTCCAAAATCTATTAAATCAATAGAGTAGAGCTACATAATAATGATGTTATAGACATTATATACACTTCATTTTAACCACTTCTATGTCTAAAATACAATAAATAGTGACTTTATATAATCACATGCAATTTTAATCATAAATCATTATTTAACACAATTTACCCATACAAGTGTCATTTAATCCCAAAATCATAATGAAACATACTCGATTGGAGAAATAGATCATATTGCATCATTTATATTATCTAAATCATTTTGAAATAATTCAACTATTTGCAAGTGTCTTCACAAAATAATTAAAATAATATTTGATTGACAAAAAAATGTTACAGACCTTATATTTATTTTAATTACCAATTAATCACCTTGATTAATTAGCCTAATCAACCCTCTAATGGAAAATCTCATGAATTTAGAATTATCTATTTTCCTAAAATAAAAATTCTTTATTACCTCACATTTGTGATGTCACTAAAGGAAGTCAATGGAAAGAGAAGGAGTGAAAGCAAGATCTTATACCCCTCTTACACACTCTTCCTCTTCCACCTCTCTTACACACTCCAAGAGGACTAATAGTTGTAATTTCCTTTCAAATATCTTCCACACACCAAAAGTCCTTAAATGGAATTAAATACACATTCCATATATGTAATCATGGATTTGATTATTGATCCTCAACCCTCTATCTTGAGACAAGATTAATGGTTCACAACGATTCAATAAATCTATAAATAAAACCTCACACCTCTCATTTCAATAATATTCTTGATTTAAACTTACTCTATCAAATTATATAAGAAGATTCAACACTCTAATCCTAAGCTAATGCTAAAATCAAGTGTAGATAAGGAGTTATTTAAAATCAAATTTTTCATTAGGGTTTCAATTTATTTTACATCTAATTTAAATTATTGTAAAGAAACCCTAGCTTCCAAAAACCCTAACCCTAGATGCTCTTAGGTTTATATCCTTCTTCTTCCTATTTTCATTAACTTCTATTAATTATTCAGTTTTCAATATTCTCTTGTAGTAACTCTATTTCAACATATTTACTATATGCCATCTAAAAATGCTATCTCTCTTCCCTTAAGAAAAAGTGCTAGACTAGGTTGTACTCCTATAGATCATATTCAAATTCTATCTATCTGACCCTATAACAAGGATAAGGAACCTATTATAACTCCAGATATAAATACTTCACATATTGATTATGTGTAATTCAATGATAATAAATTCAAGGATGAACAATATAACCAAGAACACGATCAAGTCCATATTGAAGATCGAGACACACTACCTCCACTTAATGATAATGATATAGTTGTGAACAAAGATGAGGTATTATAGGATCTTAAAGATAGAATTTAGGAATAACCTCATGATGATGCATAGATTTTATAGGTCATATTATAAATAAATAATAAGAACAAAAATGGTCATTCTTCCACCCCTTCAGTTAATCATATTATTACACCTTCAGTGGGGCCCACTTAACTAATTCAGATAGCAAAACTCAAGCTTGTTATTCGACCATTAGTGAAAAATACTCCAATTATGGCTAGTTATTATCCTCCTGATGTATAATAGCTTATGCATTGGGTTTTTTTAATCTACAATCTAAGGTGTTACATATTGATCAAGGAGCAACTAAGACTTCACATACTTCAGATTCCAACATTCTATTGCATACACCACTAGCACATCACATTGTGACAACTCCTTTGCCATCCACTTTTGTAGCACCCAAACTCACATTATATGATGAAAATGGTGACTCAGAGCATACCTTAGAGCCTTTCACATAGTATGCTTAGACTATGTGTCTAATGATTCGATTCTTATGAAGTTATTTCCATGTAGTCTCAAGGATTATGCCTTATAGTGGTTATATGATTTGTCTAACCAATATATCATGACATTTTATCCTTTATAAAATATGTTCCTCACACACTTATTTATAAACATAAGTGATATAATATCATATGCACAAGTGGCATAGCTAAATCAAAGGTCAAATTTGTCTATAACCGACTATGTCTTACGATATAAGATAGTATTATCAAAATTAACTAGCCCCATGATAGATAGAGAGCTTTAAGATATATTCAAACAAAGTCTATTACCAACACTACACAAATTAATATTTTTCAAAACATTTCCCATATTTATAGATATGTGCCACATGGTTAAGGAAAGGAAGGTTAAGCTCTTAGTAATGGGAAAACTCAAGTACACAAATGAATAAGATTCAAATATTAAGAGTATAAAAATACCTCCATAAAAAGATAGGGACACAGAGAACAAAATAGATCAAAAGACAATAGTCAATGTAGCTTCAAATCCTTCTCCCAAATTGGTTTTATCAACTCCTCAACATAGATTTTTCACTAATTTACTAGAGTCACTAGCATGAGTTCTAAAAAAAATATTGGACTGCAAAGTCATATCTCTTCCTCCCAATAAATATGTTGATACGACATGAAATCTTCCAAATATTTATGTTTCAAATGAATTATGTGAATATCATAGGGCACCAAGTCACACCACAAACAAATACATTAGCCTGAAGCACAAGATATAGGATCTCATTCAGGCCATCATTATTGATGTGGGCACACCCACTGAGACACCAAAATAATAAATAGAGTAAAAATCACTTAAGATATTATCAAATCCTTTTCTTAAACATATATCTAATGAGGTACGGGGCATATTAGTTGTTCATTATACATACCAAGCTCATCCATCACAAACTTCCTATCACATAATTATAGAGGAGACACATCCCCTACATAGTATTATTGGCATGTATCACACTACAATGCCATCTAAACCACTTCTCACATTTTTTAGAGCATAAGATTTTGGATGATGACATAGATTTACTTGTGCTCTTCATATGGGCATTTATAAACCACCATCCTATTCATAGTGTCATGGTTGATAATAAGTCAAGCATAAGAAAGTGTGCCATGATAATCTTAAATCACTTGGGCTATATAGAGTGGGATATATCCCGTATAAATATAGTTATTAGTGGTTTCATTGGCCATGGTCAGAGCTCCATTGGAGAGATAGTTGTTCCATTATAGGTAAGACCAACACACATAGCCACTTGATTTCTAGTAGTATCTAGTGCATGTGTATTCGACATATTATTGGATAGGCCATGGTTACAATAGCTTAGATCAATCCCATATATATTAAACTAATGTATTGATTATGTACATACTAATAAGGTGGTTAATATTGAGGGTGTACCATAGGAGTATCTTATTCCCATCCCATAGGTAGTTCTAAGATAGATTCCAGTCATACTTTCAGCATTGACACTAGTTATAGTTCTAGTTCCACTATCAGATATTGCATAGATATCCATTACAATAGAGGATATATCTCTTATAAATACATCATAGTATTTATCACAGTATTTAGAGCAAGCTAGGTCTACTTCTATAGTGTCTACATAAATGCATACTCTCCCTCAGAGACCATTAATAGAGATACCATTACATCAAAGATATGTCACATATTCTAGAGGACCTTTCTCTACATATTTTACACTTAGATTACTTATATTTGGGTATAGGGTTTCTCATCACAAGGCACATACATCACCTACAACTTCTACATCTACTAGATGGGTCCCTAAGACCCCTACAGTTCATAGTGTATCATAATCAATGCCACAACATCATAACATCACTACTCACATAGCTTCATGTTCAGATTATATAGCACACTAGATAATTAGCTCATAGTTTCCCTTTCACACCACACACATGATCATTTTTACACTCTTTAACACAAGTAATAGTTATGATGAGTCTCTTATGAGATTCATTGGCTAGTATGGTTTATACCTTTGTACATACTTACTTATCTCTTATTCTTTGTACATAGTTTATTTCCACATGCTTATACATAGATTATACTCATAAAACACAAAAACAATATATGTCAAAATATAAAAACATTCAAATATTTAAAAAAATCCAAAATTTTTATAGATTGTATGCATTGTGTTGTTTATATTTCTACTACTTTTTAGATATTGCATATTGCTAGTTATCCTAGTGTAGTTGGTTTTATCATACACATATGCTTCACTTATTCTTGTCAAGTGCTTACATATTTTAGATAGGACTCTAGCCCACTACACCAATCTAGATCAGTTATCATCTATCCATTAGGGGTATTTACACCAATCCATGTTTATACATTGATACATCTACCTACTTGGGGGCATCTCCCACATAGTTGTTATGACTAGGTTTTATTTTTATAATTTATACATTCTAGTTATGCATTAATTTATCTTAATATATCATTGTTATTCACTGCTCATTTTTTTTTTACTATCACTAGTTATCTTTAGTATATATGCACCCTGGCATTTACATAGACTTATATTACACAATTATACATGCTTTCATTTATAATTCTTAGATTAGACTTGATTGTGTTCCTATGATTCTTACATCTTCGAGGGTATTTGAATATGCCATTGTTCCTTGACTTCTACACCATTTATCTATTTGTATGCCTTGGACATGTGCCCATGTCCCTTGTGTGTGTTATTTCATGCTTCTATATGTGGACATTTGAACATGTTCTTCTCTATGGCTTTATGCACAAATTATTTGTTTTTTCCTCATGTGGACATTTGAACATGTCCTTGTATGTATCCATTCTCATATTTAGTGATATTTGGCCATGTCCCTTGTATTGTGGCCCCTTGGCCTAATTTTTCCATGCCTCATGTGCTTTTATGTTTCTTTTTTGTATGCTTCTACACCATGACACTTGTATTTTCTTGTTACACATACACACACACACACCAATTTTTGATGCTATGAGAGATATCATGTATCTACCAATCCTACTAGGAAGCCTTGATGGACATAATGTCCCATCCCCCTAGGTAGTTACATATATTTTATGACTATTATAAATTGCTTACATATATATTGACACCCTTGTCTAATGATAGATTACAACATACATCTTTCATTTCCTATTATTTCTTAGATACTTTTACATTATGATGATATGATTATACATTACATTGGAATAACATGCTCTAGCTAATGCATTTTGTAGAACTACGTATTGAGAGGTACGTTATTACACATGTTTAATAATTATCATCAAAAGACGAGGAATTCATAGGTTTTTTTCATAGAGATTAGGCTTCTACATTATTTTTCATAGATACATTTTAGGACATAGGCTTAGTTATAAAAATCAAACATAGGTCAAACACATGAAAAAATAAAGGTTTGACAATTAGTCCATACTATACAGAGATCATACTATGTATTCATCAGTGCTTAGATTGGGACACTAACACCACAGGGTGTTACTATCTACTACAAGGTGTTATTGTCTAGTAGCCCTAGCTTTAGGGTAGTCCAGAGCATTCATATTAGAACACTAGATATAATGCATATTTGCATAGATATGGTCACAGGTTTGGTAGTTATGTTCATATTTAGTTTAGGTTCACTCATTTAAATTTAATTTCATACTAGTTACTTGGATTTGGGGGCATCATGCATGACATGATCACTCATAGATTTTGATAAGTTACATAGATTCAGTTATTACATACTTGATTCAAATTTAATATACTCAAATACCAGATTAGGGGCATGCGTGTGACACATAGCTTCCACATACTAAGCTTTAGATAGGTCGATCAGATGGAATGGAAAACTACCAATCATTATCTATAAGGTATACACTTCCTATAAAATTCTAGGTTATCATCGAATTCATTCCTTACTCCATTTTTAGTGGTTGGCATTCCCAAATGACCCAAAGTTACTTAATATACCTGAGTGGACATGAAGCTAAATACACAATTATATTAGTTAGTTATATACATTCATCACTTTATGCAATACAGTTACATATACATCTACTTCACACAGGGGTCAATGATGGATTCATGGCCTAATTGAGATCTTGAGCCACTTATATGAGAGGGTTCGACACACTTAAATTCTTATCCAAAATATTCATAGAGATTAGGATCCACCAACTAGGGGTGGGTAATTATGGAGTCAAAACCAGATTGAGTCCTTGAGCCATTCATATAAGGATTGAACAAGCCATCAACTTAGTTCAAGTTATTCAATGATATGATCACTATGAACATTCACACACATAGGTTTTTCCCAGGTTCATGCATTACTTCTTATACCCAATAATGTGTATTTTTTCATTTCCTCTCTCTTTATTCAATTATTTTATTTTAGCATAATCTTTTGCTTTTGATTATTTCATTCATAAGGACTAGTTTATGTATGTTTCATTGTAGGATATTGCTTTGGATCATATTTCATAAATGCAGACTTAGATTCACATATTCAAAATCATCTACATGTGCTTCAATTCCAAGGTAAGTCCAGGTACATTTATTGTTCATTTATACTAGTCATTTTGCTTTATTTCATTACTAGCATAAATGGGGGAAAATGTAAACACCTAAAAGTCATAATTAAATTCTAAGAGTGTCACTTGAGTTATCATATCCCTAGGCTAGCCATAAACACATTCTAGAGCCTTAGACTTACATTTCCATCCATTCATCACACCATAATCACCTATATCCAATCAAGACATAGTCCCTAAATTATCACCCCTGACTCCAATCCAACTTTCTTAGCAATTTGCCAAAAGGGCATTAGTGCACATTTGGGACACTATAGCCACATGGTGCTAGTGTCCCCAACTGGGTGTTATTGTCTTTAGCCCTATCTCTTCCCAATGGATATTTTTTCAAATGTGTGCCCCTCCTAAGGTTATCCTAATCTCATTTTATTATCTGCACAAGCAACATAACCATATAAATATAATTCTAATCCACCTCTATTGACTAGATGGAAAATAGATGCAAACTTTATTCAAACCAAAGATGAATTTGTGTAAAATCAAGGTACATTATCCCTATTCCACCCTACTTTCTGCATACTACCATCTAAAACAACCCTAAGTCTAGTTTTCAAGTATTTCAAAGCTCAATAACATTCAAAAAATTGAAGGCCACTCTCATTATAGAATTAACTTTCACATACATCATACACTAGATGGGAGAACTACATTGGACTTGATCCCTCTTTAGAGTATTGGTATGTAAGAAACTCTTTACATAATAAGATATTGAGGATGTCCAGTCCATCTTATTAACAAACTCAATTCTTTCTCATATCACCCTTGCAAAGAAAACTAAGTTTTACACATCAAATCAATATTTATAGGTATAATACACAGCTAAAAGTTTTAGTCATGCAGGAACAAAATATACAAACACAAGCATAGGTGCTCCACAAAATAGGAACAATCCTGTAAAGGGGACATTAACACCACATTCAAGACAGTATACATGGATGGTACTACTATCCAAAATGGATGCTACTATCTAGTGAAAATAAGAATATTAGAACCCTATTGACAACATAGACTATTAATCAAATCTCTAGTTTTAGAACCTAGATCATCTGTGACAGTCAATTTTTAGATAAGTCTCTATTTATCCCTACTTATTTCTATTTATAAAATGTCAAACAAGGTCAAAATAATTTAAAAATTAGTAGCTTAATTTATTTAACTAATTTATACATCTCATCCCTTTAACCAAACATAGGTAATTAATCTTGTAAAACCCTAAAAGGTTAAATTAGTAGGATTGTTCCTTTTTTTGGGAGCACCTAAAACTATGTTTTTGGGTCCTATTCCCACATGCATGAAATTTGAAACTCTGTGTTGTGCCTAAAAAAATTAATTTAGACTGCAAATCCTAATCCTCCTTAAAATTATGACATGATCCAAAAATGAGTGTTCATTAGTAGGATAGGTTGGACATCCTCAACACCCTATTGTGAAGACAGTTGCCTACATACCAATACTCTGAGGAAGGATCAAGCCTGATGTTGTTCTCCCTCTTAGTGATTGATTCAAGTGTAAGTTAATGCCAACATGAGAGTGGTATTCAATTCCTTGAGTGTGCTTGAGCTTTGAAATCTTGTCTTAAGGCAACTGTAAATGGTAGTATGTAAAATTAGGATAGAATAGGATCACATAATTATCCACATAATGTATGTAAAAATGTGCACAAAATTATCCTACAACTCTGTGCACTTACCCTTTGATAAATTTGAAAATTTACTAAATATGAAAGTACAAGAGAGAAATATAAACATCATTGGAAAACTGAGGTGTAGACCATTTCAAGATCTAAGACTGAGAGTCTAATTATGTTTACTATGCGTGAACTAGAAACATGAGATGATAGGGTCCCTAGACATGATCAATGCGATTGGATATGGTAGGAGTGCATTTTAGTCCTTAAGGAGTATTTATTTTCCAATGATGTAAATGGATATGATATTTTTAGTTTTTATGCACCTTTATTTGTTTGTTATACAAATTGTGTGGGAGCTTCCAATTCATTTCAATGACCATTATATATCAGATTTTCCACACAAAACCCTAATTCAATAAGTAAGAGGATCAACACAAATAATGAAATAAAAAGGGGCCAATGGTTTAAGTTTTGTGAGACATCAACACCACTTGTGTTAAGTGTTACATACATACCATACTTTGAAGAGAGATAAAACTCCTTATAGTTATCCCATACTATGGTGGTGTATGTGAAATTATTGTAATATGTTATATGTTGGTGCAATTCTTATGTGATTAAGTGTTTCAACCATGAATTATGACCTTAGATGTGTATTTAGACTTTAGATCAGGGCTACTAGGGATGTATGTAATTAGAATTCGGATAAATAGGGAATCTTTTGTCAATATGCAATTAGAATTATGGTGCTTTTATGTGCAAAACCTCTTGTATGAAAAAAGGTTCTAAATGTGTTTATATAGTGGTATTTTTTAGATTCCTTTATATAAGGCTCATTAAAACTTATGGGCCATCCTTTACACAAATTTGAATTTTAAAAAATAGGTGTGTTATGGTGGGACGACAAATTATAGATGATGCAGACAATAGTGGGGTGTGTTGTAGTCCCAATGGGGTGCTCATGTCCAAAAGGTGGAAAATCTAAACAAAATGTATGAATCAATCTAGGCATGAGGCTAGGTTACTAAATAAACTAGATAGATGTAACTTGAAGTCATTTGTGGTGTTTGAAAGGATTGTCTACCATGTGGAATGTGAAATAAAGCATTCAAAATGACTTAGAATAAGTCAAGACATAAGTGTGTCAAAAGGGTGATCACAAGTGCATGATTCTAACTTAAATATTAATATATGTGACTATAATTATATATAAAATTTATTCTTTTATCATAAATAGAATAAAAATAATTTAATATAAACATAAATAGCAAAGATGATGAATTAACAAAGAATTTTTTTAGGATAGCACAGCATTAAATACATGATGGCATTGGGTATAGAAGAAGATCACTACTTTAAGAATTGCTTAAAATTAATATAGATTTACAAGTAAAGGGACAATTTTAACATGGATGTGAGTTAGGTTTGAACAAAATATAGAGATCAATAATTAATATTCTAAAAAATCCATCTCCCATCTCAAATACCCTTCTTAGAGCTAATGAGAACTTTTCCCCACCATCACAACCACATAATCTAATTATTGTTCAAAATGAACATCCCTTGTCCTCCTCCTATAAGGTAAGAAGTTACCTTATCTAGATTCGAAGATAGTATGCTTCAACAATGTGAAGAGATGTCTATCTATATTGATGAAATAGTGGAAATTTCCCTATCTCTTCTATTATTCCTAATGAGATATTACTTCATGCAAATGATCTTCTTTTATTCATTACCATCCAAATAGGTGATATCCAAGTTAAGTGTGCTCTAATTGATGAAGGTTCATGTACTTATGTTTCCTCCATTAAATTTATTAAGACACTTGGATATTCTGAATGAAATCTTAAATCCACACATAGTACATGTCAATATTATGAAAAAGGCAATGCCTTCTCTAGGTTATGTTTGGATTCCAATTATCATTCATCCTATTATCATCAATATGAAAGTCATGATCTTTAAATTTATAATTTCCTATAATATCTTACTTGTTCGACCTACCCTTTTGTAAATTTGAAAATTTACTAAATATGAAAGTGCAACAAAGAAATATAAACATCATTGGAAAACTGAGATGTAGACTATTTCAAAATATGAGACTGAGAGGCTAACTATGTTTACTATGTGTGAACTAAAAACATGAGATGGCAGGGTCCCCAGACATGATAAATGTGATTGGACATGGTAGGGGTGAAATTTCATCCTTAAGGAGTGTTTTTTTTCAATGATGAACATGGATATGATATTTTTAGGTTTTATGCACCTTCATTTACTTGTTCTACAAATTCTGTGGGAGTTTCTAATTCATTTAAATAATCATTATATAGCTAATTTTCCACACAAAACCCTAATTCAATAAGTAAGAGGATCAAGCAAATAATGGAGTAAAAAGGGGTAAGTAGTTTAAGTTTCATGAGAACTTATCACCACTTGTGTTAATTTTTGTATACATAACATACTTTGAAGAGAGATGAAACTCCCTATTATTATCCCTTGCTATGGTGGTGTGTGTAAAATTGGTGTAGTATGTTACATATTGGTACAATTATTATGTGATTAAGTGTTTCAACCATGAATTATGATCTTAGATGTGTATTTAGACTTTAGGCTACTAGGGATGTATGTAATCAGAATTGGGAGAAATAGGGAATCTTCTCTCACTATGCAATTAGAATTATAGTGTTTTTATGTGCAAAATCCTCTTGTATGTAAAATGGTTTTAAATGTGTTTATATAGTGGTATTTTTGGAATTCCTTTATATAAGGCTCACTAAAACTTATGAGCCATCCTTTATACAAATTTTAATTTTAAAAAATAGGCGTTAGTTGGTGGGAGGACAAATTATAGATGATGTAGATAATATTGGAGCATGTTGTAGTCCCAATGGGGTGCTCATGTCCAAAAGGTGGAAAATCTAAACAAAAGGTACTAATCAATCTAGGCATGAGGCTAGGTTACTAAACAAACTAGATAGATGTAACTTGAAGTGATTTTTGGTGTTTGAAAGGGTTTTCCACCATGTGGAAAGTGAAAGAAAGTGATTAAAATGACTTAGAATAAGCCAAGACCTAAGTGTGTCAAAAGGGTGATCAAAAGTGCACAATTCTAACTTAAATGTTAATTTATGTGACTATAATTATATACAAAATTTATTGTTTTATCAAAGATAGAATAAAAATAATTTAATAGATACATAAAGAGCAAGGACGATGAATTAACAGAGCAAATTTTCAGGATAACACACAATTAAAGACATGTTGGCTTTGGGTATAGAAGAAGATCACTACTTTAAGAACCATTTAAAAGTAATATAGATTTACAAGCAAAGGCACAATTTGAACATGGATGTGAGTTAGGTTTGAACAAAATATAGATATCAATAATTAATATTCTAAAAAATACAACTAATAAATTAAAAATCATCATTAAAAACTTAATTAGTACCTAATTAACCAGTCATTTGTTGTTGGAGTACGATCTCTTATTCAATTAAGAACTCAATTAATTTAACCATTATTAATATTTCTAATTATATAGAAATTAATTTTTTAATATTACATAAGGAATATTTATTTATTTATTTAATAATTATTGTAATTGACAATTTTGTTTCCTAATTTAATTATTAAAAATATTTAATTAATTATAACATAATTTAATAACACACAAGTAAATCATCATCATCATCATCATCATCATCATCAAAATTAGGAAAAATTTTAATCATTATTATAAATATTTAAATTTTAAAACTTTAGAATTTATTTTTTTTCTTTCTTATGATCATGTGAATAATATATTATAATTTATATATTTTATCTTCCAATAATAATTATAGTCACATTGTTAATATTCATCATGGTGTGCGTAAAATAAATCATAAAATACAATCTAAATCTTTTAACTTCGATTAAAAAAAAAATCTCCTTCCCCATTCTATAACTGCATCCCCTTTTTCTACTACAATATTATAAATCTATGTCCACACAAAAATATCTCATATTTTTAAGTGGTTAGCCTTCCTACAAGATACACCCTATATATCATATTTAGAAAACCCCTCATATCTTTAGGGAATGGCTATTCTTTCTTACAAGATGCACCTAATATATCGCATTTAAAAAATACCTCATATTTTTAAAAAGTGGTTATCCTTTCTTAAAAGATACATTTCATATATCACATTTAGAAAATACTTCATATCTTTAAATACTTCATATTTTTAAGAAGGGGTTATCATTTCTTACAAGATATACCTAATATATTACATTTAAAAAATACCTCATATTTTTACAAATGATTATCTTTTTGTACAAAATATATCTCATATATTACATTTTATAAATATCTTATCTTTTAAAAAAATGACTATCCTTCAGGACAAAATGCACCTCATATATCATATTTAAAATATATCTCATATCTTTATAAAGTGGCTATCCTTCCTCAAAAATTCACGTATCACTTATAAATATGATGTGATTCCCCTCTTGCATGCAAAAGTTCCTCCAAACTAGCGATGGTCAAATCATCTCTCATATAATTAATGGTAATAAGTAGATTAAAGTAATTGAACGAGCAATTTAAGAATTTAAAATTAATAATTTTAACTTGTTTTCATCTTGCTAATCTAACAAATCGAGGGTCAAATTCACAGAGCTGAAATGGTTGAAGATAAAACTTGTATAAGCAATGGATGGAGGAGGAAGATAATAAAGATTGAACCCATTGTTGCCATTGTTGACCTCTTTCTATTCAAATTCATAACATGATGAAATATAAATCAAAATTGTAAATGAACACGAAGGTAGATGGCAATTTAACCAAATACACACGCCCTTAACTATTTATTTTGAGCAACTATATTTGTTTAAATAATCATGTCAATATAAACAAAATTAAAGTCGAGATGCAGGGTAGGACAAGAAACTAAGTTTGAGTGAATGGAGCATATAGACCTTGTCCCTGCACATCTTTCATTACACAATAATAAGTTAATTATAGGATTGGGTAAAATACAAAACCCTCTTATTCCTCTAAATCTAGATAATAGTTAATGTCTTGAGATTGAGCCTAAAATGACCCTTTGTTTTGACTTGAGAAGAATAAGTACCCTCAAATTTTAGGGGTAAAGCAAAAAAGTTTTTATGGGATACTAAAATTAAATTAAAATATACTTTTTATGGTTGATCCAAAACTCAAAAGCTTTGGTTGAAAGATAATTTGAGAAATAAGAACAACACAATTGTAATAATGCTATCTCTAAAAAGATATGTTTTATTGGTCAAATTTGCATATCTAAATGTATGCCTATCTCTGAGAAGAGATCTCTTATTTTATTTTCAGGTTACATCTTCATTTATACACATTTTAAAGGTAGGATGAGGATGTGGAAGGTCACCAATATCGATAGATATTAAGTGGTTTGACATCCACAATTCACAACAATACAAAATTCAAGGAATTACTATTTTTAAAAACTTATTATTTTTAGATTGCACTACTAAAATTAAAATTTGGGGCACTTCCATTTAGTTTTATAGGATCAAAAACCACTGAGTGGATCTTGTTCCAACTCACGACATTTCTCTCATTCTTAGCTTTTCAACGGTTCAAACGGGGAGTAAAACAGAGCTATGGTGCATAAGTTATGGCTCCCAAAAGTTCTACCACAAATTGGGATACAACTATCACCTAAATTGTCACTTGAAATGTTGCTCAGATCATTCCTCCTTCCTTGAGAATCAATGGTCCCCATTGCATTAATATTGTTCATCAAGAGTGGTAGTTGTGTTTTTATTTGATTCTCAATGGATACTTGGAATGGACTGTGCTTTATGGAGCTATGCTTTGTAGAGCTATGCAGGGCCTAATTATTCACTATTTTTGTCTGACCATTAGTCTATGGATGGAAGGCCATGAAATTCTTCAGCTTGGTATCTATTTTCTTCTGTTGTTGTGTAGTTTGTGTAGTTAGGGATGTAACATCAGCTCTTTTAGATTCTTGTGGCTTAACCACCATGAGAATGAATTTATTGACACTAATTAGGGAGACAGATGTAGAAGGTAGTACCTATAGTACCCTATAGCACCATGTTTTAAGAGTGAGGGTGATCCTTTGAGTTCTTTATTCATAGATGTCATGTCGATCATACATGAATGGTTAACTAAAAAGTACATCACAAACATCCAGATTGACCACATCACATAAGACCTCATCTTGAAAATGTTTTATTGCATATGAGAGAAGACATTGGTGGGTGACATGGAGGTTTCACCCCAGACTGAACCATCCAATACTATATGGCTTTGGGTGAAGCTTCATATACAAATTTAGGCTTTTCACAACATTAGTAGAGATTAAACTATTTTGACTCCCACTATCAAAAATGAAATGCAGAGACATACCTTTCACTAATACCTTAGAGTGAAACAACTATTTTTTATTGTCTAGCCTCTCCTCATGGGTCTATGATGAATAAACGATGGCATCGAGCTCAGTATCTATAATCTCTTCATCTTCTTTGACTGTAGGGTGTGTATGAGGTAAAGAAGTAGATGTTGAAGATTGTGACTCAAAAAATAGGGATTTGATGGCTCAACATTCTTTTTTGAAGTGCATTTTAGATTTATGGTAATCACACCATTTCTTAGTCTTCTAATTTTGGCCTCATATTTGACCTTCTTTGTCACTTTTCCATTTTGTAGGTTGACTCTTCATATTCATTCTTCCATATTTCTACTAAATCTTCACTGTGAACTTGTATGTCTCATCGAGGGTTTCTAGATTGAAGAGTTCCATCTCCCCACATATATAACATTATAGTCTACAATGATATTTTAGAACTTTATGTTTTTCACTTTCTTAGATGCCCAATCTTATAGATAGAGAATAAATAATGTCAGTGTAATCCTGAATATACTATTCCTTACCTTGGTAAAGTTATTTCCACACTATAAATAGATCATCATATGATCTAATGGGATAGTATTCTTAATTTATAGCTTCTATGAAATCATCCCAGGTAGGTTCCACCTCAAGTCCAATATCATCCATACTGAATCTCTTCTTGTACACTTCCCACTAATTTTTGACAATCAATGATGCTTTAAAAAGAGCAAAAGTGATCTTCTCTTTATCAGTGAATTTATTTACAAAAAAAATATGAAGATAATTGATCCAACAAATTTTTTACTGCATTAGCATTGATTTCACCTTCATATGTATGGATGTCAAAATTCACCTAAATCTTGAAGGGTGTTGGGGCACTAAAAGGATGTGGGGGTATAGATAAGCAACCAGAATTTTCTATCGAGATTTATTGGAGAATTTGGAAAAATTGTTATAGCATCTATGCTTAATTTTTTTGGAGGGTTTCATTCACCATTTCTTTAAAAGGATCAGATGTCTTAGTGTTATCCCTCATTTGAAGACATTTGGAGTGAATAGGTGGATAGTTTGGAAGTTCTATTATTTTCCACCAAAACTTCTTGTAGCTTGACCTCATTCTTGGGATCATACACTCTCAAGATAAACCATTCTAATACCACTAATCCAAAACTTAGAAACTTTAGGTGAAATAAAATTCAAGAAAAAAGAATAATACAATTGTAATAATTCTATCTCTAAGAAGAGACGTTTTATTGATCAAATTTATAGATCCAAACATATGTCTATATCTGAGAAGAGATGTTTGATTTTTTTTAGGTTACATCTTCATTTATACATATTTTGAAGGTAGGAGGAGGATGTGTAATGTCACCAATCTTGAGGGAGATTAAATTATTTGACTTCCATGATTCATAACAATACAAAATTAGAGGAATTACTATTTTTAAAAACTTACTATTTTAGATTGCACTACTAAAATTAAAATTTGAGGCACTTCCATTTAGTTTTCAAGATTCAAAATCCACTAAGTGGAGCTTTTTTCCATCTCATGGCATTCCCCTCATTCTTAGTTTTTTAATGGTTTAAACAGGGAATCAAATAGAGCTATGGTGAAAATGTTGTGGCTCTCATAAGTTCTACCACCGATTGAGGTAGAACCATCACCTAAATTGTCACCTAAAATATTGCTTGGTTCATTCTTGCCTCTTTGAGAAACAATGGTCCCCATTACATCAAGATTTTTTTCAAGCGTTGTCATTGTGTTTTGATTTTATTCCTGCTGCATACTTGAAATGGATGGTGCTTTATGGATATATGCTTTATGAAATTATGTAGGGCCTAATTCTTCATCATTTCTATTTAACCATCAATTTGTGGATGGAAGGTCATGAACTTCTTCAGCTTGGTATCTATTTTCTTTTGTTATTTATGTAGTTAGGGCTTCGACATCAACTCTTTTAAATTCCTATGACTTAACCACCATCAAAATAAATTTTTTGGCACTAATCAGAGAGATAAATGTAGAAGGTGGTACCTATGATACCCTGTAGCATAGTGTTCTAAGAGTTAGGATGATCCTTTGAGTTCTTAATTCATAGATGCCATGTCGATCATACATGAATGGATAACCAAAGAGTACATCATAAACATCCAGATTGACCACATCACATAAGACCTCATCTTAAAAAGGTTTTATTACATATGATAGAAGACATTGATGGATGATACAAAGGTTTCTCCCTAGACTCAACCATCCAATATTGTATGGCTTTGGGTGAGGCTTCATGGACAAATTTAGGCTTTTCACATCATTAGCAGAGATTAAATTCTTTTGACTCCCACTATCAAAAATAAAATATAGAGGCTTACCTTTCACCTATAACTTAGAGTGAAATAACCTTTCCTTATCATCTAGCCTCTCCTCATGAGTTTGTGATGAATCAATGTCAGGCTCATCATCTACAATCTCTTCTTCATCCTCTTTGACTACAAGGTGTGTATGAGGCAAAGGTTTAGATGTTGAGGATTGTGACTCAAAATGTAGGGACTTGATGGGTCAACATTCTTTTTTGAAGTACATTTCATATTTGTGGTAATCACACCATTTCCCAGTCTTCCAATTTTGGCCTTATGTTTGACCTTCTTTGTCACTTTTCCATTTTATAGGCTAACTCTTCGTATTCATTCTTCCATGCTTCTGCTTAATCTTCATCTTAAACTTGTACACCTCACTGAGGGTTTTCAAATTAAAGAGTTCCATCTCCCCCTATATATACCATTGTAGTCTACCACAATATTTGAGAACCTTATATTTCTCACTTTTTTGGATGCCCAATCTCATAGATAGATAATAAAAAATGTCAGTGTAATCTTGAATAGACTGTTCCTTACCTTGGTAAAGTTATTTCCACTCTATATACAGATCATCATACGCTCTAATGAGGTATTATTCTTGCTTTACAACTTCTATGAAATCATTTCAGGTAGGTTTCAACTCAAGTCCAATATCATCCATACTGAATCTCTTCTTATACACTTCCCAGTAATTTTTGACAAGCAATGATGCTTTCAAAAGATCGAAAGTGATCTTCTCTTTTTCAGTGAATTTATTTATAGAAAAATAGGAAGACAACTGATCTAATCAGATTTTTACTACATCAGCATTGATTTTGCCTTCAAATATAGGGATATCAAAATTCACCTAAACCTTGAAGGGTGTTGGGGCACTGAAAGGATGTGGGGGTGCAGATGAGGAGCCAAAAATTTTCATCAAGATTTGTTATAGAATTTGAGCAAATTGTTGTAGCATCTATGCTTTCTGCTATTGGAGGGCTTCATTCACCATTTCCTTGAAAGGATCAGATGTCTCAGTGTTGTCTACCATTTGAGGTTGTTTGAAGAGAATAGGTGGATAGTTTGGAAGCTCTATTATTTTTCATCCAAGCTTCTTGTAGCCTGACCTCATCCTTAGGATCATACACTCTCAAGACAAACCACTCTGATACCACTGATCTAAAACTCAAAAGCTTTGGTTGAAATATAATTCAAGAAATAAGAATAATACAATTGTAATAATGATATCTCTGAGAAGAGATGTTTTATTAATCAAATTTGTAGATCCAAACATATGCCTATCTCTGAGAAAAAATATTTGATTTTATTTTTGAGTTACATCTTCATTTATACACATTTTGAAGGTAAGAGGAAGATGTGGAATGCCACCAATATTGAGGGAGATTATGAGGTTCAACTTTCATGATTCACAACAATACAAAATTCAATGAATTACTATTTTTAGAAACTTACTATTTTTAGACTACACTACTAAAATTAAAATTTTGGGCACTTCTCTTTGGTTTTCAAGGTTCAAAACCCAATGATCAAATATTTGTGCCATCTCACAGCATTTCTCTCATTCTTATCTTTTCAATGGTTCAAACGGGGAGTCAAACGGAGCTATGGTGCAAACTTTATGGCTCCCGGAAGTTCTACCACCAATTGGGGTAGAACCGTCCCCTGAATTGTTTCCTAAAATTTTGCTCAGATTAAATGTGGTCACATGATCACAATTATTTCAACTTTGGAGTTGGCAGAAATGGTCAATTTGAGTATCTTCGAGAAGGTCCACATCTAATAAATCACAGGCATGTCAAAGCTTATTTGTACTTTTATGGTGGTCAAAGTGTCATTTGGGTGAAGTTGATGGATGAAGAAAGGAAAAGAAAGGATTCATTTTAAGTGATATCGAATTTTACTATTCAAATCTATGGTGTTTTATTTATATTAAGAGTATTATTTCTTTATTGTTAGTAATATAAGTGTTGAGAGGGCATGGTCGGTAGTGCGCTTGATATGTCGTTGAGTGCTTGTTAGTTCGAAACCTGCACCCCCGAGGTCTCACTCACTCAGGGTAGACTTTACCAAGTTGAGGATGGGTTATAATAAATGTGAACTTGAATCGGAGGCCTAGATATGACGAAAGCCTCATAAGATGAAGCATGAAAATATCTGTTTAATTATTGAAGTAGTAATCTAAAAATAAATAAAGATAATAACAGATTGTAACCGATTCTCATTATAACAAAAAATAATAATAATAACATTGAATAAAATTAATCATGAATATTTCTAAGAAAATTTTAATCACACTCAAGACTATATATTCATTGCATAAAAAGATGAGAGCAAAAATACATACAATTAAAAAAAAAGCAAACATTGTATTAAAAAATGTGAAGAAAAATATATTCAATCAAAAAAAAGGTAAAGAAAATTATTTAAACAAATAATAATAAAAGTTCGTAAAGTTTAAGTATTCACACAAAAAATATTTTAAAACTTCTTATTTTATTTTATTTCAGTTGCTGAGAGAAAATAAATTAAAAAGATGTAAATTAGATTGTTGCCACTATTGAATTGTACATTAATAATGAATTTATTGTTGAAAGTCTATTATACAAATCACATATAAAATGATACCTATTATTATATAAATAGACGATTTAAATTTAATAAATTTATTTTTAATTACATCTTAAATGATATATAATATTTATATAGACAGCTCTTAACTATTTTGTATTAAAATTAAAATGGTAAAAAATATTCATTGACAATATCGATTTAAACTGAAAATATAAATTAAAAAGATTAGAAAATTACCATATTCATATTAATAATATTAAGAATAATACCCAAAAAAAAAAAAAATACAAATAAAAATTAATAAACTATCTTTGTTTCATATTCTCTTCTAAAAATATCTATAAAAACTAACTGAAAAAGATTTTAGAAGATCAACTCATATATGATTCTATATGCATACCACTTCACATCATTATCTATTTTTAAAATAAATATATTATACAGGCTTTTTTTTAAAATTCTAAAAATAGACATAAGAGTTGGAATGTCTAGAACTTATGTTTAGAAAATCTTATTCCTTCATCAATAAGCTAAGCACCTCATTAAAAAGAGACATGACATTGAATGCCTAAAACTTTCATAAAAACCTACCTCCATATTCAAGGGAAACTTATATTTCCAAGAACAGAATCCAAACAAGAGTATAAAAACACGCAGAAACACACAGAATATTCTCCATCCATCTACCCTCTAGGCTCTAATATAGGGCTAATACAGTCTTTTACACAGTGCCACTGTCAGAAAATGAGATAAAGAAGTTTTTAATTTTGTCCTGGGCCATGGCCATGCTAAATCTATCGTCCTTCTAGAGATCTGGAAGTTGAAGCATTTGTGCTGCGACTGTAATATGAATCAGATTTCAATTTATTCCTGGTACAGTCACATCCAAATAAAACGGAACATCAAAGCCTGGCATGGGAGATTCTTCTTCAAGTATTTGCAGCACTTGTCTCATGCCAAGCCTCCCTTCCGCCTGAGGCTTAGAACAGAGTAAACCTAATTTGAGCACTCTCTCCATCTCCTCTGCAACGTATTAACAACCAAGATGCGGATCGGCGGCTTCCATGAGACTGTCGCTGTGATACAGCTCTCTCACCCAATCCACCATAACTATTTGCACAGCATCGAAAGATGGATCTACAGGCCTCCTTCCGCATGCAACCTCCAACATAAAAATACCGAAGCTGAACACATTTGTTGCGGGGGTGGCCTTTCCTGTGTGTACGAACTCCGGTGCGAATTCCCTAGTGTTCCCACCACATGAGTAGTTTGTGAGTTTTCATTATGCTCATACAAACGCGCAAGTCCGAAGTCCCCGAGCTTTCCATTAAGCTCTGAATCCAGCAAAACATTGCTGGACTTGATGATACAGCAACCCTGCAGCAACATCTCTGACAACTTTGTACCTCTGAGTCCATCCCAGCACTGTCTTTGGCTTCCCAAATATCATCTTATCCAGGCTTCCATTTGGCATATAGTCATAAACTTTGAATAACGGTGTTCCCCGCTTGCTGTAGCCTCTGATTTGCACAAGATTCCGGTGTTGTAAACGGCCCAGACTTGAAATCTCTGCAATGAATTCCTTCACTCCTTCGTTGGTCTATTTAGTGATGCATTTTACGTCAACTCCGAGGCCATTTATAGGAAGGATTCCTCTGTAAACCCGACCGAAGCCTCCGGAACCCAAAAGTCCTTCGTCTCGGAAGCCATTGGTTGCAATATATAGGTCTTTGTAGTTAAATCTATAAGGCCAGTACTCCATCTCCCACTCGTCAATAACATCTGTATGCTTCTCTCTCTTCAACCATACAAATGATGCGGCAACCACGACCAGAAAGAGGATGACACAAGCTGTGGTAACGCCGACTATAAGCCGTGAGTTGGGACTCTTGGAATGGTTGCGTACAAAGCATGGAAGATGAGATGTATTCAGGACAGGTGCGGATCCATCTGTGCTGAAGCTCCAGGCGAGGACGTATTTGTCCTCAATAATAAATCCCGTAGCAGCCGAGAAACCAACGTACGTTTCTTCTTCAAGAATGTTTGAGAGAGAGAGATATTTTTCATAGATATCAGTGGTTTCTGAGGGCGATGCGAACCAGCCTGCACAATCGTAACATTAAGCTCGTTAGCAAGATGATCATAATCAATCCAAGCTTGAATGTTGTGTCCATTCTTGAGATCCAAAACTCGGAAGTCGGTGTTGTTAATCCAGTAGCCTGCAGGTCGAGAGTCTGAAGACACGAGGCTGTTGAGATCCACACCGACGTGATTGTCATCGATGCCATTGAATTCCACGTTCCTTCTTGTGTCGAACTCGACCGCAAACAGATGAGTATAGGCCTGTCCCATGCTTGAAATATTGCTTCCCAATCCCAGATACTGACCTGGTAGTGAGGCGTCATGACAAACGCCAGTCCAGGCCCGGTTTGTGAAGCTAAGGGAGTAACTATACTATATACAGAAGTAGTGCTAAAAGAATAAGTAGAATCCGTGGAGCCGCGATCTTTCATTCGCACAGATTGTCTACGAAAAGCACGGCCAACACTGAATTTTGATGGATCAGTGAGGGAGATGGCATTGGACTGCACTGAAGCATTCCCAAACAACTCGAGGGTCGAATCCCCACCTCTGAATTGGTTGAAGATAAAACTTGTACCGCCCTGTGCGATGAGCGATGAACGGAGGAGGAAGAAAACAAAGACCGCTCACATTGTGGACATTGTCGGCCTCTTCTGTTCGAATTCAGAACACGATGAAACATAAATCGAAATTGTAAAGGAACGCAAAGGCAGATGATAATTTAACTAATACCTATGCCCTTTACTATTTATTTGGAATTATTTGTAATAATGATGTCAATATAAACACAAATTAATTAAGTCGAGATACAGGGCAAGACAAGAAACTAAATTTGAGCGAACGGAGCTCACAGATTTATAACTTTGGCCTTGCATATCTTTCATTGCACAACAGTAGGGTAAGTACGGGATGGGGTAAAATAATACAAAACCCTAGCACGCCACCAAATCTGGATAATGGTGAGTGTCTTAAGATGAACCTACAATGACTTTGTCTTGACATAAGAAGAATAAGTACCCTCAAATTTGAGGGGGTGAAAGGTGTTGTCATGTCAAATAAATTTAAGATGAGCCTAAAATGACTTTGTCTTGACATAGGGGTGAATCTGTTAGAAGATGTATTTTACTCCAGTTTATTTGTTATAATAATTATTGTTGTTTCTTTACCATAATTATCAAAAGTTGGTTTATGTTAGCATTGGAGCGTGAGCATGTCAAATAAAAATTCATTTTCTTTGTTTTTCGGAATGCTTCGCCACTAAGCAAGGTGTTGTCGTCATTTCAATAGGACTCCACCGATAAATGAAAAAGATTATACCTATAATATATAATGTTTGATTATTGCCTTCCTACCTACATTTATATTTAATGATGATTGACTTTCTTTATCTTTGACTTTAGAAATGTATTGCATTTCTTAGAATTTGCTAGGAATTTTGATATACAATATATAATATTCAAGCTTATTTAATTAATAATATTTTTTTTGGTTTCAATTCTAAAGTTCAACATTTTTATAATTATTTTTCTAATTTATATAATGTCTTTCAATCCATTAAAAATATTTTTAGAATTTAAATATTCTAATTTATTTTATGATTAAGGTTGAGAATAAAGTATTAATAAGTATAGGCATAATATTTTTAAATTTCATCAATTACTGATGTTTTTTCTTTTACAAGAACATGTCGAATCTCAATCTCTTTAAGTGCACGCCTTAAAAGGTGCACTAAGAAAGGGGTGTGTGGACCATTGATATTTTGTAAGATTGTTGTCCCCTATACCACCACTTGAAACTAATATAAACCTTTTTTTTAATGTATTTTTATAAGCTTTGACACTTCCCTTACACACTCCTCCAAGTAATTCACCACTTCAAATAGACCCTACCTAAGCCAAAACCTCTTTTAGCCATTTACCAAACTAAGTCGGCTTGGGTTGACCTTGTTCTTAAAATATAAGCACGTTATGGGATTAGGTTGGCCTCGTCTGACCTAGTCGAGGAACTAACTGCTTTATTTATTAAATAAGATGGTTGATTGGGTTAATAAACTTTAGAAGATTTTAGGGTTATATTTGGCTATATAAACACATCATTTTTGCCATTTTCATTTGAGAGAGAGAATCATTTATTTAAGCATCTGCTTATCCACCATTATAATTGAGGAGCCATTGCTTAGGGTTTTATACTTTGGAGAGAAGAATCCTATCTTGTGAAAACATGGAAAAAAAGGTTTTACATCATATTCTATATAAAATTTAAGTGTTTTCCTACTTATGTCCTTGTTATGGATGATATAGAAGTTAAGGTTTATTTTAGGTGAGTGACTTTCAAAAGAAGGGACACTTGTAGGTGTCTACAGGACCTAAAACACTATATATCATCCCTTAAAATGATCCTTAGATCATAATTGGTACATTCAACTATATATAACCTTCCAACCATGAAGGCAAGGTCCAAAACTACAATCTCAAATGATAAGAATCCCTTTGGAATTTCAAATTTTGTAGGTTTCACTGACTGGAAACAGTGCATAAAAGTGTAACTTGGAGACCTCTTACTTTTCTCTTCCAGTAATCCAATACCTCCCAACTTTTTCCAAGTTCTTCTAATATGTGGAGACTATAATGTGGGATCATCTAGATGTCACAAAACATTGGATAACTTTGTTACATGGCCTTGAAAAAAAGGCCAAGACCTCTATTTTGCACTTTTGGGGAAAATGCCCCTAAATATAGTCATTTCCTCTCTAAAGATAGTTTTCACCTTCATTTACCCATTTGACATTTCAAGGAGGTCTGCAATGGTCAAATCACATGCTAGAATCCAAAATAAGGTTTT
Source organism: Torreya grandis (assembly GCA_037957365.1). Taxonomy (NCBI): domain Eukaryota; kingdom Viridiplantae; phylum Streptophyta; class Pinopsida; order Cupressales; family Taxaceae; genus Torreya; species Torreya grandis. The sequence goes on from JARHVA010004213.1 coordinate 942,765, forward strand.
GCCATGTTTCTAATTCCCCATATAAGGACCTTTAAAGTTATATATGTCATATACATGTAGTAATATAGAATTGGGTAGTGAGCATGGGATATAGTCCTTCAATGAGTTGTAAACATGTCTCAATACCTCCAAATAGACTCTTGACACTCTAAATGATATGAAACAAGTGTCAATACCTTTTTTCCAATGTGACTTCCTCCATGGGAGCACCTGTAGGTGCATGTTAATGGAAAAATATGTGTACATGTTATATTTTTTCTATCACAGTCCCTTTATACACTATTTTAATGATCAAATTTAATTTTTCCCACTTTTGGAGACATTTTTAGCATCTTGATACCTTCAAAAAACCTCCATGAACCCATTATATATCTTTATACATGTGACAACAAGTGAAAATTAGATAAAGAGCTGACTGTGTGTATGTCAAAACTGAATATTTGACCAAGGTATGGTGTTGTGCGACCAAATATGGAATGGAAGTGGTCTCTATGGTATTTAAACATGGAAAAAATCATATCTCCCTCACATGAAGATATTTCAGAGAATAAAACCTTTTGAAAGTAGTGAAAATGACTACCATTTCACTTGAGACATCAATCTACAAAATGGACTAAAAATCCCATGAGATCTTTACCAAACATGAAACTAAATAGGAAAAGCATGAGAGGATATATTAAAAATAATATAGAAACAAACTTAAAAATTGGATTGTATGGAATTCTCCAAACCAAAACAAAACCTATAAGGTGCATAGATTAGCAAGCAAAATAGATAGTCTAACTTCTTTGGAATAGTTCATAAAGCACCAACCACCATTCCTCTACAACAAAACATCAAATGAAATATGACTAAGTTTATAAGACACCACCTAGATCAATTTTTCAAAAACATCTCTTGCTAATTATACCAAGTACAAACCTAAAGGCCATTCTTGCTTGACAAGCCTAGTAGAAGAAGAGAGAAGTGGTTTTCATCATTTTTTGAAGCTTATGATAAAAATTATCATTGGATTAAGTGTATGGAAGACCAAGGGACATTCATAAAATGTTATCAACTATAAGAGTCTATACAAGTTTGTACACCTCATTAAAACTCCTCTTTTTCAAAGAAAACTACTCTTTCTTTTGAAAAATCTACCACTTTCAATTAAAAATAGTTTATTAAGACATACAAGGACACATGGGGTGTGACATCATCCTTTTAAACCTTCACCTCTCTTAAATAATTTTCACAAGTCTTTTAATGCTCTATTTTGACCCCTAAGATGATAAAAAAGACATAAATATTTAAAATGACTAAGACCAAGGCTAATGTGACATAAAATGACCTATAGTACACATTATGACATAATATTAGACCCCTAAAACACCTAAAAAACAAGTATTTACCTATAAGGGTTCCAATTTGACCTATAGGGTCAAATTTGGTCAACAAATTGGTGACTAATAGGGGTAGCATGTCTGATATGGTAAATATAAATAGCCTTATCAATCCATTGGTCTTAGGGAGTCATTTGAAGTCTAAAAAAATATAAGGAGACATTTGACCATTGACCATGATATTTGATAAATACAAGACCAATTAACTACCTCAAACACATAAAATAAAAGACACACACCAAACAAAGCAAACAAACTAACAAGACACACACACACACACACACACACACACACACACACACACACACACACACACACACACACACACACACACACATGTGCTCAAAGCACTTAGGGAAATCAAAAAACAAACCACTGTGTACAAGTAAAAATTAAGCATACATCCCTTTCTAGGATCAAAAAAATGTTCTTTGGATATTCTTCTTGATAAGATGATTCATAGTGCCAAACATGTTGCTCCTTGAATTGGATGCTTGGTAGATCAGACATATTCTTTGGCACTTTACTTGATTTGATCTCAAGTAGATCATCCTCAAATAGGTTTCCAATGTAAATGTATTCCTCTTGAATTTTTAAACATACCTCATACTACTACCCACTCTTTACCTCATGATCAACTTGTATCTTCTTAGTAATCATGGCTTCAAGGGGAATAGTTTCTTGTTCCTTAGAAGATTGAGGCCAATAGAATATTGTTCCATATTTCAAGAGTTGATGTGTTTCTCCCAACTAGTTGAGAGGATGATATCCCATTTTGATGATTTCAAACATGTCATCATGGAATGGATATGCTTCTTGAAAGGATAGATTTTATAAATTAAATTTTCTCTGTATCCTCACTTGAGTGTCAAGTTTACCTTCTCCATTTTTGACTAGATCATAGACTCCTTGAAGAAAAGTCTAACCATCACTTTCAATCAGATGTAAGTAATTTGTATACCCCTTAATAAACTCAAACTCAATGTAAATGTTTTCAAACTTCTACCAAAAGTCCTCATCTTATTTTTGATCAACATATAGCCTTCTTGAAGAGGAGTATTACTATCTCCAATATGACCCTCATCAAACTTGTCATGAGTTGTATCAAGGTTATAACAAGGCTGGTAAGGATCATCCAAAGGCTGATAAGGAGTGCCATAATGTTGAGATACCTCACCAACTTGTGTAAAATAAAACTCAATGCCAAAATTAGCCATAAAACTTCATTGGCAAGAAAGAACATAAATAAACATTATCAATAATATTCAAAAAGAAAACCTAGGCTACTTGACCAGCTAATATAACTTTGTAATTACCATTGATGCTTGGATAGATGCCTCCAAACGCTGATGTGTTGAAATACAACACCAAAAATCTTTTAACTTCTTAGACTAAGAGTCCCACAGAGCATGCCAAAAATTGTTGTCACTTGGATTTGAACCCTTTGAAGAGATGTCTCATCTCTCCCTCATCAAAGTGGCACAATTGAAACACCTCTAGGCTGTGGGTATCCTAAGAATGAGGTGAATCTCTAGATAGTTATATATCCCTTGATGTACCACTTGTAGATCACTATTACACCTATGCTTGTGAGGGAAAAGGGAGATAAAATTAAAAGTAAAATATCCTAAAGGAGGTGATACACCAAGCTAGTTGATGACTACTAACCAGTTACATGTTACACAGGATAAAAATAGACTAACTAGACATACACTTGTCTAATTTGAATCTTCTCACATCACTATTTCATTATGAGGTTATGGTTAATGTTTAGGCTAAGAATAATAAAAAAGATGTCTAGAATGACATTATTAAATAGGATAACTCACTCCACCTTGACACTTCCTAGAACACTTCACATGACCTACAAGAAGAAGTTGTAAATAGGTGAGAGAATGAGACAACAATGCTAAGGAAACCATAGTTATCACTAACCAAGATCTAGCATTCAAGTAAACACATTATGAATAGTCATAGAATAGGTAAAATTATTTGTATTTATTGATGTAATGATATGAAAATGATCAGGGCTTAGCCATACTCAAGTGGAGCATAATTTTCAAAGGCCAAAATAGCTAGTTCTTATAAAACTTGAGAGAGAGAGGATAAGAAATAAGTCCAAAGGTCAAAAGGACACTTTTCATGCTGAGAGAATGAGTTACCTATGAATTATTACAGGGTTTGAAATATACCATGTAAATTTAGGAAACATAAGTGTCACCCCAAGTCATGATATTCTTGAAATGTAGCATAAGAGTTCTCATTATGCACAAGGAAACTACCTTCATCATTTACCCCTAATAGAACATCCAAAAACTAATTAGGGAAAAGTCTAATTATTTTAATGAGAGGGATGGATTTTAGACATGCCTCTCTATTCACTACTTTTAGTCCTAATCATCTAGAATCTTATGGAAGTGAGCCATCACTGCCTACACTCAAAGGAAACTCCTCTTTCACACACCCCTCACACTTGGATTCTAAAAAGGCATTTTTTTATATGTAAATTCATATAATGGAGTGAATGACACTTTTAAATACCTTATATGGCCTTATAGGCATCAGGCACACCTTAAAATTAGTTTACTTGAAGCTTTTCACCCTTATCACTACCATGTTTACTTTGTCAATTTTGACTGGTTAAGATGAGAACTCTAATATCCAGACTTAGGAGATGTTTTAATGAATTAAATAAACATGGAGAGTTATCTTAATTATCAATATTATTCCCAAATTTTATTTCATCTCTTGTAACCTCCTAAAACATACACAATACACAAAACAATCAAAAGAACCAATTTTGTACCATGTCTGTATAGTTAGGTCAGCATAAAATTTTATAGGGGAAACCTTGAAGATTATTATACAACCTATAATCACTTTCCTTATCATTCTGATCCACTAGAGTATCCCTCCATCTTCATTTCTCTAATAGGGTCCTTGTTCAAGGTTTGAAAGGGTTTTAGGCCATTTTTGCCCTTAAGTTTTATACATAAAGCTAGGTTATTGAATTTGAAAAAAAATTCAAAAGAATGAAACTAAATACCCATTTCAACTTCACCAAAATACATATATCCTCATTCATAAACCCTAATAATATGTGAGCATCTAAAGTTGCTTATTTGAGCCCTTCCTTTCCTTTGCACAAGCCAAATGTTACCTTTGAGCCAAAATATGACTTCCTTATGCTTCCTATGCATCCAAATATCTTATATGCATCTATAGTGACCAAAAAAAAATTATCCAATCCATTATAATTCTTTCCTAAGGATAGAAATTAAAATGACCTATCATTTGAAATCTAGGCCTATCCATGCCTTGTAAGCCTATCTCCACTTTTAATGCTTTAGAAATCCCTATTAGGTTTTATCTTTATATGAGATGTCTTCCATGTTTACCTAATTTTTTTTCAACTCCCTACACCTCTCTACAATCTTTAATCAACTTATGGTTCATCCTTTTATCCTCAATCCCCAGGATTGCATGGTTTGGAACCTAGGGGAGTACCCTCTATCTGAGACAAAATAAAGACTACTTCCCCTATTTAATCAAAAAAATGGATGTTTTAAAGGATTATATAAGTTAAAATTATGTCTTAAAAAAAAATCATCCCTTTTTCATATGATTAGACCCTCCAAAAACATAAAATTTTAAAAATAGACTGCTAGGCAAAGACTGTGTGCATGATTTTCATATGGTCTATGTTCATGCATCTTCAGAGGTATATCTTAATTTTTTATTCATATTATATAAGGTTATTTTAGGTTATTAAAATAATTTTTAATAATTTACAAGTATGTCCATCACTTCAACCTTCTCACATACTCCTCATACTTTGACTGGTCAGGACTGAGTGTGACCTCTGACTGTGTCTTGTTCTTTGGCACCATACCTATAGGTGATGTTTGATTAGTTAGACCTTGAAAACGTTTAATGAGCCTCTTTGATAATTTAAAAGATCATATATTAGTGTTTTTTACCTATTCACTCTTTTTTGGTTAATACCAACACTAAGAATCATGACATTTTATGCTCATTGCCTCTCTTAGTCAAACATAGTCAACTGTGTTGAAATGAGTAAGACCCTGTATATGAAGATTATTTTTTGGAAAAGATTTTACATCACCTTTTAGTCTATTTATAAACTTGAAATCATCTTATATAGATAAATGTAAGTGTTTCCCTAATTAAGTCCTTGTTATGGATGATATAGAAGTTAAGGTCCGTTGTACGTGAGTGACTTTCAAAAGAAGGGACACCGATAGGTGTCTATATGACCTAAAAAACAATATATCATCCATTAAAATGATAATTAGATCATAATTGGTACATTCAACTATATATAACCTTCCAACCATGAAGGCAAGGTCCAAAACTACAATCTCAAATGAAGAGTCCCTTTGGAGTTTCAAATTTTGTAGGTTTCACTGACTGGAAACAGTGCATAAAAGTGTAACTTGGAGACCTTCAACTTATATCTTCCACTAATCCAATACCTTCAAAAAATTTATAAGTTAGTATACTAAGTGGAGAATATAAGGTGGGATCATCTAGATGTCAAAAAACCCTTGATATCTTTGTTTCATGGCCTTGACAAAGAGGCCTAGACCTCTATTTTGCACATTTGGGGAAAATGTCCCTAAATATAGTCATTTCCTCTCTAAAGGTAGTTTTCACCTTCATTTACCCATTTGACATTTCAAAAAGGTCTGTAATGGTCAAATCACATGCTAGAATCCAAAATAAGGTTTTACAATGTTTCTAAGTCCCCATACAAGGAACTTCAAAGTTCTGTAATGTTACTTGTAGGTGAGTATAATGTCATGTATAGGAAGTAATATAGAATTGGGTAGTGAACATGGGATATAGTCCATCAATGAGTTTTAAACTTGTCTCAATACCTCCAAATGGACTCTTCACACTCTAAATGATCTAAAACAAGTGTCAATGCCTTCTTTTCAATGTGACTTCCTCTATGAGAGCACCTGGAGGTGCATGTTCATGGAAAAATGTGTGTACATGTTATATTTTTACTATCATAGTCATTTAATACACTACTTAAAGGATGAAATTTATTTGTTACCACTTTTAGAGACATTTTCAACATTTTGATACCTTCAAAAAATTTCCATGAACACACTAGATACCTTTATACACATGACAGCAAGTGAAACACAGATAAAGAGTTGACTGTGTGTATGTTAAAACTGAATATCTGACTAAGGTATGGTGTTGTGGGATCAAATATGAAAGGGAGGTTGTCTCTATGGTATTGAAACATGGAAAACATCATATCTCCTTTAAATTAAACTCTTGTAAAGAATGCAACCTTCTATAAGTAGTGAAAATGATTATCATTTCACCTAGGACATCAACCTACAAACTAAACTAAAAATCCCATGCGATATTTTCCAAACATGAAACTAAACATGAAAATCATGATAGGAGAGAGTAAACATCATCTATAAATAAACTCAATAATTAGATAGTATGAACTTCTCCAAACCAAAGAAAAACCTATAGGGTACACAAATTAACAAGAAAAATAGATAGTCTAACTTCTTATGAATGGTTCATAAATTACACACCACCATTCCTCTATAACCAAACATCAAATGGAATATGAATAAGTTTATAAGACGCTTGAAAGAGAATTTTTTTTGAAACCTCTCTTGTTGACCATACCAAATACAAACCTGAAGGTTATTCTTGCTTGCCAAGCCTAGTAAAATAAGAGATAAGTAGGTGTCTTCATTTATTAAATATTCTAATCAAAATGATCACTATAGTAAGTGTATGGAATACCAAGGTACACTCTTGAAATGTTTTCAATTGTAAGATTTCATATAAGTATGTACACCTCATTAAAACTCCTCTTTTTCAAATAAAATTACTCTTTATTGTGATGTCCCTTACTTAGGGGCTCCTTTCCTTCTCAACAAAACTCTGATCAAAGATACAAGTTTGCAAAATAAATGTTAGGTATGTGGAGCTAAAAGCTTCACCAAGGAGCATAGACAAACAGGTTTGGGTCTACACAGACGCCGGCGTCGGTCAGGAGCGACCGACGTCGGTCAGTTGCAGTTCAGAGGCGCCGACGTCGGCAGTATGGTCGGCCGGCGACGGTCACAGGCGAACAGACAGGAACCGACGTCGGTTACCTGCGTGTCCAGAAAGCTATTTCCGAGGACAGAAGCGAGTGTTTGCATGATGAGTTTGAGTTGTAGACTCATGCTCGCGTCTCTATTGTTAGCAATGTTATTTTTAGAGCCCTTGTTGAAGAGGCTTAACTGTTTGTTGTAAGAGCATGCTTAAGTTTCCTATTTTCTATATGTAGGAGAGATATTCTAAGCTATTGTATGATGATGAAGTGTATGAGAGTGTAATTGAGTACTAGTAGAACATTGTGAATGTTTGAAGGACTGTACTTTAGAGAGAGCTCTTGAGGAATAGAGATCTAGTGAGAGATCTTGTGTGCATCTGAGAGAGGTGTGGAAGAACAAAGTTCTTCATTTGTATTCCTATTGTAAAGAGGTTTTAATACAAGTTTTCAGGGTGTTTTCTTGTATATCTTGTTCTGTGCTATTTATCATTTCAGTTACTTATCTATCTGATTTATTTTCGCATTGATTGCTTTCATAAGTGTAATCCATTGTTGGTTGATCCCCAACAAGTGGTATCAGAGCTCAGGTTCACTAACAGGTGGTTCAGATCTGTGTAGTGTGTTCGGATTACAGGTTGCTCACAGGGATTTCTGTTTGAGTGGGAGAAGCAATGGCAGAGGAAAGTAAGTTGAGAATGGAAAAGTTTAATGGCAAGAACTATCAGCACTGGAGAATGCAGATAGAGGACTATCTGTATCAGAAGGATCTTTACTTACCGTTAGGTGGGATAGCAAAGAAGCCCAAGGACATGGAGGATGAAGAATGGGAAGTTCTTGACAGAAAGGCTCTTGGTTCTATAAGACTGAGTCTGGCCTCCACTGTGATATCCAATTTGTCACAGGCAAAAACTACGGTAGAGTTAATGACCACGTTAGCTAATTTGTATGAAAAACCCTCCGCTTTAAATAAGGTATATTTAATGAAGCAGTTGTTTAATTTGCATATGCAAGAAGGTGGATTTGTTTCTAATCACCTGAATGATTTCCATGGTATTGTTAATCAGTTAAGTTCTGTTAATATTTCATTTGAAGATGAAATAAAGGCTCTTTTAATTTTATGTTCTTTGCCTGAAAGCTGGCATGGCTTGGTAATGGCAGTTTCTAATACTGCTTCTGCTTCGAATATTTTAAAAGTAGAGGATGTGGTTAGTGTTATTTTGAATGAGGAAATACGCAGGAAAAGCACAGAAGAGACTTCTGGGACATCCAGGAACGCTTTAAATTTCGAGAGCAGAGGAAGGCAAAAAGAAAGGAGCAAGAGGAGATCAAGATCTAAGTCTAAGGGAAGAGGCAGATCCAAATCTAGGAATGGCAGAAGGCCACAATGCTGGAACTGTGGAAAGTTGGGGCACATAAGCAGAGATTGCTGGTCAAAGCCTAAGGAGGATAATCAGCACGAAGGAAAGGAAGAGACAAAGGTTGCAGGTATTGCACAGGATGCTCTTATTTTCTCTTTGCATAATAACATAGAATCTTGGGTATTAGATTCTGGTGCATCTTTCCATGCTACCCCTAACAGAGAATATTTCAGTGACTATGTCCATGGAGATTTTGGAATAGTGTACTTGGGGGATGATGAGCCTTGCAAGATTATTGGCAAAGGTAAAGTGCAGCTAAAGATGCAGAATGGCAACACATGGGTGTTGAGGGATGTGATGCATGTTCCTAGTTTGAAGAGAAATCTGATTTCTGCAGGTAAGCTTGGTGATGAGGGTTGTACAGTAACTCTCACAGCAGATTCTTGGAAAGTGACCAAGGGTGCACTTGTTATGGCCAGAGGTAAGAGAGAAGGTACTCTCTATTTGTGTAATTGTATTACTAACAAATCTCCTTCAGTTTTATCTACTTCAGATGTGGATGCTAAATTGTGGCACTCAAGGCTTGGCCACATGAGTGAGAAGGGGATGTCTATCCTGAAGTCTAAAGGTATGCTTTCAGATTTGAAAAGTATGGATCTAGAATTTTGTGAGCATTGTGTGTTTGGAAAACAGAAAAGGGTTAGTTTTCTAAAGACTGGGTCTACTAAGAAAAGGCAAAAGTTGCAGCTTGTTCACACAGACGTGTGGGGACCGGCTCATGTAGCCTCTATTGGCGGATCACAGTACTATGTTACATTCATAGATGACGCCACAAGAAAGGTATGGATCTACTGTATTAAAAAGAAATCTGATGTTTTTGAGACTTTTAAGATATGGAAAGCCATGGTTGAGAATGAAATAGGCAAAAGATTAAAGTGCTTGAGATCTGATAATGGCGGTGAGTTCTGCAGTCTTAAGTTCAAATTGTATTGTTACATAAATGGGATCCGTAGGCAAAGGACGGTTCCAAGGACACCTCAGCAGAATGGTATTACTAAAAGGATGAACAGGACTATTATGGAGCGTGCAAGATGTATGAGATTGCATGCAGGGTTGCCCTTAGAGTTTTGGGCAGAAGCAGTTGACACCGCAGTGTACCTGATCAACAGAGGACCCTCTACAGCTCTGGATGGTGGAATTCCAGAAGAGGCATGGACAGGTAAAAAGGTTGATCTTTCATATCTCAAAGTTTTTGGTTGTGAAGCCTTTGTGCACATAGATAAGGAAAATAGAAAGAAGCTAGATGCTAAGTCTATGAGGTGCACGTTTATAGGCTATGGCTCAGATGATTTTGGTTTTAGATTTTGGAATCTAGGAACTAACAAGGTAATCAGGAGCCGTGATGTTGTTTTCAACGAAAGAGTGATGTACAGTGATCAGACAAGGAAGCTAGATCAAGCTGGGTAGAGCAATAATGAGTTGGATGAAGTTATGGTCCAAAATGAGCTCGCGGGAAAAAGAAATAATCACTTACAGGAAAACACAGAGACCGACGTCGGCAGGTTTGGCACCGGCGTCGGCAGTACAGAAACCGATGTCAGTCATACAGAGACCGACATCGGCAGACCAGGCACCGGCGTCGGCCAGGAGGAACCGGCATCGGCCAGTAACAGGTCTACAGGTGGCCGAGGTCGGTCACTGTCAGAAAATTTGGGTGGACAGATTGTGGAAAACGAGTCCAAGACACCAATCAGGAGGTCTGAAAGGGTAAGTAAGCCTCCAATTAGATACTCTCCTTCTTTATATTATTTATTGCTAACCGATGGTGGAGAACCAGAAAGTTTTGAAGAAGCTTTACAGGTGGAGTCCAGGAGTAAGTGGGAGCATGGCATGGTTGAGGAGATGGAGTCCTTAAGAGAGAACCAAACATGGGATTTGGTTGAATTGCCAGCTGGTAAGAGAACACTGAAGAACAGGTGGACTTACAGGTTGAAGGAAGGTGAGGATGGTCAGATGAGATACAAGGCCAGATTGGTTGTAAAAGGGTTTGCACAAAAGCCAGGTATTGACTTTGGCGAAATTTTTTCTCCAGTTGTTAAGATGACTTCTATAAGGGTTGTACTATCTTTGGTTGCTTTTGAGGATTTGCATCTCGAGCAGCTAGATGTTAAAACAACATTTCTTCATGGAGATTTAGATGAGGAAATTTACATGGAACAGCCAGAAGGTTTCGAAGTCAAGGGTAAGGAGAAACTAGTGTGCAGGTTAAAGAAAAGCTTGTATGGCCTCAAGCAAGCTCCAAGGCAATGGTATTTGAAATTTGACAGGTTTATGACTGAGCATGGTTTCAGTAGATGTCAATCAGACCATTGTGTATATTTTAAGAGATTTGATAACGGTAGATACATTATTCTATTGTTGTATGTAGATGACATGCTGGTTGCAGGGTCTCACATGCAGGACATCTCAGAGCTTAAGGAGAAGTTAGCTCAAACGTTTGCCATGAAGGATTTGGGAGCCGCTAAGAAAATCCTTGGCATGAGCATCAAGAGAGACAGAGAAAATCACAGGTTGATATTGTCTCAAGAAGATTATGTGGACAAGGTGTTGAAACGGTTCAACATGCAGGATGCGAAACCGGTAAGCACACCTTTGGCAGGACATTTCAAGTTAAGCAAAGAACAATGTCCCAATTCACATGATGAGGTAGAGTACATGAACAAGGTTCCATATTCTTCCGCAGTAGGAAGTTTGATGTATGCAATGGTGTGTACTAGACCAGATATTGCCCAAGCAGTGGGAGTAGTAAGCAGGTATATGGCCAATCCAGGAAAGGAACATTGGAAAGCAGTACAATGGATCCTTAGATATCTGAGAGGAACCAGCAGTAGACACTTATGCTATGGAGGTTCAGATACATCTCTACATGGCTATGTAGATTCAGATATGGCAGGGGATTTGGATGGCAGGAGGAGCACCACAGGTTATGTTTTTACTGTAGGTGGGACGGCAGTTAGTTGGATTTCTAAGTTGCAAAAGGTTGTAGCCTTATCAACTACAGAAGCAGAATACATTGCAGCTACAGAAGCTAGCAAGGAGATGATATGGATGACACGGTTCATGGAAGAGCTTGGAAGGGAGCATGGGAGTTGCAGATTGCATAGTGACAGTCAAAGCGCAATCCACTTGGCTAAGAACTCAGCTTTCCATTCTAGAACCAAGCACATACAGCTAAGGTACCACTTCATACGGCAGGTATTGGAAGATGGTGAGTTGAAGCTGGAGAAGATCCATACAGACATGAATCCTGCGGATATGCTAACAAAGCCGGTTACTAAGGAGAAGTTGAATCTTCATTCAACTTCTATTGGTCTTCATAATTAAGTTGAAGATGGAGGAGCTAGAAGATCTTGCTGTACAGGTATTGGTGCAGCTGGTTTATCTCCAAGTGGGAGATTGTTAGGTATGTGGAGCTAAAAGCTTCACCAAGGAGCATAGACAAACAGGTTCGGGTCTACACAGACGCCGGCGTCGGTCAGGAGCGACCGACGTCGGTCAGTTGCAGTTCAGAGGCGCCGACGTCGGCAGTATGGTCGGCCGACGACGGTCACAGGCGAACAGACAGGAACCGACGTCGGTTACCTGCGTGTCCAGAAAGCTATTTCCGAGGACAGAAGCGAGTGTTTGCATGATGAGTTTGAGTTGTAGACTCATGCTCGCGTCTCTATTGTTAGCAATGTTATTTTTAGAGCCCTTGTTGAAGAGGCTTAACTGTTTGTTGTAAGAGCATGCTTAAGTTTCCTATTTTCTATATGTAGGAGAGATCTTCTAAGCTATTGTATGATGATGAAGTGTATGAGAGTGTAATTGAGTACTAGTAGAACATTGTGAATGTTTGAAGGACTGTACTTTAGAGAGAGCTCTTGAGGAATAGAGATCTAGTGAGAGATCTTGTGTGCATCTGAGAGAGGTGTGGAAGAACAAAGTTCTTCATTTGTATTCCTATTGTAAAGAGGTTTTAATACAAGTTTTCAGGGTGTTTTCTTGTATATCTTGTTCTGTGCTATTTATCATTTCAGTTACTTATCTATCTGATTTATTTTCGCATTGATTGCTTTCATAAGTGTAATCCATTGTTGGTTGATCCCCAACAAGAAATTCAAATAAACAAATTACCACATTATAATTTCTTATTTATTCACTCAGATGGTTACAATAGAGAGTCTCTGTCGTGCATATCAAAGAATATTACAATACTGTCTTAAAAACCTGATTACTCTAGCAAACTGGGACTAAACTTGCAATTTGGACTGCTCGAGTTCGCTGTGTCGATACACAGTCACTGATGTCAGTTATAAAGCCATCGTCAATCGATAAACTACCGACGTTGGTCTCTGTCGATCAGCTTCTCTACCGACGTCGGTCTTCAGACGAACGATGTCAGTTTCTGTGGATCTCTTCCTGCCGGTGTCGATATCTGTACAAATCTATACGGATCTGTACGGACTCTGTACGACTGGCAATGAATTACACCCTATTTGTTTCAACCCCTGATCTGAAAACACATGGCTCTAATACAGAAAAAGCTTATCTGTATAATTTATTGAATTAAACTTAATAAAACAAATACCTGGAATTCTGTGATAACTTCTGTATGAAGTTATCCCTCAATTCTGTAAACCTCTATGATAACTTTTGGATGAAGTTATCTCTCAATTTGGCAATAAATCAGCTGATATCTCACAGCCTCTGAATCACACACACTGAAGAGTTGACGTTCTCCAATGCAGATGGAATCCTGGAACCCTTGGCTCAGTCTTCACAAAAGAATTCTTAACAATCAAAACCAATAATCATATTCAATAATCAATAATGGGCTCCATGAGAAACCCTTATACCCTCAAAAAGATGTGCTTGCCCTAATTAGGGTTTCTTAAATTAGAATTAGGGTTTCTAATTTAAAATTAGACCAAATAATTAATATTTGATTAAATCAATCAAATATTAATATCTCCCTTAATACATGTCAGATCCCCGAACCGTTCGAAGCTAGTGAATCAGGGAGTGATTCTGCACATGACCATATCAAAACAAGGGTGCTCCGCTGCATGTCAAATATCCCTAAATAATAGGAGATGAGGCAAAATGTGTCTAAAAGATCCCTAATGAAAGCCAACTATAAGAATTCTACTAATCGAAGCCAAGCCAATCTCCATCATGACCCTCTATCCATCCTATCAGCCTACGAAGGTCGCATAATAGGCTAATCATGAAGTCTGTCAATGTCCACTAAAAAGGGGACATGACATTTATTCTAAAAAATCTACCACATTTTAGTAAAAAATAGTTGATTAAGACATATTAGGACACAATGGGTGTGACATAATCCTTTGAGACCTTCACATCTCCCAAGGAGGTTGTACAAGTCATTTAATGTTCTATTTTGACCCCCAAAATGATAAAAAGACATAAATATTTAAAGTGACCAAGACCAAGGCTAATGTCACATGAAATGACCTATAATACACCTTAAAACATAATATTATACCCTTAAAACACCTAAAAAATAATTTTTTACCTATAGGGGTCCCAATTTGACCTATAGGGTCCTTTTGGTCAACAAGTTCTTGAGAAGCAATCTTCTTTCTCTACATTGATCTACCAAAGTTAATTTTTATCCTTCTATCTCTTTCTTTAAATTATTTCCTTTCAAAATTTGTAGTCTTTATAATTTCTCATAGACAGTCAATTGGATTGACCCTATTAACCCAGTTCTATATTCTATGTGTTGTCTGGATAACTAGGACGACTCTGTCGACCTTGTTTATTTTCAGACCTTGCTTTTGTAGTACAATATCGACCCTATTATATATTATGTGCATATACTATTGAATATATCAACATTGTGACTTATTTCAAATGTTGAATTAGCCTTATATGCTAGTAATTAATTCACACTTTCATTTCTTGTTGCTTGCATGCTTGAAATAAATCACATATTCTAATTAGGTGGTTTTTAATAAATCATTTTGTTTCACTATTTTCTATTTTATACACACACAAACAAATCACAAAATCTAAACAAGTATTTTAACATTTGACTACCCAAGGACAACCTAATTAGATTTCATCACCAATGTGGAAACCAACTTGATGTTTTGATCAAGTATAAAAAATAGCTAATGGTATATTTAGGCTAAGTGCCCATCACCCTTATCATTTTGGTGTGTGAATGAAGAGGTTCAACCAAAATTCCAAGCCTATATCATTACCACTACAAATCCCTTTCAACCCAAACTACTTGAAACCATCCTTATATTGTATTCTAGTTACTTACTTATAGCCAACTTCCCGTCACATTTAAAATCATATTTTAATAATCTAATATCAAAATTTAGGTTGACCAAATATTTATCTCTTTAATTTCCATGTTTATTGCTTTCTCTTTTCTCAATTGTATTTTATATTGCAAAAACTTGCATTAATCAACATTGGTGCAAGGTTTTGTGCTATGTGCCTCAATAGGATTGGCTAGCATTGATCCAATTGATTGTTTGTTTCCCTGCAATTCTTAATTTTCAAATTACTTGAAAAAATTATTTTGTTTCAATTCACAATCTATTATAGATTTCCTAATCTTCCCTATTTACTATACTAAGTTGACATAGTCGACTCTGTACATTTTTCTAGCCTCTATTCACTATAATGGATCAACTCAGTCAACTTTATAATATTTGAAAATTCTATTCACTCTTATTTCAACCTATGTTTACTATATTGAATCAACCCAATCGACCCTGTACTATTTACAAACCTTTTTCTTTATATTAGATCAACCCAATCAACCTTGTACATTTTTTGCTTTCCCTTTTTATCAATCTAGTTCTCTATTTCTCCTTATTTTCATTTTATTCATTCTTCTTCAGTCATAATGAAATCTCCTATCAGAAACTTCTTGGATAGTTTAAATCCATTTAGATACTATATGGGATGTTCATTTCTTCCTCCCTTTTCCTCCCAAGAGCATCATCACTCTTGGGGTACCTCTTCCCCTCCTTCATCCATGAAATTTAACATGATGCAAATAACACCTTAGGATGAATTTGATGGGTTTGATCCTTTCTATACTTACCAAGATACTTCTCATCTTCAAAACCTTCAAACTAATGTGGGAGAATTTGACACAAGTTTATTCAATAATACCACTAATAATCTATCTTTGAATAATCCTTACCCATAATACCAATTTGGGAATTCCCCTACCAACACCAAGCCACCTCATGATACAACTCAACTTCTTTCTCGAGTTATCCAACAAATGAATATAGTGAAAAATTCTAACACCAATTATATGATGTAACTTAAACATCATTTGACTAATATGGCTAATCAACCTCCAACTATCCATCCTCAAGCTAATCCTAATTACATTCCTCAACCTCTTCGAGATTCCTCAAGTAATGTTATTACTTAACCCATAATGAAAAACAAGATGCTTCAAACCATTTAAAATGAGACTTTATCTCCCTTTATTATATCCATTGATATTGGTAACATATCTCCAACTATCAAATATGATGGGTCTAAAGACCCTACCTCATTTATTAAAGCCTTTATCAATCTTTACAAAGAGTGGATCCAAACTAATACCTTTGCCACAACTAAATTATTTTTCAAAACCTTCACTTGTGATTTATTATAATGGTATAACTAATTATCCCAACATTCTATTTGGAAACTTGAAGATTTGGTTAATCCTTTAGTTAAAGAGTTTCAACACAATGATCTTCCCAAAAATTGTCTTAGCCACTTCATCAATGCTAAACAATCTCCCACCGAATCAGCTCATGAATTTATCAAAAGATGGAAATCATTGGGCCATAAATCTGACCATAATGTGAATGATGATAACTTGTTTAAACTCTTTATCACTAATTTAACTCCTACTCTCCAATATAAGTTTCAAACCTTTTCTCCCCAAACAATTAAGGAAGCTCTTGACCAAGCTAAATGTTAAGACTTTCTTATGAAACAATTCAAATTGAATCCTAAACTAATTAAAAGATATTTCCAAACATCTAATGTTATCACTATTAATACTCCATAAACCAAACTAGGAGTTACCAAAATTGATGTTCCTTCACCTTCTCACACACCTATTTTGGTTTATAAAATGAAACAATTATTACCACATCTAAACCTTTCATATATCCCAATCCTCCTCAGAAGTAGTATGACCCCAATGTATTTTCTTGGTTTCATGTTGACATTGGTCATTCTCATGAATCTTATATAGGCCTCACTAAATTTTCTATCTCTTATACTTTTTTGTGATTCATTCAATCATGAAGATATGATTAACCTTCATTGTCAAGAGTACACTACTGCCTCTCAAAAATGACAAGCTTCTACCTCAAATAGCCAAAAATATTTTTCTAATAATCAACCAAATACCAAGGATATTTGTGCCATTGATGCTGAATATGACCAATATTTTAAAAATTCTTAATATGTCAATACTACTAAGGTCAATTATCATCATAAACTAGCTCATAAAGATCGTGTTAACAAACCTAAGAAGCCATCTTTAGAAGAACAACTTATTAAAGGTACTACCACCACTAATATTAATTTTAAATCCCAGGAGGAACCATCTCCTCCTTCCAATCCTCCAACCACATCTATACCTTCAAAATCTACTTTACCTCCCAAACCTTGTGTTGGTTCTTCTAAATCTCATTATAGCTTTCTTGAAGATCTTAACTCTACCTTGTAAGATTCCACTTATGGAGTTGGTTTGTACTTCACCTTACCATCGTAAGTTCCTCATGAAACAAATCCAATAAATTGAAGATCCATATTCTATAGATGATGAACCACAATCTATTGAATTTCAACCTACTAATGCTAATACCATTCAAACTTTGTGTCCTTCTTCCAAGCCTTCTATCAATCTTTTTGAAGAAGCCTTGATCAATGATGAAATTATTTTTCATGTTGATGATCTACTACTCTTTATTAAATTAGTCATTAATACCACTCATATCTATAAAGTTCTAGTTGATGAAGGATCTAATATTAATGTAACATCTTTATGGCTCTCTAATAACTCAATTATAACAAGGATCATCTCAAGTAAACCCATCTTACTTGTGGTTTTGATAAGACAAATCAAAATCCACTTGGTTGCATTTGGATTCCATTAACCATTAGACATATGCCCATTCAAACCAAGCTAATCGTCTTTAATCTCCCTTTAACTTATAACATACTTCTTAGTCATCCATGGAATCATCGAATGAGGGCCATTACTTCTTCCGGTAGCTAATGCATTAAATTCATACATAATGGAAAATGGTATAAGCATGAAGATGATCCCAATCCATGGATTATTCAAATTCCTAATCCTAAATCCCAATATCATATGCCTACCAATCCTAAGATCAATAGTTCTCCTTTACCCAAGTTCATCAACATGAATCCTAATTTACAAGTTACTCTTTCAAATTCTGATGATGATGAACCCAATGATTTGTAACACACTTATAATACCACCAAGATACCTTCATACATTTTTCAATGGATTCCTCCTTCTTTATTACCCCAAGACCATATTGTTCCTCTTTATTTATGAGATTACCAATTTTTCCCCTCCATGCAATGCTCAGGAACATTCTTTACCTAAAGATGCCTTCACTTGCAATGATTTTGGAATGGCTAAATTATTTAAAGGTCTTCTCATCATGTCTCCTCATACATTCAGTAATATCTAGATTTCACCTTCTAAAACTCCCCCTGATTCTCAAGCATGTATAATTTATCCAACATATGATGATAACTACAGAATGTCCTGATCTCAATTTAGATACTTGGATGTCCATCATTATCAAAAAACATTAGCCCAAATTTATGCTTTTAATCAAGATGTTCATACTAGTTCTATGGATTGTACCTTATATCCTAAGGGTCATGTGCCTCCTACCAATTCTCCACTTATTGATACCCCTTGGGTGGTAGAGAAAATCATACCTTTTAAACCTCTAAAAAAATTTACATCTCGTTTACCACCTATCAATCTAATCATTTCATCTAATCCTTCTCCCATCACTAAACCCATTGATATTCTAACCCATTTTGATCCATTTTCTTATTTTACTCCTAAAATTACACTTGATTCCAAGACAACTGATGTCTATCAAATCCATTCTGAGTATGATCACCATGGTAATAAAATCATATATCTTGAATTATATGTTGAGTATTATGGTCCTCTTCCCACCTTGCCTTGTGACGAAGCTATCCTTAAACTACTTCATGATTGAGAACCTCAACTTCCTTGGCAACATCATAAACTTGGGAATTTTAAAACTAAAAACCCTTGTTTCAACAACTTCATTGCTAGCATTGTTCTAAAAACTAATCCAATTTATTCCTTACCCAATGCACCATACCACTTTCTAGATGGTAATTCCATGTTTATTGAAGAATCCACCTGCATTGAATATAGTACTCCATCTTATCCTCGACCAATTCTTGTCTCTCATGAACTCTCACCTACTAAACATGATAATTTCAACTTATTATTTGATAAGTATCATCAAGTTTTTGCTTGGTCCTATGAAGACGTACCTGTTATTGACCCTAAGATTATGTTAAATAACATAATTAATTATCCTAATGCCAAACCTATGCATCAAAAGCAAAGGAAATTTCCACCTAAATTTTTTACTCTATGTCATAAGGAAATCATCAAATTACTTGATGTTAAATTCATTAAACCAGTGGACTATTCTAAATGGGTTTGCAACATTGTTCCCATTTAGAAAAAGGCCACTATGGTCATTCACATTTGTATTTATTTCCTCAATATTAACCTCACTTGCCCCAAGGAAAACTTACCTCTACCTTCAATAGATGCCATCATCAATTCTACAACTGGTTATAAAATGTTATCTCTTATGGATGGCTTCTTAGGATATAATCAGATTCATATTGCTCCCAAGGACTAACATAAGATAACTTTCACCATGGAATGGTTTACCTACTGCTATGTCAAAATTCCCTTTGGTCTTAGGAATGATAGATCTATTTACCAACGAGAAATGATGCACATCTTTCATGATCTTATCCACAATTTTTTTGAAACCTATATGGACGATCTTATCTCTAAATCTAAAAGTCATACAACTCATCTTTCTAATCTTGCTATCATCTTTGACCATCATTTTAAATATCAGGTTTGACTTAATCCTTACAAATGTGTCTTTGGATTTACATCTGGAAAATTATTAGGATTCTTTGTCTCTCTCTGTGGCATCAATGTTGACCCTCTTAAGATTAGTATTATAGTTAACATGCCTATTCCTCATTTTATTCCCAACATCCATACTTAGCAAAACTTGGGGAAATTAGATGATTTATCCCTAAAATGGCTTATTGCATCCACTTCATCAATTCCCTTCTCAAGAAAGGCACTACTTTAGAATGGATGGACCCTTGTCAAAAAACTTTTGATAACATGAAAGAGTCATTTATTCACCTACCTACACTTCATCCTCCTTCCAATGATTGACCCTTGATTCTATATACTTATTCCACACCCATATCCATTGGGGAAATGGTTGCCCAACATGATGATATTGAAAGAGAGTATGTTATCTAATACATTAGTTGAGGCCTCATCAATTATGAAACACATTATACCAAATTTTAACGTAATTGACTCACCATCTATTTCATAGTTGAAAAGCTTTGCCACTTTATAACAGATTACCTATGTCATTCTTTATTTCAACCCCCTTTGTCACTTATTCTCCAAAGCCTTTCTCCTTAGAGATATAATTGGAAAATGGATGGTCCTCCTTATTAAATTTTATCTTTGCATCATGACTCAAAAATCTATTAAAGGGCAAGTCATAGCTAATCAACTTGTTGCAACTCCCATTCTAGCTACTTTTTCCCTTCAAGATAATTTTATAGATGATAATATCCTTTATATTGAAGGTCTTAATCAAGCTATTTCTCTTAAATATTATTTTCATAGCTTTACCATTGATCTTGAAGCCAACAATTTCATATTAAATCTTCTACTCCCTTTGGTACTACTAAACCCAAAGAAGTTATCAAGGAGCTTCTTGAAATTAATGTCAAATTACATGAGGATAATTAGACCCTTCAATTTGATGGTGATAAATGCCTTCAAATAGCTGGGTCAGGTTGTATTCTCACATTTCCTCTTGGTAAGATCGTTCCTTTAGATTTTTACTTCACCTTTGATATCACCAACAATATGGCTGAGCCTAAAGCTCTAATTTTAGGCATGAGAGCTTCTCTTGATTTAGACATTCAATACCTACATGCTTTAGGTGATTCTCAACTTATTTGTCATCAATTCAATCATGATTATCAATGCAAAACTGAAAATCTCATTACATATAATCAAATTGAAACCACTCTTGCTAAGTATTTTATCTCTTTCACTATTGAGCCTATTTCTAGAGATCAAAATTCCATTGCTGATTCTCTTTCTTCTTCAACATTTCTCTTTCATTCACACCAAGTTCTTTCTAACCTTAATTTTATTAAACAAATAAGAAAATCCATGTCTTCCACTCAACCACCTAATTTGATTATCTACCACATCAAGGCTATTACCCTTCAACAAATCTCATGGTATAAAGACATCATTCAATTATTAGAATACCAAACTTATCCTCTTAATTTAGACTTTCTTAAAAAGACACATATTTGTAAACAAGATTTAAAGTATGTATTTATACATAATATCCTTTATTATCACAACATTTAAGGTACCTTACTCTATTGTGTTATGCAAGATGAGGTCCCTCCTCTTCTTGAACAAGCACATGGGGGAGTTTACAGTGGCAATTATAGTAGACATGCTATAACACATAAATGCCTATGTATGGGTTACTTTTAGCCTACTCTTGAAAAGGATGCAATTGAATTTGCTAAAAAATGTACTCCTTATCATCTTCATAATGATCTAATTCATTAACCTCTAGTTTAACTTCAAATTATTGAATATCCTTGGTAATTTTCCATGTATGGATTCGATCTCATTGGAAAACTACCTCTCTCCCAAAATGGGCATGTTTTTATCATCACTGATACTAAATATTTCACCAAATTAGTAGAATCCATGCCCCTTATTAATGTCACTAGTCCTACCATATCCAAATTTATTCTGAATCAAATCATTTACCACTTTGGTGTTCCCCATACCATCATTTTAGACAATGGTGGTAACTTCAAAAACAAACATGTTACACAACTTTGCACCAAATTCAAGATTAATCATAAATTTTCTATGCCTTATTATCCAAAATTCAATGGTCAAGTTGAGGCCACTAATAAAATTCTTAACAAAATTATTTAAAAGATAATTTGTGAAACCCACATGGATTGACATCTTCACCTTTACCTTACTCTTTGGGCCTATCAGACTAGCATACGTATTGCCATTAGGGCAACTTCATTCTCTCTAGTCTATGATTATGAGTCAGCCTTCCCTTGGAAGTTGAGATTCCTTCTCTTCATATATCTTTTCATGGTATTAGTATAGATGAGGAATTATGTGAAGCTCACCTTCATGCTCTTGATCTACTTGATGAACATCATATTTCCACCTTACAACATAGTTGCTAATACAAGGCTCATATTACCAAGTAACATAACAAACATGTTAAAGTCCACAATTTAATATTGGTGATATTATCCTTAAACTAGACTATGCCCATGATAAAGAAGGTAAATATGCCCAAAAATGGTTGGGCCCATATGTAGTTAAAGATATTCTTTGTCCAAGTACCTACCTTCTTCAAACCAATGAAGGCCATGTTTTCAAAGAGCCCACCAATGCACAATTTCTAAAAAAGTACTTTGCCTAAACATTTTTGCTTTCTATATATATCTATTTAACACTTTATGTAGGTTATTTACATGGGTCTCTCCCTTTGTAGCAGTTCCCTCTTTTTACAAAACTTTATTCCTCCCTTTTTGGTCTTTTGGTTTCTTGATGTATCATAGACTTCTTTATATTTAATCTTTTTGCATTCTTTTTTTAGCACCCCTTGGGTTTTTCTTTTGTGAGTTACTTTGTAAGACCGTGGATAGGATATAACACTCCTCAAAAACACCATCTTTTACTTATTTCCCCATTTATGTTTTACATGCTTATTTTTGGCACCCCTTGGATTTCTCTTTTGTGAGTTGCTTTGTAAGACCATGGATAGGACCTAACACTCCTCACAAAACTACCATCTTTTATCTTACCTCATTTATCATTTTCATGATTTTTGACACCCCTATGGGTTTCAATTTTATAAATTTATAGTGAAAGGCTATGGATATGACCCAACCCTCCTCATAAAATTACCATCTTTTCATATTATTGATCCTTGTTCTCAACTACAGCTTTTGCTTCTTTTTATAGATGAAACTTGCACAATAATCTATGTTAGCATGTTTTCCTCCATTTCCCTCATTCTTATGATAAGGAATCACAATTTATTATCATTATTTCCCTTTTTCACCCTTTGTTACATTGTTTTTGTGATTTGAAGTAATTAAAATTTCTTTCATGTATCATCCTTATTGATTTCCCCTTCCTTTCACTCTACATTGCATAAAATAAGGCCAAAGTCATAATAACACTTTTATTTGACCTAGATCTACGAGAATCTTAGACCCCATGCTCTCTGGGGTTCTCTCTCTTGGTAAACAAGTCCTAAGTATTCAAATGAAATTCATATTAAGCACTCATGTTTAGTTTTCCAAATCTGTATGGAGGAGGAATGTAAAAATCCATCAAGAAATTTAAAAGCCAAATAATATGAAACAAAGGGCAATGATATTTAAAAGCTAACATACCATTCTCAAAAGTTAAAATCAAACCAAAACATGTGATTACAAACACATCTCATATCTACCATCAAATCTCAAACACTAAAATTAGCCTCACATACAGTTAAGGTCCATTGGGGTGTAGTAGGCTAGTAGATTGGAATAGGGGAATTCAACAAACTCTATGGTGATACCTACTTTTTCGTGTAATTACCCAATCTTCATAGTAGACTGATGGCTCTAGAATGGGTCCTAAGGAATGAGGAACATGTTGTCGAAAGGGAGGTCCATTTCAGTTTTCATGCATATACCCTTCATGGGATGATCTATATACTTCATTTGTTGACCTAAGACTTGTATAGCTAAGAGAAGTTCTTCAGAGTCCTTAAGGTCAAAAGTCCTCTTGTTTTGAAAACCCTAATTTGAGTGTCTTGACTTCGATAAAGAATTCCTCTATCTTTGTTTTTACTTCATTCTCACCTCTACCTATTTCATTTCCCCCCTTGAAAGGAAAAATTGTGATTCCAAATCTTTTTTCCCTCTTCTATTCTTCCTTCTTCTGCATCTCTTAAAAATATGCTAGAACTACTTTATTGTAGTTTTATCTATCCTTAGAGCAAAACATCATGTTTGAACAACTATGGATTACTCTCTTTATACCATGATTTACATTGATAGACTTGTTTTAATTTTCCTTTACCATTTGTCATTTGTTTAATACTATCCTTTTATTACATACACTTGAGTTTGTACCCCCTTTTTCCACTGATGATTGAGGTTGGCTTCTTACTTCTCACTCATCAATGTTGTTTTCCATTTTATGTGCCTTTTTCCATTATTGAGTGAGATAAGGATTGTTACTGTTCACTCATCAATGTTTTTTTACCATTTTGTTTATCCTTTACCATTTATGTTTGATTACCATTATTTATAGCATGTATTCTTGGCTTGACTTGGTGAGTTTTCCTTTCTTACCTAAGGTTTACTTACTTAATTTTTTTGGTCTTTAGTAGCCTTGGATTTTTGGTTACCTGATTTACTTTTATTTTTTACTTGGTTATTTATTATAACATAGCACTTGTCACCTCAGCATGCCAAATTTCCCAAGCACATCCCATCCAAATAACACTAGTTCTCTTGGCTTTCTTGTGTTTATTTGTTTTTCTCTTTAGTTTTGTATTCTTGGGTCATTGAAGGTAATCTCTATACCCTACACAATCAAAACTAAAAACACAACAAATAGCCATCTAGTGATAAAGGTAATCTAAGGTACACATTACATTTACTTTTCATTTATTTACTTTTCTATCATTTATTTTCACTTTATAAATACTACAATTTTTTTTAATCCCCAACATTATGTGTCCTTATGTTCTTTCTCAAAGCACCATCCCATGTTGTGTCTTCGTGACATGTGATGAGATTTGAGTGGGGCATATGTATACACATATTATTTCAAAATTTTATCAAATATTGATGCTTTACATCTTGTAATAACCTGTCGATACTCGATCTCTCTGAGTGCATGCCTTAAAGGGTGTACTGGGAAAGGGGTGGGTAGACTATTAGTGCTTCACAAGATTTGTATCCATTATTAACACACTATTACCAATCCAACCAACTCCTAAAATTATTCCCTAAGTTATTACTCCTCCCTTGCAAACTCCTCCAGTCTTTATCTTCTTTCCATCCCTCTTTTCCTCACCTTATTCCCTTTTGATAGTTGGTTGTACTAGATCGACTGGGTTGACCCTATATAGTTTTCATCATTTATTTAATGTATTTCAACTATTACACACATGTGTGTGTACATCCTTAGTGGATCTCACTATTTCAATCTTTTTATAGTCGATTTCATTATTACACACACATGTGTGTAAATCCTTAGTTGAGCTCACTATTTTATTATTTTTACTAGTGGAGTTCACTATTGCATCAATTTATGTCCCCTCATGTTAGAAATGTGATTTCCTTATTGGACCATGTTTTCCATTGTACCCTTTATGTAATATAGTGATTCTATGTGATACATCCTACCCTTATTTATCTCTCTCCCCTCAAAAATCCATTTATTCTCCTCTCTTACACTCATTCCTCCTTCAATCCCTTATCATATTTTTGTCAAACCCCTTTGCTAGAACTTGGACATTTATTGTTTGATTTCTTCTCTTAGGACAAAAAACCTTGGAGTGAAGAGATTTAGAGGACTAAAAAACCTCTTGATTTTCATTTTTGGATTGGATGATGAAAACCCTCTTATCCATGTGAGGTGATTCCATCTGAAATCACATTTGTGACAATACATTGATATAAGAAACTATTGTAGTTTTTGATGTTGCTACTATTGCATATTTAAAGCATAAATAATTGAAGTTTGTTGTTGTTGAAGAATAGATTATTGCTACATTGAATAAATATTATGTATATGCATAAGGTTGTTGTAAATAAACATTTATAATTATTTTTCCAAGAGTATTTTACTTTTAATTAATTGATTTTGTCTTCATGTGTATTATCATGTGTAATTAGTTGATTAAAATAATAATGTCATTGAGTAATCAGTATTAAATAATGTAAGTTTTATTTAGTATTTGAATTATATTTAAAGGTAATTTTAATAAATTCCAAAATTTATAAATTACCCCTAAAGGGACATTACATAAAATATTCAATAAACACATAATGAGAAATGTTAAAACCTAGAAGAGCTTATTTCCAAGATAACAAGTTTCTAAAAACATCAAGAAAGACATTGTGCACAATAAATCACATTATTTAAGAAAACCTACATATCTAAAAGATAAAAGTTACAAATTCAAGAAGGTTTCATACTAAATACTGGAAAGGGTTAATGACAAGAAATTGGGTGTTGTCACCTATATGAATTAAAAAGTGCAACGACAAAGAACAAGTCTATTCTAAGTTAAATTCTACCCATGTTAGAGCAAAAAATGCAATAAATTCAAGAAACAATAATCAAAACCTTCATATATTAGACACAAGAATCTTCCATTGTGATTCAAATCTGATTTTCTCTATTAAAATGTGGGGCTCATTTCTCCAATGAAAAGGTGAAATGGGCAGTGTTTGGATGCAAAAATGGATGACTTTGATTCGCTTTGATTTTACTTGTGATCTCTCAAGATTGTGATTGATTGTAATATTTGTGACTATGATTCTATATATCTCTTTTTTGATGAGAGTTTTCAAGCTTATTTATAGAATCTTGGATTATGATCTAATGGTGGAGGATCAATTGGACTTTTTCAAGGTTCTAAATGATCAATAATTGAGGATGAGTCCTCATCCATGAGGATAGGAACTATTTTAACTAGGTGGAGCAAAAAGAGGGATTGCTAGCAGACTTAGTCAAAATGGAGTGATAACTCAGTGGAGGAGTCATAATAAGTGGAGGTTTTCATGGATCTGGCTAAGATGAGAGAGAGAAAAGTGGGAATATTTGAATTGGAAAATAAGGAATTAAATTGTTAAAATAAAGAATAAAAGGTGCACAATTGACTTTTTCAAAAGTATTTAAATAAATCAATTAATTGATTTGAGGAAGAAATGTTAATTATTAATTTAGAAGAATGATTAAATAAAATAAGGTGATTTTTGACACTAAATGAAATTTAGATGTCTACATTTTCCCCTATTTAAAATGGTGTTACGAAGCAATATTGTTTTGAAGAATAGAAGTAGAGTGTTGATGATAGAGAATCTAAAATTTGTTGAAAATGAATGAAAATGAGTATGATGATGCCCCCTTGAGGGTTTGTGTGAGAAACAGACAAATGCTCAAAATTAATGAAAAAAGGAAATAGTTAAGTGGTCAAACAAAAAATAAATCTATTTTGGGAATGATGTCAAAGTTGTAATGTGTAGGTAACATAAAAGGGTTTCCTCTAGTTAGTATAACCAGAGCTTTGATTTGAAAATCAACAATTTAAACCACTCAGATATTGTAAGCTTATTATTGTTTTATAATGGCTCAACAACCAAATAATTAGTTGTGGGAATGATATATCCTAGAAATAATAAACTACATATCCATAAATAGAAAAAGGTTATTGAGTTTACAAATGATTTTCTATTTTTCACATCGATAAATGATTGCAAGGTTTTGAAAACAATCTTGAAATAATGTGATTTAATATTGTTTGGAAATTTGAAAATGGATGAAGAATTAGTATTATGGAGGAATGAAAATGAGAAAACTATCATCAAGAATACATATACTTTTCTTAATACTAATGTTTGCAAAATTTTAGAGGGTACCTGTAAAATTATTTACCCCTAGCTATTAAATGACATAAAAGATATTGGGAAAAAGTACATGTCTCACTTTAAAAACTATATGCATAGATTATGATCAAACTCAGGGGTCATGAGCATATGTGAGAATGATATATCCCAATGATGGTGAGCCACAGGCTAAAAAATGAAAAATATAGATTGTCCAATTTGTGATAAAGATTTACAAAATTAATACTTAAAAGCATGTTTAAGGAGATATATCACTTTGATTAAATGACAATAGAAAATTTGGATGAAATAGATGATGGGAACGGTGATGGATAAGATGACCCTAGAGACCCTATGTTTCTAAGTGTTGCTTACATAACCCACTTAGACAATGTCTATACATAAATATCAGACCATATGTAGTTATCCCAATGTGGGAAGAGAAGTGATGATGTAATGTAAGATTTACCCATGGATGGTAGACTAAAGTTAATGATTTCACATTATGAGTGGATGATGGAAAAAGGATGAAAAATGTGATTTTGTTGGTCCCAGTTGACATGTGTGGGAGATTGAATGGAAAGACTAAGAAATGATTGTGGATGATTAACATGTAAACATTAACAAATAAATGAAGTGATCACATAGACTAATGATGATGGATCAATTGATTTGACAACATGTATGAGATAAGGATGAATGAAAGAGATAGATGACACATAAATGCATTGAATTGAGAATGTGAGATGGTTTAACAGATGCCTTGTGTTTATTTTGTTCTTTGTATTAGATTTTTGATGATAACTTCAATTGAGTAAGAGTTGATCAACCTAATTTTTGATATTGTGTATGATAATATGCACCAATGGTATATAAAAACCATGATGACTATCATGTAATATGTGTAAGGACTAATAGATTCACAAGGACAAACATAGTGCATCATGATATGGAATATAATAATAACATCATTAGTAATGCACTTAGTGATCTAGACACAAAAAATAACA
This sequence comes from Torreya grandis, assembly GCA_037957365.1. Classification (NCBI taxonomy): domain Eukaryota; kingdom Viridiplantae; phylum Streptophyta; class Pinopsida; order Cupressales; family Taxaceae; genus Torreya; species Torreya grandis. The sequence goes on from JARHVA010004213.1 coordinate 971,728, forward strand.
AACAAAAGATAAGATTAAAAGAGGTATTTACAACAATGAAAATGATATAAATAAAATGATCACAGAAGTAAACAAACATTATAGAAGTAAGTAAGCACTCTTGATGTACAATAAAGTTAATTACTATATAAACAAGTAAGCAAATGACAATGCAAAACAAGCAAGCAAATTACTATGAAAAATAAGTAAGCAAATGACTATGAAAAAAAAGTAAGCAAATAATGTTTTTGGATGTTCTTGGCTAGAGTATAACCATTTGGAATATGTGATTTTTGATAATGTTGAAATGTCTGACGAGTAATTCGTATAAAGAATTACTAGGGTACGCAACTAAGGACAAGGGATTTTTTGACTATTTTTATGTTTGGATTTTTTTGTTGGATTTCTAATGTTTTGGATTTTGTTGTAATTTTTAATGTTTTTTAGATTTTTTTAGAGTTTACAGGTGTACATACAAGGAATACCAACAAAGGGAAAACTAGATTCTAGCACTGAAGAGTAAGTGGTAAGGGATGGAAGGAATACATTATAGATGGAGTATGGATAAATAGGAATGGATTGGAATTAAGATGATAACTCTAGGAAACACATTAGGTAAGAACCAAGTGTTTAGTCATCAAAATAGCATTGAAAATATACACCAAGATGTTTCTAAGAACATGTCTCAAGACGTTTCTACTTCCTTATCAAGGTCAAAATGGGAATAAAGATGGTTTTATGATGGCAAGGATTGGATGAGTTTAGATGGGTTTAAACATATAAGGATGGGTTTAGATAGTTGAGGGTATTCAAGGATGGTAAATTATGGTTGAGGAGGAGTTTAGGATGGATTGGATAGGCATAAGATGGGTAAATATGCTTTAGGATAACTAAAGATAAGTAACCATGGATGGGTTTAGGGTAAAAAAGATGGGATTAAAAAAGTTGTAGGTTGGGTAAGGATGGTGGGATTATTTAGAATGCATAAGATTGGAATGGATGATCTTGAAACCATGTAGGGTACTTTTAAACAATTAATTATTTTACGCATGATGCTGAAAATTGGTTTTCATCATGGTACTTACCCAAGGTGCCATATAAATGGTTTTTACCTTTAGATGAATTTATTTCTTTCTCTTTTTAATTTTTTTAATTTTTAGCATCTCAATTACAAAAGGGTTCAAGATGCATGATGCTTACCACTATTGATTATTGTAGGTATGAACTCCTAAGATGTCTTCAGTAACTTCATTGATTTCTAAGTTGGATTATTCCAACTTTACCAGGATATAGTCATAGCCCATACAAGAGAGAGTGATGTCAGACAGAGTGAAGTGGAAAGTATGTTGGATGAAGGATGTATGTTGAGTGCATGAAGGATTTGGATAAATGGAATTATGATGGAGATGAGTATATAGGTCATGATGTAAAGGGTGAATGGGACCAACCATCTCACATTCATCAAGACTAGGATTAACTTTAAGTTGGATGATTTGAGCATTTAATGCTTCTTCAATGATAACTTCAACTTGTGATGGGGATCCATCCTAAAAATATGCTAATGTAGAGGATATATTAATTTTCTTAGCCACTAATGCCTTAGAAAGGTTTTCACCAAAGGATTTTTCTTGATTTTTTTAGGATTCAGATTTGGATTGTCTAATAGTGCCTCAAAGAGGTTTTCACTAAGAGACTCATATTTTTGATTATCTATATTTTGATTTGGATTGTGACTAAAATTTGTATTTTGACCATCTGATAGTGCCTCAAAAAGCTTTTCACTATGGGGTGTGGATTTTATATTTGGGTTGAAAGTTTTACTTTGATTTAGGTACACATGTTGTTCACTAGGATATGTAGATATTTCGTGATACTCTTTTGGTAGGAGTTTAGCTAGGAAGTCTACAATTATTTTATTATCATGGAAGAAAGTTAACTATAAGTAATATCATTAGTCCTAAAAAAAAGGTCTAAGATACTGGCTTGAAATATGGAAAGCAAGAATGGTGATATTTATGAAAGGAGTGATGGAATAAAAGTTCTCATATATATTATGAATAGATCCTATTTAAAGTATGGATGAGGCTACCTTAGAAACCACAAAGTTACCACTAACATTTGTACATTGAATTTTAAATGGTTTGTAGTTGATGCTATGCAATTGAACATTCACTTCAAAATGGATGGGTTTGATAATTCCTTGCTCATGGACTATTTTATCTATAATTATCTCTTTCACTTAGGGCATATGGTTTGGGATGATGGGATATTTAATAGGTGGTAAGCATTTGGGTATTTGGACAATGGGTGATAGGATATATTTGGTTGAAAGAGTTTTTATCCAAGATAAGATCTTGGTAAAAAATGGGATTGTAATCAAAGATAGGTTTTTGGTCAGAAATAGGCTCTTCAATAAAGATGAGCTCTTCATCAAAGATGGATGGTAAACCATGGTTGTCAAAGATAGTTTGATGGACTATGGATTAGCTGAAAGTGGATGGGTCAAAAATGGGATCAATGGGATATTGAGAAGTGGATGGAAGATTGTGACCTTGACTTGGAAGTGGTGTGGCTTGATTAGGCTTAGGAAAGACACCTTGGCATATCCCCAACCTATGATTTCTGGACATGGATACACTTGGATCTACTTGGATGTGCCCTTTGTCAATCAGAACTTGGATATAATGCTTTAGTCTCATACAAAAATTTAGAGAATGACCTTCAATTTTTTGATAATCATAATATTCATTAGGTCTATGCCACTTAGGTTTTGGTACATTTGGCTCAAAGTATTTGGTGTTTGGATATATGACTAGGTTTATAACAAATAATTTTTGATAGAACACATCATAAGTTTCCCCTAAAGGAGTGATTTTTTTCTTAATATGCATGATGATGGTTTTGATAGGTTAGGAGTTTTGTAACTATTGTAACTATGGGGATGGAGTGACACTAAATGGTAGAAGTTCTAGAATTGGATTCCCTTTGCTAGTTTGATAGGGTATGTTAGAATAAAGGCTATAACTAGTGGAGTGGAGACTTGGTTGATTTTTTAAAATAAGCTCATTAATGGTAAGGTGATGTTGATATGGAATGTTTTGATATCCCCCAACTAGAGAGGTATCTTGATCTTGGAAGGATGGATTTGTGAAGGTTAATATAATTAAATCTACTGGGTTTCTGAACAATTGTGAATTTGATGTAGATTGGTTCAAGCTTGGGAATGGTTTGGATGCAAAATCAAATGATTGATTTTTATGAATTTATAATGGTTGGTTTTCAAGGGCATAGGAGTTGATAGTTTGATTTGGATGGAAGATATTTTGATTGAACTGAATGTGAATTTGGTTTATGAATGGATTTTAGTTCAAATATAGATTTGAAAGTGAAGGTGAAGGTGAAGGTGAAGGTGAATCAAAAGTTTGATTTAGATTGGTTCTAAGGTTGGAACTAGATAGATTGGTGAAGAAGTTTAGGTTTGAGTTTTGGGGTGAACTAGACACAAAATCAAAGAATTGATTTTTATTACTATAGAAAGGTTGATCTGGAAAACTTGAATGACTATTAAATTTTGGATTTGAGTGATGGTTGGATGAGAATGAATACATATTCAAACTTAGATTTGGATTTGTTGGATGATTGGTTTGATATTGATTTAAATATGTATTTGAATCAAAATTGGTTGGATTAAATCCTGGGTTATAACAAAGATTATTGGGATTATGATTAGGATAAAATTGGTCAAGAGGTTGTTCCATATAACCATGCTTATTTTAATGGATGAAACTTCTAAGGAAATACTTGACCCAACAATGAAAAAGACTTCAAGCTAGAGTCTAGTAAATCAAAGTACTAAAGTGACTAAAATTTTGACTGCTAACTAAATACTTTTGAGCTTTTTAAAGAGAAAGTTATGATTTTTAGGATAAAATTTAAACTCAAAAGAATTTATTTGAAAACAAGAATTTTACATCACATCATAAAAACAAGGAAATAACAAACAAATTCTATTCTAAATAGATTAAAAAAATGCACAAAAAGGATAAAATCTAGGAAGAAAGAGTTTCAAACAACTGTTGGGCTTTATGTTGTCACTTACTCATTTGTGCTCTCAGATGTAGCCTAATATTTCAAGGCACTAACCATGGAGGATCCTACCATGCCCATGCCCCATTGAGTCTAATTTTGAGGGTGTGGGGAAAGTAACTTCTCAGTGCTAATCACTAATTGATGCACCAAATTTAAATGTTCAAGAGGCAATATTAGGATTAAGGTATACATAAGCTTATTTAGGGGGAAATAAAACCATGGAAGAGATTGATATGTAGATGCACACTATTGGGTCTTGTCTCAAAGTGCCCAACATAGACGTAGGGGTCTTAGTGTGTTGACAATTGGGAATACTAGATCTCATGTTAGATGTTGAAACCTTAGGTATTGGAGTATGAAATCCCATCATGTCACAGTGTGCTTAAAACACACAACCACTTAAGCAATTGAAACAACTAGGTCTTGATTTAAATACCCTACTAAAAAATGAGGTTTGGCCTATTATATGGTGGTGAAATCCATTATCAATAGATCCCCTAATAAAATAAAAATAAAGAGTTAATACTTGTTTCTAATTTCTAAGTATCATCACCAGCATGATGCCAAGGAAAGAACATATGCAAGATCAACTAAGGTAATAGATAAGTTACAATATTGCTTTTGATTTTCAGGTATTATCATCAGTGTGACACTAAAGAAAGAGCATACACAAAATTTTCAACCAAATAAGAATACAAAAATAGTAAATAGATTTACACCATTGAAAATAAAATGTGATTTATTTACTAGGAATGTAAAATACTAAAAATAAAAGATGTTAGTGAAAATAAATGAAGAAAAATTAGTTTGATTCTTTGATTTTTTTTTTAATTGTCATTGGTGGACATCCTACATACAAGTAGTTAAAAATTTTGAACTTGGGTTGAAGAATAAGATAACCTGTTAAAAGGAACAAAAAACCATGAAGAACACATTAAAAATAAGCCTCTTTGATGAAATCATTGTTACACAGTCAAGTCAAAAAAGCAAGATTGTAAAATAATCATGTAGGAAAAAGATAAAAAATAGAAAAAGCTTACAGAAATAATATCGATGTTATGCCAAACAAAATCGCTACACATAAGCATGAAATCACTATTGGATGAAATCACTATATAAAAAGACAAAATCATTGCATAAAATGACAAAATCACTTTTGAAAAACACAAAATCATTATTAAACATGGAAGAATCACTATAGAGAAAAGCAAAATCACTGTAAAGCAGGACAATATCACTATTGGTTGACAAAATCATTGTTCTGATATAAAATCACTGTTCACCTATAAAATATAAAAAATAATATAAAAACATAAAAAAGATGACAAAAATGTTGTTAAGTCCAACAGAATCACTGAAATGTGCTCTAAAATTGCTATTACATAGGAAAAATGTATAGCCAAACATGAAATTTGAGACAACAACCTGTAGTCTATACCATCTCAAAAAAAAATGGGGTTAAATGTAAAAGATGAAAGAAAACAAAACAAAAGAGATTATAAGACATGAGTAAGTCCAATGGGTGTGCCATAAATGTATGAATTAGAAAGTGCAAAGATAAAGAACAAGTCTATTTTAAGCTAAAATCTACCAATTTTAGAGCAACAAATGCAAGAAACAATAATTAACACCTTCATAGATTAGACACAAGAATATTCCATAGTGATTCAAATCTGATTTGCTCTATTAAAATTTGGTGCTCACTTCTCCAATACAAAGGTGAAATGGGTAGCATTTGGATGCAAAAATGGATGACTTTGATTCTCTTTGATTCTGCTTGTGATCTCTGAGGATTGTGATTGATTGCAGTATTTTTGACTTTGATTCTCTATATCTCTTTTTTGATGATAATTTTCAAGCTTATTTATAGAAGCTTGGATTATGATCTAATGGTGGAGGATCAATTGGAATTTTTCAAGGTTTCAAATGATCAACAATTGAGGATGAGTACTCATCCATGAGGATAGGAACTATTTCAACCATGTGGAGCAAAAAGAGGGATTGTTAGTATACTTAGTGAAAATAGAGTGACAACTCAATGTAGGGGTCATAGTAAGCGGAGGCTTTCATGGAATTGGTTGGGATGAGAGAGAGAAAAGTGAGAATATTTGAATTGGTAAATAGGGAATTAAATAATTAAAATAAATAATAAAAGGTGCACAATTATCTTTTTCAAAATTATTTGAATAAATCAATTAATTGATTTGAGGAAGAAATGATAATTATTAATTAATAAGAATGATTAATAAACTTTAGGAATAATGATTAAATAAAATAAGCTTCTTTTTGACACTAAATAAAATTTAGGTGTCTACATCACCAATATGCAATTTGTGAAATAGGTTCTTCCAAGATGCGATTTAATCTATGATATTATCTTTGTACTTTATTATGTCCACTCCAATGTTCTTCCATTTAACTTCACTAAATTTACATTTACGCTTCAAAATAATCCTTTGCTCTAAAATCAACCTCTAAAGGATTTTATGATAAACACATTTAAGAAAAGGGTGATCAATCCTAGAACTATTAAGCCATCTCCAATCCTTCACAAATTTATAATGAATCAAACTTGACATGTTAACAAGTAATGTATTATCCATAAGTTGCATATTTTCATTTATAACATCCCTATCAGAGTTTCATAGGTGAAAAGTATCCTTTAAAAGTGACCAGTGTTTCCATTGGTAACAAGATAAGTGCCTTATATCTCTAAATTATCCTATGCCTTTATTAAATAAGTGTTTTCCTTTTAGCCTAGAGTGAATATCAAAGGGAGGGGGAACCTTGTTAATTTGAACATGCCTATTTCACCAAGTGGAGGAATCAAAAATCTATGACCATGTTTAATGGAGTTACTTTTGTGAAATGATAAATTTGAGCAATTCAATTTGATTATGAAATATAACCAAAACTACTCAAAATACCAATCTACCATTAAAATCTAGAGCCAATAAGAATTACAATGCAAATATAAATGAAACATTCATACCATAATTACATCTCAAAAGCTAAGTTCTCTAAATCAAGGTCAAAACAAAACAAAAGACTAAATGACATGGATAATAGATTGCTTACAAATAGACTCATAACTTTAACATGATATTAACTTGATCAAAAGACTTGGATAGAATGGATTCATGGATTTATTAGACTTATTGGATTTATTGGACTATGGATACTCATGAGATTTATGATTTATTTCATCATTGGATTTAAAATGGAGAAGGGGTTGGTTATTTATAGAGAGGGAGGAATAATTCAATGTTGGGTGTATGAAGATCAATGGCTAGAATTTAATGTTGGTTGTAGGAAGATCAATGGTGGAAAATTATTCAAGGAATTGAAAAATCCTTGGATGATTCTAGAGGAGGGAATGTTTTATAGCTATAAGCCTCTACAGTCTTTATGGATGTTTAATCATAATTAGTGGGTGATTGGTCATATGATTAAAGGTTCTAGAGAGTCTAGGGGTGTAGGAGAGGCTTTTTATAGGTTAAGGTAAGTGGGAGGGCATTTTAAAATCCCATATACTAGATAAGACAAGATTTTTATATGAGTGGGGTTATTTATTTGAATTAATTATTCATGGGATGATGTAAGGTTAGTGTAGGATGGGGGATATATTAGATATATTAGATTAGGACTAGGATAATATGATATTAGGATAAATTAAATGGAAATAGATTAAAATAGCAATCTTAGTGATTAAGAAATCAAATTTAGATGCATACAACATTTCCATTCTAATAGTTGAGATGTTTATTTCCAAGCTTTCCACATACTATTAAGTAGGGTAGAGGAGCTAATAATTTGAAGTACTTGGGGAGAAATAACTTATCATACATGTGCACATATTCTTTCCATTGATCCTTATGAGTAACATTTAAAAGTATATGTTGAACAAGGACCTTCCATGGTTTAAAACTATGAAAATCCTTAATAATCCATTTAAACATTAAACACTTACCTTGCATCCAAAAATCCATGACACAAAGGTCTCTTTTGTCTTTCAACTAAATTAATTGATTCCAAGAGATGCAATGCATACATTTTATACCATCCTATTTGGCCCATTTATTTTTATGTTTTTAAATAAAACTAGCATGAATAAGAGTAAACATGCATTTCAACAAAAACCTTATTACCAAATTCAATTCTACTAGCAAAAGAAACAAACTTGGATCTCCAATAATCAATATTTTTCTAAAATATATTCAAAACAAATTTCACATGTTACTATTAGAGACTCCAAGGCCAAAAGGGATACTGAAGTAACTTCTAATTTTGTTTGTGTTGAACATCTTTCCACCCAAGGGGAACCCAATTGGGAGTTGGATAGACTTCAATCATAATAAATTATGTCTTATGCATCACAAGCTTAGACTCTGAAATAACATAATACAACTCAAGTATATCCATAACATTGTTAGATTTACTCTTCATTTTTGTGAATAAAATTCATAATAGCATTATAAAAATGAGAAGAAAGGTCAAGAATATCATTAGGAATATTAATCCATTTAATAAGTTTATGATTATGTGCCCTTTACATAAGGTATCCAATAACATAAAAAACTAAAACATATAGAAAAGGAGCTAGAGGGAAACCTTGGTGAATGGATCATTGAAGCATAAACGATTCATTGAGAGAACCATTCATTGTAATTCTAGATAAATCATCACTGAACAACATTTTAATGTGTGGTAAGTGTAGGGAACTAGTGGATAAAAAATAGGGTTTTAAGTGGACTTTTTTTTTGAATAAATAAGAAATCTCAATTTATATAGATTATTTGAGATGGCTACACTCAAAATTTGAAGATGATTTAAGAACATAAATTGTAGAATTTTAGGTCTAGTTTCTAAAACATTATTTTTTTAAAATGTAAAGTATAATTAGTTAAAACATCTAAAATTCAAAGAGGAACTCTTGTTTTTTCAAAAAAACATATTAGATAACCGGTTGTGCATCCCCTCATTATTTGAGCATCGTTTAATATTATTTGAAACACTTTGGGGGAAATTTAGCTAAGCTCATATAGTTTTCAACCTATAATTTAAAAAATAATAATTTGTTATTAAATTTACAAGTAAATACACCCTGAAAACTAATAAAAATTGGATAGCCAGTTTGTATGCCCTGACTACCTCAAATAAATTAAAAAAAATAGTTTTTTAATGTGTATAGAATTAAGCCTAGTTTGCAAGCATATAATGCTTTTTTGAATTTAAATGAATGAAAAAAATACATAAAAAATATAGACATGTATATTTTCAAGCATGTAATGGCCTAAAAAAGACAAATGTATAAATCAACATAGATAAAAACCTTAAAATAGTCAAAAAAAAAAAAAAAAAATCATATATTTGGAAAGAGGAGAGTGTGCTTGATGTCATAGTAATAGTTTTAGGAAATGTATCAATTAAATTAATAGTGTTTATGATGGTGAAATTTGGATTTTTTTTTCCAATAAAAATCATGAATTTGTCTATGTGTTTTCAAGTACAAGCCCTAGGATTGAGAATCTAAGCCATTTTTGAGCCTCAAGGTCTATTTTTAAAATTACATATTAAAAAATTACAAATGATTCATAACATGTAAAAATTATATCTCATACACATTATTACGTGTACATGTTTATATATGTAGAAACATTTTTTTATCTTTGGATATATATGTTTATTTTTACTTGTGTGTGTGTGTGTGTGTGTGTGGGTGTGTGTGTGTGTGTGTATGTGTGAGAGTGTGTGTGTGCATGTATATTTTTCATGTATAAATATATATGTGTACCTATGTTTATCTTTGGCTCAATCAAATATATATGTTTGTCTTTGGATATATGTGTTTGTATGAGAGTGTGTGTGTGCATGCATCTTGGAATGTATCCATATATATGTGGACCTATGTTTATCTTTGGCTCAATCAACTATATATGTTTGTCTTTGGATATATGTGTTTATATATGTATGAATATATACATGTATCTATATATTTTGACTATATAAGATGTAATTCAGGGCTCAATCAACCCCAATGTCATAACATAATAAACCAAATAGTCAATTAGTTAAATAAAGAAGGAAATTGGGGTTAATTTGAGCCCATTCACACTAACTATGACTAAAATTTGATTTAGGTCTCAATCAACAAAATAATTGTTTGTTTTAATGACATATGTAATTTTGACTATATGGGATCTGATTCAAGCCTCAATCAACTCTAATATCATTACATAATGCATTAAAATTTTGATTGGTTCAATAATGGAGGCAATTAGGGTGAATTTTATCCCCTTTAATCTAGTTTAAACTATACAATATGATTTGAGCCTAAAATGGCTTTGATTTCATTGTTTCAAACTATTTTCGCTTTCACATTCAAAAGGAAATGAGAAACTAAGAAAGATGGTCTAGGGTTAGATGTTACCCAGATGAGGTCTATGCACCATTATCCAGACATTGTGAGAACTCCTCTTTGGTTGTGGAGGATGACACCTGCAGATGAAAGAGACTAAAACAAAGAAGGTGTTAGATGGATAAATGGTGGGTTGCCAAGCAAAAGCTTGATCCCGAAAGTGCAAATACTTCCTTGAGGGATGACAACCCACTAGTCGATAAAAATAATGTCTGATAAAGAGTAGAATGATAAAAGACTAAAATGATTAAAGACTGAAACAGAAATAGAAGCAAATGCTTACCTGAATGTTGTTGTCAGTTTGGTCACAGTCACCGACGTCAGTTTGCCGACATCGATCAAGGAAGGTCTCCGATGGCGGTTACTCTACCGACGTCGGTAGGGGCAATGGTCGAGGTCAGTCAGGGTGATGGCCAGGGACAAGTTTTAGGTCTGGTTTTCAGTCCGTAGAGTGGTCGGAGATTCCATTTGAGGGTCAGAGAGTCTGTTTGGAGGTTAGAGAGTCTGTTTGGAGGTCAGAGAGTTTGTCTGAAGATCTGTGCAGGGCTGTAAGGTAGAAATTATGGTCTGAATAGGGGACCCGAGAGAGGACAGGGTGACAGGGAGATAGGGATTAGAGAAGGCCTTTCAGCCTCTCAGGGAAGGGCAGGTTGGGTCTGGGCAGTGGTTTGCTTAATAGATGAATTAAAAGGAAATACTAAAATGAAAATAGTAGCAATACTTACCTGTGGCTTACTGAAGAAAGAGTACATAAGACTTATTGCTGATGCTGTTGATAGACCTGTAATGCCAAGAGCCTGGAGCTACCTCTACAGGGTACCTATAGTTGAGAGAGAGAGAGAGAGAGAGAGAGAGAGAGGAGAGAGAGAGAGAGAGAGAGAGAGAGAGAGAGAGAGAGAGAGAGAGAGAGAGAGAGAGAGAGAGAGAGAGAGAGAGAGAGAGAGAGAGGTCTGATGCATGTTTGGGGAAGACTAGAAAATCAGATTGAAAGATTGAAGATGGATTGAAAGAGGTTAGATCTGCACTCTGGAGGTGGAATGCAATTATGAAGGAAACTGATGCTGGTAAAACTGTCGATGTCGGTCAACAGTTGACCAATGACGGTGGCTGGAAGGCAGGAAAAAGACTAAAAATAGCCTTTTGTCTATTTTCCCAACTACCAGGTCAGCGGATCGAGGGAAGAAATGGTCGAAGGTGGATTAAAATGGATGAGAGGATAGGAATAGGTCATGAATGGGGTTTAGGCATTTAAGACTTGGCATGGGGTAGTGGAGAGAATCCAAGGAGGGCATCCTAGGGTGGTGAGGTGTCAAGGGTGAGATGGCAAGGGGAGAGAATTATTAATTTAAAATAAGATAATTATTTTAAATTAATAAGACATAGGTTAGGAGTGGTTAAGTGGACCAAGGGGACTAAGGGGAGAGGACGACCAAGGCGTAGACATGATTTTGGTGTCTACATTTGCCCCTTTTTGTCTTGTTGGTTGTTCTGGATGAACTGCAAGACAAAAATAGGAGTTGGTTACCCCAAGTGTGGGATGAGGTTGCTTTCATTTTGTTAGTTGTTCTGATGAACTGCAAGACAAAAATAAGAGTTGAATACCCTAATTATGGGATGAGGTATTCCCCCTCAAAGCAGGAGTCAAGGGAAGGGAACCTGGAATCGGGTGCTAATTTGATAGATAGTGGACGGATATGGTGAGGGTGAGTGAGAACACTACAAAAGTTGAGATTGTGTGCATACCACTTCACGAGATGGTCAGGTCAAATTATCGTAGGTCAAGGTCGAGGAGTGCCAAAATTGAAATAATTGGGCCCCAGCATTTGGTCATAGCTGATCGAGTTATTCAATCTAAGCTGAAGCTCCAATGGTCATCATGTTCCAAGTATCCCAGGCTTAGGAAGTGCTCCTGGAAACACCAAAATGTCACAAGTAGTGGGGATCAATCGGCTTGCAATCCTATACTTGTGAGGGTCAAAATATGGTCTGCAAACAATTTTGCTAACCAGTCATGAGGTAGCACACTTACAAAAACAACCAAGGCAAAGTCATCTTGGAAGTGGTTGGGGTCGGAGAAGATAGGCATGATCTCCAATGGTCATTGGTCGAGGTGGGCCAAGATAGATAGATGGTCCGTTAGATGAACGGACGAAGGAATGTGGCTGAGCTAACCTCAGAAGACTGAGTGCTACCTACATAGCCCCTATTATTAGGGCCTCAGGCCAATGTAGTTCTCCCTAAAAGGGAGGAAGAAGGTCAGTTATGGATTGGTCGTTGGATGAGATTAAGTCATGGTCAAAGGTAAGATAGTTTGTCCATTAGGTAGACGAACAAATGGATGTGGTCAAGCTATCCCCAGAAGACGTCCTGTCATCTGAGTGCTGCCTACATAACCCCTGTGTTGAGGGCCTCAGACCAATGTAGTTCAGACGAAGAGTCAAAATGATAGATTGGTTTGGTCGAGGTTAAGTGATGAGGGGTAAGATAATGTTACAGCCTTTTCCATATTATGTGATGGTGTATTTTGTAACATTGGTTGAGTGGTCTTTCATCCCTAGCAGGTTTCCATATCGGTGATGGATGTATGCTAAAAATGAATTGAGGTCGTTTATGCTTCAGCAAGTAATGGTTTATGCTTAACATAAATTATTTTTGGTTGATAGTTTCCATGTGTATTATTTTTCATAGAAACTATGTGAAATGGACTATGTCATGTTGGTGGTCTAAAAATGTTTGGTTGGATTTGGTTGAGTTTAGAAAATGATTTGGTTGAATGGTGACCAAGGTGTAAAAAAGTGAAAGGCAAATTCACCCTTTCATTGACAAGGACCATAATGATGGCATAGATAAGGTTTTTTGGAAACAAAAGCCCCGTTTATGCATTATGTCATTGACCAGTGGTTGTGTTAGAGAGGTAATCGAATCACTTGACGTTAAGTGAGCTCGAAATCCCTTGAGTATGTTGGGGTGATAGGTTTGATGTGAAATGTATGGAAGGGGGAACCCTTTTTGGCAGGAACAACTTTTCCCCTTTTATAGGTGACCCCGAGAATGACTATAGACAAGTCAATGATTTTATAGTTTGTCAGTCAGTTTTTTTTTTTTTTTGGGGGGGGGGGGGGTAGACTGATCGATGTGGGAAGTCTGTGAGGGGATGTTGTTTTGCTTTGTGGTCATGTTGTGAAGCTGATCGATGCGGGAAGCTTCTAAGATAGTGTTGTGTATGTAGCAAGATTTAGGCATAGCCATCCTTCGAGGGAGTGGTCTATATTTTGCTTTGTGTTTAAGAGTCTTTGAATAGCTATCCTTTGAGGGAGCAGTCTATCAATTACAACAATTATGCAGCTGTCCTTCAAGGGAGCAGTCTACATTTATAGTTTTATGACCTTTTGAGATAGACATCCCAATTTTATATATATATTTGTTGACTAAAATTTTTGGTCATGGACTTGACTATAGAGGTTTAAAGGGTTTCCCTTTTATTAGGACAAAGCGTTCATGCTTGACGAAAGGGGTGACTAGTGTTTACAGGGTTGAGGGTTGAAAGGAATAGGAATGACGATGACAGGGAGGTTGCTCAAGGGATCGAGCTCAAGTTAAACATCAAGTGAATAATTACTTGACTAGCAGTAGACTAGTCGAAGATACAAGGCATAAAGGGGCTCAGGTTCTGAAAAGTCCCTGACCCATGCTTGTGCGTTATGATGTAAGGTTCGAATCAATTAGGAGCAAACTTGCCCCATTTGCTTCGTTCCAAATTGGTCAAATGTTGGTTGATGATTAAGAAGTTGGTTGATATGTTGTTGGCATGTTTGGTCGAGGCTTGGTTGAGGTCGATTGATATTTGGTCAATGTCAGTTGAATGTTTGGTCGATTGATTGGTTAAGACTTGGATGAGGTCGATGGTTGGGGCTTGGTCGAGGTTTAGGATGAAAAGAGTGATTGATATTTGGTCGAGACTGGGTTGAAAGGTTGGTCAAGGCTTGGATGAACGTTGAATTCCCCCAGCAGCTAGGGAGAATGTTTAACAGATTGGTCAAGGTCGGTTGAGGCTTGGTGGTCAGATTGACTGTGTTGATGTCAAATAAGGGGGTTAAAGGCATCAAAGGGACCATAGTCTAGCGTGGAGATCTTGATTTAGGTGATGAGGTTTGAGAAGCATGTGATGGTGTCAAAGATTTGTTGAAGAGGAGGTCAAGAGGATCCTTGATGAGAAGGGTATCCTTTGTTTAGTGTTGACGAGTGACAGCTTTAAGAGTGCAACAATGCTCAGTGTCATGTCTCGGAGTGCGGTGATAGTGACAAAATTTAGAGTTGTCAAACCAAGATGGTCTTGATCTGAGAGTTGATGAGTGGGACAGTGAGGAGGTCTGAGAGGCAAGAGTCGGTGTTGAAAGTTTGTTGATAATGTGGTTAAGAAGAAAGGTGTCTTTCTCCAAACAACGGCGAATGACAACCTTGAGTGCACAACAATGCTCGGTGTCGTGCCCAGATGTGTGATGATACGCACAAATTGTAGTGTCATCAAACCAAGGTGGTTTTGGTCTGAGAGATTGATATGGTCTAAGAGGCAGGAGATTGATGTGAGAAGACTACAACAATTACCATAACAGTAAGGCATAAGAACCTGTTAATGGGTCTACATGTTTTGTTGTAGTAAAGGTTGATGACTTTGGTTTGAGAGTTGATATATGTTTGATGGGTTGGCGGGATAATGGAGGTGTCTTGCCTCTATGAGGTATGGGAGTAGGAAGCACTCCTATTAGGGTGGACGGATGTGGGCCCAAGATTAAAGGTAATGATGAAGGTGGGGAAGGAATTCTTCGGTGTGGTCTAGTAGCCTTCTTTGGTATGGTTTGAGGGCCACTATTATGTGAGGCAAGATTAGATATGGGGTGAACACCAAGAGATTTAATCTCTTTTGGCATGGTGGATGCCTGCGTGAGTTTGGGCTTAGATATGGATGGGGGTGAGTGGGATGTAGCAATCTCAGGTAAAAGGCAAGAGGAAACTATGACTGGGTCTTCACTAGTTGAAGTGGATGAAGGGACAGGTTCTTCTCTTGGTGGAGAAGAAATAGAAGAATGCGGCTCCTCAAGCGAATAGAGGGCAGGAATGATGGTGCCTTCTATTTGTGGTTGAGGAGTAGGCAAGATAGGGTCCTCCATTGGTCAGAGGAAAGATGAAGGTGGGGCTAATGGCATCTGTATGGTCAAGGCATCCTCTAATATAAGAGAGGTTGATGGAAGACTAACAGGAGAAGAAGGCTCTTCTACCTGTGGAGGAGGTTTGTCAGGGATAAGAGGCAAGACCATGTTGACTGTGCATATGTCATGCTCCTGGGAGCTATCGGTCAAGGTCTGGACATTGTTTAGGCTAGGAGGATGGTTAGGGAATAGTTGTTTGAAGATGTCGATATGTTGATTGGGTGGTAGGTTCAAGTTGTCCAAAACAAGATTCCCCTTGTCGATCATGTCTTGGATGATGTTTTTGAAGGTTTGGCAGTTGTTGATGTCATGGCCATGGACGTGATGATAATGACAGAAGTCGCTCTCCCTATACCAAGTAAGGAGAGCTTTTGAAGGGTCAAATTGAGGTGATCAGATTGGAGGGAGATTGAGGACCCCCTAGTTGACAAGTTTTTCCAACACTGAAGCGTATGACTCTCTAATTATAGTGTAGTTACGCTGGATGTACCGTTGTTGGAATTGTTTGGTGATGCTTTGAGATGTTGAAGGTTGAGATTGGTCAGTTGTTATCGAGGATGGTGATCTAACGACCACAGTGTTGGCCACTCCTTTGGACTTGGAGTGGGAAGAAGAAGGTTTGGAAGAAGAAGGTTCATTGGATTTTGTGTTGGTATTACACAATTTGACTCTATCTTCTTCAATGGCGTAGAGTTCAAGCTTTCGAGCCATGGTGAAAGCTTCATCAAAAGTGTGGAATGTCTGAATCCGCAAGGTAGAAGAGATGTGGGTGGCACACGCTCGAGAAAAGAGCTCAATGAGCTCAGATTGAGGCAAAGAGAAGGAGAGTTGGTTGATCAAGGCTCTCCAACGGGCGACAAAATTGGCTATGGATTCGTCATCAAACTGCTTGATAGAATAGAGGTTTGTGATTGAGGCATTTTTGGTGATATTGATGGAAAAGTGGTCGAGAAAAAGTTAGGTGAGTTGGGTGAAAGAGAAGAGAAAGTGACTAGTGAGAGAGCTGTACCAATCAAGGGCGGGGCTAAAAAGTGACATGGGGAAGGTGCGTAACAACAACGCATCGTCATGCGCTATGAGATAACAAGCATGTCTAAATGGTCGTAGATGTTGTTGTGGGTCTTCCTTACTCTAGAAATGAGTAAATTTAGGAAGTTCCCATTGGTTGGGATATGGTCGGATTGGGATGGAGGGATGAATGGGTTCGTTGCAAATTTGGTCATATGAGAGGGCTTTGCTTGAACTAGAAATAGAGGCCTCAAGACTAGACATTTTATCCATCAGCATTTTGATGAGATCTGCTGATAGATTTGGAGGTGGGGCGCCCCTAGGTTGCAAGGCACTTGGAAGGTGCTAGAAGAGGCATATGATGTAGTCGGTTGCACTTGTATAGGCGCAACATATGGGTGACTAGTCACAGGGACAGATGTGGAGACCCAAGGTGGTTATACCATGGAGGTGGAGGGCACAAATGGAATAGGGGCTGCCAAAGGTGGTTGAGGGGTGGCTAGACTAGTTGAAGGATAAGAAGCCACCTCGGCGTTGATGGGGTCAAGAGAAGGCGGGATAGAGACAACTGGATTTGGGAAAGGGGTAGAGCTTTGGTGGAGAGTCTGCGGTTGATGGGGGGCTAAAACCCCAGTGGAAGTGGGCCCAGAGATAAAAGGAGAAGCCACACTTTGAAAATAAGATATGGTCGGGTTGACGGTTGAGGTAAAGGCCAAAGCGGTCATGGGTTGGGTAGCAGATGGTGTCGATACTGTTGTCACTTCAGTCAAGGAGGTTGACATCCCATAAGTTGGGTTGCCTAGGGAGTCTCGCATTTGGCTTTTCATGAGATAATGTTGAAGGGCATTGACATTGAGGTCAAGGAACCTTGCAAAGTTTTGGTCCCCTACGTGGATAGTGGATGGTTGGGTTGAGATTGGCAGGGTAGGAGTTTGTTCGGTCTTTGAATGATACTCCATTAGAGGACTAGGTCTGGGAGGCAAAGGCAGAAGAGGCTTTTGCCTTGCGTGGTCAACAAGAGTCCTGGTTTGACTATGTGTCAAGACCATTCAAGGCAAGAAAATATGTCCTCACTAACTCAAAAAACTAGATAAGAACAAAAAAGAAGAAGAACACAAGCAGACCCTAAACATTAAATCCCTAAAAATAAATTATTAGGATCGTGGTGACTTATGCCTTAGAATGTGTTTGGGAAGATTGGCTTTTGAGACGGGTCTTAGAAGAAATAGTCTATGGTTGGTTTTAGGTTAGTTTTAGTGCTCAAGAGTCTGTGTTAGGTTCCGTATGTGGCCTGGTGCTAAGGATCAAGCTCCCCTCACTTCACGAGCCCAATGATAAGCTGGGCCCGCTTAGCCAGTATATACGTCCCCTAGAGATTATCCTCTGCTAGAGAATATAATGGGCTTTCCCCTTGGTGGTGAAGTCCAAGTGGGATCTCCGGGATGGGTAAGGTATCCGCTGGGTTATGAAATCCCAGTCAGGCCTTGTCTCAGGTAAGTTAAGATGTTTGATTTGTGCAAGTGGTTTGGATGTGTAACATAAGTGGCCTATGATTAATTCATGATGCGGTTTTTAATTACTATATGTGGACTAAGTATGTAGTCAAGAAGAAATGAAATGCAATGTGTTTTAAGCCCAAATAAAAATGTTAGTTCGTATGAAGACAAGTGAGAAGAGGTTGAAGAGTATGACTTTTGACTAGTCTAAGATGCAAGAAAAGAAAGAAGAGTTCTTTTTAATCCTGCTAATGGTGTCTTTTGGAAGAGATAGAAGAAAGAGGTGAAAAGGAGAAACGTAATGCACCTATATGAAAAGAAATGAAAAGAACCCAAGGAAGACCCTAGGGTCCCACCGGGCGTGCCAAAATGTTTCAAACTATTTTCGCTTTCACATTCAAAAGGAAATGAGAAACTAAGAAAGATGGTCTAGGGTTAGATGTTACTCGGATGAGGTCTGCGCACCGTTATCCAGACGTTGTGAGAACTCCTCTTTGGTTGTGGAGAATGACACCTGCAGACGAAAGAGACTAAAACAAAGAAGGTGTTAGATGGATAGATGGGCTACCAAGCAAAATCTTGATCTTGAAAGTGCAAAGACTTCCTTGAGGGATGACAAACCATTAGTCGATAAAAATAATGTCTGATAAAGAGTAGAATGATAAAAGACTGAAATGATTAAAGATTAAAATAGAAATAGAAGCAAATGCTTACCTAAATGTTATTATCGGCCTGGTCACAATCACCAACGTCGATTAGTCTACCGACGTCGGTCAAGGAAGGTCACCGATGTCGGTTACTCTGCCGATGTTGGTAGGGGAAATGGTAGAGGTCAGTCGCGGTGATGGCCAGGGACAAGTTTTAGGTCTGGTTTTCAGTCTGTAGAGTGGTCGAAGATTCTGTTTGAGGGTCAGAGAGTCTATTTGGAGGTCAGAGAGTCTATTTGGAGGTCAGAGAGTTTGTCTGAAGATCTGTGCAAGGCTGTAAGGTAGAAAGTATGGTCTGAATAGGGGACTAGAGAGAGGATAGGGTAACAGGGAGACAGGGATTAGAGAAGGCCTTTCAGCCTCTCAGGGAAGGGCAGGTTGGGTCTGGGCAGTGGTTTGCTTAATAGATGAATTAAAAGGAAATACTAAAATGAAAATAGTAGTAATACTTACCTGTGGCTTGAAGAAAGAGTGCAGAAGACTTGTCGTTGATGTTGTTGATGGACCTGCAATGCCAAGAGCCTGGAGCTACCTCTGTAGGGTACTTGTAGTTGAGAGAGAGAGAGAGAGGTCTGATGCGTGTTTGGGGAAGACTAGAAAATCGGATTGAAAGAGGTCAGATCCACACTCTAGAGGTGGAATGCAGTTATGAAGGAAACTGACGCTGGTAAAACTGCCGACGTCGGTCGACAGTTGACCGATGTCGGCGGCTGGAAGGCAGGAAAAAGGCTAAAAATAGCCTTTTATCCATTTTCCCAACTGCCAGGTCAGCGGGTCGGGGGAAGAAATGGTCGAAGGTGGATTAAAATGGATGAGAGGATAGGAATAGGTCATGAATGGGGTTTAGGCATTTAAGACTTGGCATGGGGTAGTGGAGAGAATCCAAGGAGGGCATCCTAGGGTGGTGAGGTGTCAAGGGTGAGATGGCAAGGGGAGAGAATTATTAATTTAAAATAAGATAATTATTTTAAATTAATAAGACATAGGTCAGGAGTGGTTAAGTGGACCAAGGGGACTAAGGGGGGAGGACGACCAAGGCGTAGACACAATTTCGGTGTCTACATTCATCATAGATTGAACCAATTAATTAATTTTTTCAATCAGTGACAGTTTGGAAAAATTGAGGCATGTGAACCTAATGTAAATTGTGTATGATGTGATTTGAAGCTCAATTGACCCCAATGTCATCACATAATGAGCCAAATATACAATTTATGTAATCACAAAGGTAATTGCAGATAATGTGAACCCCTTGAATGTAACTATCACTATAAGATGTGATTTTGGGATAATTGAGCCATGTGAACCTAATATAACCTATATATGATGTGATTTTGGAATTAATCAACCCAAATTTCACTACAGAATAAGCTAAATAATTGATTGCATCAATCCAATAGGCATTTTGGGATAATTTGAGCCCCTTTGAAACCTAACTGAGACTATAAGATTTAATTTTGGGATCAATTAAACTTAATTTTATCACAAATAGAGCCAATTAGGTTGTTGTTGTAGTAAGTGATGCATTTTGGCCCAGATCAAGCACCTTTAAAACTTATTTCTAACTTTATAGGATTTAATATGGGGTTCAATTAACACCATTTTTATCACTGTATTAATGAAATAATTGATTGGTTCAATCAAAAAAGTAATTGGGGTCAATTTTATCCCCTCAAAACTAACTATGAGAGTAGGACATGATTTAGGGATCAATTAGCTCTGATTCTATTTTATCAAATTTGTAATTTAAAGAAAACCCTAGATGACAACACTACTAGGAAAAATTAGGAGAAAAATATAAAAATAATAACATTTACTGATTTGGAACTATTATATTATGAAAATTTATTAAAAAAGAAAAGTGTAGTGATAAAATAATACTTAGAAAATTTATCTATGGGATGAATCATAGGTTGAAACTTGTTGTGTAGAGAAGTCTGGTAAATAGAATCAAGGATTAAGAATTAGATTTGGGCCTGGAAAATAATGATGGGAAGAGGACATTAGAGGGTTTTCACTCCTATCTAACTTGGGGCACTCTTTTCTATTTTTAGTGAGTAAATCAAGGTTTATAGGTTCTTCATGCCTTCAACTATAGAACCTATATCTAGTGTGAGATATTCAGACACTAGAGCAATACACTATAGTGCCCTAGTGTGATCATGTCTAATTGGTGATTTCATCATATTTAGTGTTATTCAAAGATTAAAATATGTGTAAGGTTGATAATAATATGGATGATCACATCTTGGGGTTGTCTATCAACTTAGAAGAGTGTGTAAGGTGGTCAAAAGTGATCAAAAGGGACCTAAGATAGGTCTAAAGCTAAGTTTTTAAAATATTGGTCAAAAATACATGATATCATATTAAATTTTGATTAATGGAATCCATATATAAATCCCAATAGATATTTCTAGTGTAAAAAATGGTGAAAATAGCCAACCAACTACTATAGATGGAATAAGGTTTAATTGTGGTGTAGATATGGCATAAAACTAGTGCAACACTAGTGCAAATACTAAGTGTAATGAAATTCTAGTGTATGTGACATGGATAATGACATTAATTATCATTCCATCTATAATATTGGTGTAAAAACTAAGAAACGAGTAAATAATGTGCTGTACACATGCCCTAAATGATATGTATTGCATATAGATTTTGAAACTAAGTCAAACAACTTTAATTTTTAGTAAAAACTTGAGTGCCAACCTAAAACAATATGTCACATGTGATTTTCCTAAAACTAAGAAAATTTGAGACAAAACCATGTAATTATGAGTAATTTGAGAAATTGAGATTATGAAACTACTGATTGCGACTATGAGTAAACTAAGGTTCTGAGAAATTCCTATTTTTTAGGCATTTGGACAATATCATTAATAAAGACACCAGAGTATTTCTCTCATATCCAATGTGTCACTCCTATCCAAAGTGACTTTTTGAGCCTAAAAATGTTCCAATCCAAACCTCTATGAATTCCCCCTTCTTTTGAGGTGAGTTGATGAGACTGCACAAGAACTTAACTCAAAATAAAAAGTTATATAATAGGTTGTTGTGATGTAAAAATATAAATTTGAGTAATATTGACAACATGGGAAAATCATGGCATCATTATGTATGTCAACTAAGCATATTAATAATGTAATATGCATGTGGAAATAAGCATTCATAATAAGTGTCTTGAGATAGGTGTGAGAATGAATCATGTTGATAATTAATCAACTGAATATATAGCATTGAATAAGAATACTTAGGGAGGATTACATGATATCCATCATGCAATTAGAAGGGTTGGGGGAATGCATGATGTCCATCATGGCATCGAAATCTAAGCAATGAATTAATAAATGTGTCATGGCCATAACCCACACAATCAAAGAGTACATGCACAACACACAAAACACATAATATAAGGCCAAGGGGGCACAAGCAAGGGAAATTTTCAAATGTCACTCAATTAAAAATATAAAAAATGTGTAAAGGCATGTTCAAATTTATTTACACATAGAGAAGCAACTAGTACGGCTTAGATCAACATATAATGACATGTTAAAATTCCCAAAAATGAGTAGAAGACACGCATAAGGACATGTTAAAATGTATTAACATTCATACAATCAGATATATAAAGTCTTATAGCCACTTAGAGTGGATATATTCAAATGTCCTCAATGCAATACATAATGCATAAAACATGATAAGATAGGAAAGCAATATGGAAGAATACATGGGTATGTAATTTAACCAAGCAAGAGCTTAAGATGTAACATGATAAATATTTAATAACTGAGATGGGTAGTAGTATATCAAAATGTTAGTGAGTGATAAATATATTAAGATCTAATACAATGTAAAATATTGAGCTATGAGTAAGATAATGTGGTAAAATAAGGATAAAACATGTGCATGTCATGCACATAGTGAGCTAATTGGTGAATGTACATGTTGTAGATAGCCTATGTGAAGTTTAGACCTGAGTGGTATTAGTTTGAGCTCACTATAACAATAATGGGGTGAGGGACACTAGAGGAGTGCACTCCTATCCTCCACAACGATCTTGTCTAAATGTATTTTTTGAGTGTGTACTAGTGAAAATACATGAAACTAAATATATAAATGGTGTTTTGTGTAATATGAAATCACTCATATACACTAGTGAATCATCATGTATAATATAAAATAGGCCAAAAAATGTATAGAATATTGTGCACAATTGAACTGATATACGACACAATACATATAAGCATGCATAGGTCCTAATTTTGTTATTTTTTGGAATCTTTTATTGTTTTTATTTTTTTACATCTATGGAAAGATTATGTACAAGGTTAAAGAGATATACTAATGGATGAGTACTATAAGGGACTCACAATCAAATGGACCTATGTCAAGAAAATGAATAGTGACCTTTTGTAAAAGGAAATGGTTATGTTACATTGAATGGACTAATCTCAATGGAGAATTTAAATATGAAACACCAACTATGCTATAATTGCCAATACGATATAGAATATATGTAACACAATATTTAGTTATATGATCATGATATATTTTGTGAATTTTTGGAACCCATATTGAAGTATTTGAATATTGTGTTGGTGATTTGTATGTAGTACCCCTAGTACTATGTCATGTCAATTAAGAATGTGTAAGAGTAGAGAATGGCTCCCTAAAATTTGTGACAAATTTATGTTGAATGGGCCTTTTTAAGATAGGACTTTGTGGAAGTGTATACCTCTACTATAAAAATATTTGAGTAGGTTGTACCTTTTGAGGTAGTTTAATTGAAGGTTGTTGTGTAGTAGTCAAATATATCTATGGTAGAGGGTAATCATAAGGGATACCTAGGAATGTCATGACCTCATTATCATATATGTATTTCAATCATCTATGTATTATAGAATGAAATACATGAATCTTCTAAATCCAATGGCATTCTAATAAGCTATCAAAGACCCCTGCACTAGGTACTATTCTTAATCTAGTAGCCACATATATATGACCAACATGTAATAGTAATGCAATCTCACTGATGGAGCTGTAAATGTGAAAATTGAGTCATTTTATGACCATGTTAGTGGGTATAATATCCTGATATGTGTATCCAAGATGTTAATTTTTTTTTTGTATACATATTCACACTTGAACTATTATCGACCATGACACTCTTAATAGGTGGTGGTCAATGTGAGCACAAACAAACAAAGAATGTAAATATGAGTCATCATCTACTATCTCATGATCTTAAAATGTGATGAGTGTCCTATATAACATTGATGTATAATAATAACCTATGATACTATTTAAAGGATGTTGTTCTTATGCATGGGAATGGTAGGAAACTGGTGGAGGGCATGCATTATATGTATAGTGCACACCTAATGTATATGTTATCTCATTAGCTGTGTGCTTAGGAAAATGATCATTAAATATTTTCATTTTTTAAATTTCAATTGGTTTTACTATTTTCCTCTTTATTTTTGTGACAATATCAATTATGTTGAATCTATCAAGTTATTAACCTTATGCCTCAAGATGATACTTCTATTAGTAGTATGGCCTAGTGCCCTGTGATAATCACAAAAGGCATTTTCGTCAAAAACATTTGGAAGAGGATAATTCACATCACCCTCTTTAATGGGAGGGATAGATATGAAATTAAATTCCAATAGTGTTTTGATAACCTTATATGGAGCATTTATTAGATTAGGAAAATTGTGTCCTTGGAGGAGATGATAAGACAATGTGTGATATAGGCTCTAAAACTACATGTTCTCTTATTTTTTAATCATTCTTATTATCAGTTGGACTTAACTTGTATGTTGTATTGCTTGAAATATTGGTATTAACATTTGAATTGGTTGTATTCTTATTCATTTCCAATATATTTACTTCTCTTTCCTTAATTATATTGCATAAATATGTGAATGGGTTTAACTTATTGAACATAATGGATTGTGTAGAGATGGAAGAGGATTTTGCTTATATATCTACCATAGGGTTTCTCATTTTGGGAAACATGTTATTGTATTTTAAAACATATTTAATGAAATTTTTTATTAGATTTATATTTGAGTAGAACAATTTGAGCATAGGAAACCTTCTCACTGATGTTGATTTAGAAATGTCCAATGGATTGAATGTGTGCACTGATTGGTGTGATAGATCATATAATCATTGTAATGCATAGTCCTTGAGACTTATCATGAATATCCTAGTTAGTAATCTATAATTAGACACATAATATAAACATGTTTTATGAAATGCTCTGAGGTGTTTGAGATTACCCTTTCCATCATATAATGTAAGCTTAGGTGCCACAAACATTGTAGGTAGAGAAGATATTGATATATATTGTGCCAAATGAGTGTGAAATAAAATATGATAATCTAGTGCCTAATTAGGTTTTGAACCACCTTACTCCAAATGTAACACTTTGGCTTGATCTGATTATTCATTCTTAATCTTTTCTTGCTCTGATTTATCCTTTGATAACCACTTATGTACTAGTTCTGATATTTCCACTTGTTATACTTGATCTTGTTCTACTGTGGTTTTTTAATTTATGTGTCATTAATAATATCACCACTATCAATTACCTTTTGTATTTTATATTCAAAGCCAATAAATTATATGTGTGATGTCCATACATTCTGTGATATGCACAATAGTATTTTGATCTCATTAGAGGATGTAGAGAAGGTAATTTGATCAACTTATTTAGAATAATTTCCCTTAGAATATTAATTGAAATATTATTATCCATTTTCATAATTTTTTAATCACTTATTGTAGATGTATTATGTTTTAGTTTCTCATTTAGACATGAAACCTTATCAGGCAAAACATTTATTGATGGATATGTTCAAACATGATTAATACTAGCATATTATGGATTTTTTGCATATGTAATATCATGTTCCAATAATGTGATCTTTTCACTAAAATACTAATTTTCATTTTACATCTCTCTCACTACCTTTACTATAGTGATGATTTTATCCTCTAAAGCCTCACAAACACAAACCCTAGGTGATTTAGATTAAAGATGCATACATACACCCTAAAGAGGAGATGTAGGAGGTGGATGGTTTGAGGATGGATAGGTTTTTTAATTTAATTTGACACTATAATATGGGTTGCCTCACTTCTTGGAGTAGTGATATAATGGACCTATTTATAGATAAATTAGAGATCACCCTCTTAAAGATGAGGAGGAGAAAGAGGTTCTTTTTTAGCCATAAAGTTTCCAATGAGTAAAATGAGAAAAAGAAAGGACAAACATATGAATGATACCAAACACTTAGACATGAAAAACAAAAATAGAAGGAAATCCTAAGGTAAGGTTTGTAGCAAAATTCAAAATAAACAGGTTCACCAATATGCTTTATCAAATTTAGGATTTATAGAAAACCTATATGACAACATTACTCATGAAAATAAGGAGATTAATATAATAATAATATCATTCATTTATTTATAATTATTGTATTCTATAAACTTACTAAAAATAACAAAGTGTAGTGAGGTAAATAAGGCTTAGCTATAAATTGTATCTATGATATAAATGAGAGGCTAAAAATTGTTGTGTAGAAAAGACTAGTGACTGCAATCAACAATCAAGAACTAGATCCAAGCCTATAAAATAAAATTATAAAAATAACACTATAGGGGTGGTGTTCTTTTCTAACCTGGGGTACTCCTATCCACTTACAATGAGGAAATCAAAATTTTTGGGGTTTATGTACCTTTGTATATATATCTTGTATCTAGTGAAAGATCTTATGGAGACCACCGTATGATTAATTTTATTTAAAAAACTTAGTTCCTTGAATTTTGAAGATAAATACAAATCAATGGGGAAAAAAGGGTCCATGGTTGAAGTTGGGAAAGACTTGAACAACCCATGTGTTGAGCATTGCCTACAATCAATACTACAAAGAGGAATAAAACTTCATGTATTTATCCCATGCTATGGGAATAGGTGAATAACCTATGTAATATGATAGATGTTGGTGCAATATTGATGTGGTTAAGTTCCTTAACCATGAATTTGATTTATAAACTATATTCATACTTGAGCTCAAGGATAGTAGGGATGTATGAAATAGAAATTGGGATAAATCAATGTATACACAATTATTGTAATCTTTATCATTTACTAACACTTTATCTATTGTAGGAACCTATCGAGTTTTAATCTCTCTAAGTGTACACATTAAAGGGTACATCAGGAAATGGTTGGGCAGACCATTGGTGCTTCACAAGATTATTATGGATTTATATCATTCTTACTATTATTCTAGGTTCTTTAGGCTTTATATTCATTTACCTCACATGTTGTTTCCTTAGAATCCTAAAATATGGCTAAATCTAAAATCTAGTAGGACCTTCCAAAACCTAGAATTTGTAATATAGCTCCTAGAGGTCTTAATTCATTCTCAAACATCATGAAAGTATATATATATATATATATATATATATATAAATATATAATATAATATAATTTAAAGTATGATAAAATTATGTCTCTAAGTGTCAAATTAATTTATTATTTTATATATATTACCTATTTTAGCATATTTTTACCTATTTTTTAACAAGATCAACTAGGTCAACTCTACCATTCATCTCATCCTACTATGTTAAGCAGGACAAATCCATCATTCATTGTATATTGGCAAGGCATATAAAATATGATGAAATTGACTAGGTCTATCTTTTTATAAAATTGTTAAGCTACACATTATAGAACTAGGTTGGCCCTATTGACCTAGTTTGAGACCTGATGGCTAATTTTCCCACCTAACAATATCAAGTTAGCCAACCTCATCAAATAAGTTTATGGAAGGGTCTAGGGTCAATATGATCTATATATACCCCCTTCATTTAATTTTACATGGGATAATTTATTTTCATATAATTATAGTCTATAATTATACTTATTTTATCACTTAAGGATTCATTACTTAGGGTTTAATATTAGAGAGGAATCTTGTCTTGTGTAAAGGTCTTGGATGCATAGGATAAATCTTGTAGACTAGAGTTGAATTATACTTGTGATCCTTATAAACCATAACATATTACAATGGGTTAAATTAAAGGTAAATATTCCTAACTCTTACTCTTTCACTTTGGTAGATATATTTTTCACAAGTTAATGAATTGAATTACATTTATCCTTGCTTAAGATTACCTTTGCATTGACTTGAGTAAAGTTTTAATTTGCATTTTTTTTAATGTTTTATCATCCCCCATTTTTTAAAAAAAAATTAGCGATAAATAGATTATATTTACTTTACATATTTTAGGCATATCTAGGGTTATTGTAGGGTGTTTCTGGAATAGAGGCTTTGGAACCCTCTCTAGTGATATTATGTGACAAGAGATCCCTTAGATAGGTTTAGCGAATCCATATTGGTCATGACCTAGATATTTAGCCCCATGTAATGAGTTATTGTTTTAGTAATATTACTTTATCTGAGCTTGTAATTCACTAAGTATGATGAGCTATAAATCCATCCCAATTCTTGGTATACAATATATACTTTACTAACAACGTGCAATTATGATTCTAGTGATTTTTGATGTGGAAGAATCTTGTGTGAAACATAGTTTTAAGAATGTATATATTGTCATATTTTGAAAATAATTTGAATGAGGATCATTATGGACATATGTTGACCTTCTATAACTTTTGATTTTGAAAAATAGCTAGTATTAGGAGGGAAGACATGGGAATGGGGAAGGATAGTAGAGCAGTACACTATAGTCCCATATGAAACTCTTATCTAATAGGTTATTTCATCATGTTAAGTGTTAAGGAGGCCCTACAATATGTCTAAGTTTGATGCTAATAGGTATGATCACATTCAAAGGTCATTTATCATCTTAGAAGAGTATGAAAGGTGGTTGAAATTGATTAAAAGTGGCCCTATAATAGGTTTATAGATGATATTTTATGATTATTTAGCACCTTAGTCTTGTACACTTGGCAAGCTCAGACCTTGTATATTTCTCTCAGTTTTAAACTCTCCTTGATTTTTTAAGCCTCAAATCTAGTCTATCCTATTCCCCTTGGCTTATCTCTTAGTTTGACTAGTCCAATAATGATGAATCAAAAATTCATCTTAACCATATGCTTAAAATGTACTTATCTTACTATTTTAACATCTAAGGATTTAGTGAATGTAAATCATATATTTTTAAAGAGATGAGAATAATAAATTAGGATAGAAATATGTAATAAATATAGCCACTAGTATTTTTATAGAATTGACTAAATTTATCCTTATAAAAATAATAATAAATAATGTAAATAATAACTTAGCTATAAAATGATTGAGACGAACTATTTAGAACCTAAAATATGAGGCAAAAATTGGTCTATGTGTCAAAAACGTATGTAGGTGTTAAAATACCTCCTAAATATTACTTCCCTGATTGGATAGTAGTGCCACAATGATAGTTTCCCTATTTTGGTAGGAGTGTCCTTTGTGTAGGATAATCTCAAACTTTTGGGTGTACCTATGTCTAGATATGTAAGGTTTATTCTTGTGTGTATGAGTCCGAAAACCCTATATATGGCCTACTTTTACTAATTTTATGAGTATATCCTAATCCTACATGTTGGTAGGGCATTTGGTTGATACAAGTATAAAATTGTGTTTATTATTAGGGTAGGTTATACATCCTCAACACCCAACTGTGATGAGATTTGCCTACATACCAATACTCTGAAGAGGGATCAAGACCAGTGTAGTTTTCCCCACCTAAATGATGGTGAAAATTCAAGTGAATATAACATGATAGTTGACTTGAGTTCTTTGAATTTGCTTGATACTAAATTTTTTAGTAATCTGAGCTTAGGAATGATGTGGATGATAGTATGAAAAGTAACAAAGTATAAGGATTGATAAGCATTAATATGTACAAATTATTCTAATTTTACATATGTAATTTGAATCTAATTTCCATCTAGTGGTTAGAGGGCTAAAATTCATGTATATATATTATTTGGTGCTTGTGCACATGCTTAAAGTGGTATAAGCTGACCCTAGGAGTCTAAGATTTGAAAATATATCTATTTGAGAAAATAGAAGGAAAATGATAGTAATACAAATATTGGGACACTACCACCATATGAAACTACTATCCTTGTTATGGTGCTAGTGTCCAAGTGGTAAAAACCTAGGCACGAAGGGCCAAGATGTAAGAATGAGGGTCTAGGACTACTTTAGGGATGACTAGGGATACCTGTGACCCACACAAAGGATGGATAAGTGTGAAAATATGCCTTGAGATAGGTCTAGGGATAAAATAGGGATAGGTGGTCTCAAGTAGCACTCTTAGCACTTAATTATCACTTTTAGGTGATTACATTTCCTCCCTTTATTCTAGAAATACATCAAAGTGAAATGACTAGGATAAATGAAAAATAAGCATGCATGGACATACCTAAGAGATGATGCTCGTGAAGCTAGGTTTAAGTATGTGAAGCATGCTCCAATGCATGTCCTATAAGTGAAATTTTCATATATTAGTCCTTAATTAAGATATATCAAAATCAAAGACAAAAATAAATAAAGAATTAAAACTAAGTAAAAC
This sequence comes from Torreya grandis, assembly GCA_037957365.1. Taxonomy (NCBI): domain Eukaryota; kingdom Viridiplantae; phylum Streptophyta; class Pinopsida; order Cupressales; family Taxaceae; genus Torreya; species Torreya grandis. The sequence continues at coordinate 1,002,242 of JARHVA010004213.1, forward strand.
TGAATAAAAGTATAACAGAGAGGAAATGAATGAATACACTTCACTAGGTATGCAAACCAATGCATAAATCTAGTGATAACCTATGTGTGTATACAATTGTCAATTAGTGACTAGCTTGGATTGAGCTGATGAATTATTCAATCCTCATGTGTGGGTATCTCAATAACTCAATCCAATTTTCACTTCATCATTGCCCACCCCTATTTAGTGGATCATGACCCATGAATAGCTTGGATTAGACTGATGGTGTGTCAAAGCCTCTCATGTAAGTGGATAATCAACTCAATTAGACTATGACTCCATCATTTCCTACCCATGTGTAGTAGATGCATCTAAAATTGAAACTACATGATGTAATTTAAAATGTCTAATTGGAGATATCTAAGTAGAAATGTAAGCTATGTAGCCACTCAAGTATATTAACCATCTTTAACCCACTCAAGAATGCCAATAACTATAGATGGATTAAGGAATGGAACTAGTATGTAACCTCTAATATGATGTTTGATGTATATAAGGTATATAATGACATGAAATTTGTCAGTCAATATAATCAATTGATGTGTGAGCATATGGAAACAATGTGTCACACAAAGCCCCCAAATATAAAATATGAACATATGTGTTATGTAATGAATTTTAATAATCTATGTTTGAGTATCTAAACTAAAAATGGGAATGGTCATGACATACATAATGCCCCTAATTTGAGAAAATTGCTATGAATCTAAGCTAAACTAGTATGAATCTAAGATAAACTAGTAAATTTATAACTAAACCTATGAAAACCTATATTGTACCTACTATACTTTTCTATCCAATCTATATTTTATTAAAACTAAGGCTATTGGATAGTAGCACCATATCTTGGACAATAATGCCATGTAGTGTTAGTGTCCCAATTTGGGTGTTAATGTTTATCTTCTCTGATTTATATGTAATTGTATTGATCTCTATGTCACTATTTTCCCACTGTGTTTACCTAAGTCCAATTTTTATAATCTGAGCTTGTGTACTAAAAAATGTACTATGAATGCATTTTGGTAGCTAATATATATGACAAACACCTATGAATGCACCCTGTTTTGAGGGGTGTTGTTGACTCTATGAAATAAATGTCCTCAAAAGAAAAAGCTCTATAAAATGTGTGTTATTGATAGAATATATGATATATGCAGGATAATTGAATATAATGTGGATACATAACATCAAAATGTAAGATAATCTGAGCATAAGTTTGGAATATGTGAAGTATGTTATGTTTAGCATTCACAATGCTATTAAGATAGATATAACAATATATGTAATAATAAATCTGATTAATAACTTAGTAGCTACCTAGGGAGATGGGGTATGATGTCCATCATGACACCCAAGTAGGAAGGTGAGATGCATGGGGTCCCTCATGGCATTTAAAACTAGAGTGTATAACAAGTAAAATACAAGTTTCATGGCCATGATGCATATAAGAAAGCATACATACAAAACACACGAGGCACATAGAGTAGGCTAAGGGGTAATAATACAAGGTACATGTGAAATTATCACTAAATATAATAAAACAAGACATACAAGGACATGCTCAAATATACACATTTACAAGCAAAAAATAAGGTGGCTTAGATCCACATAGAAGGACATGTTCAAATGTTTGCATACACAATGAGGAAGTCACACACAAGGACATGAGAACATGTCCAAATCATAAACACTATGAAATGAAGTGGCATAGAGCCATAGAGTAATGACATATTCAAATTCCATTAAAATAGAATAAGCATAGAGATACAATCAATTCTAAACTAGGAAAGATAGAAATGAAAGTATGTATGAACATGTAAAACAAATCTATGTAAGGGATAAGATATACATAGGCTGAGTCTAAAGTAGTAGTAGTAGTTATAAAAAATCTAAGTGTATCATGATCAATATTAAGATATAATTTTTTTGAATATATGATGTAGAGTTTATAAATATGTAACTTGGTAATCAAAATTATGTAAAGGGTGCCTTAAAATGGGTGAATGTGTCGAACTTGTGTATTGGTGTTTATGCCCCCAGTGGGTATTAATAGTAAATTTGGATCAATGTAGTTTACATTAGTCCTAAAATTATTCTGCAAGCACTCAACAAGAATAAGTGAAGCATATATGTATGATAAAATTGAGTATACTAAGATAACTAGCATATGTAGTGTCTGGAAAATATAAGATATGTAAACAAGGCAATGCTTAAAATCTATAATTTTTAATTTTATAAGTAAATATTTTAATTTTTTTGTGTTTTTTGAAAAATTGTGTTATTTTTGTATTTTTAGGATATAAATTATGTACAAGCAACATGAAAATGAAACTATATACAAGGATCAAGAGAGAAGGAAAATATGTACATGAAGGGAGGAATAGTACTAATCGATGAGTCTCATAGGCAACTCACTATCAATGTGACCTACATTAAATAAAATAAAAATGATTATGTATTCTATATGAAAAGGTAACTATGGTCCCAGAACTTGTTGCACTGAGTGATCTATATCTATCCCTACCTGTGAAGTGGTCCTAGGAATTTGTTAAACTAACTTTGGTGTCCTATGAACTATAAGGGTCTTAAGGATCAATCTAGTTGAAGATATTGTAGCTATCATAGGTGCCCTCTGTAGAGAACCCTAGGAACTCAATAAGACTAATATCATAAGGAAATAAGTAGATGGAGGCCCTATATAATCTATAGCATATCTATTACATAGGTATCTCTATAATAACGGTCGCCATGGGAGACTATACATGCATTCTAATCATATAGGAGTGGAAATCACCTAGATTGGTGGATCCATTTGAATTTGTGGTGTACTGATAGGAATTATTCTTGAAGTTATTATTGGTAACTATTATATAACTGGTAACTATGTTCTAATTATTAAGTGAAGTGTAACTACCTATGGCACATGTAAAGGATACTCATATGAAATACCCTCAACAATGATCACCAGATTTGCATGTATATATATTAGGTATCTTTACATAGTGGATGAGATGGATTATAGACACTATATCCATGGCCTATCCAATAACATGTCAAATGTGTTTGTAATAGGTACTACTAAGAATCTAGTGACTACATGTGTTGGTCTAACTTTTAGTGGAAGTATAATCTCCTTGATGGAGATTTGAACATGGCCACTAAATCTATGAATAACTATGTTGGTAGGAGATATATACTTCTCTTAATACCCTAAATGTTTTATAAGTGTGATAATTCACATGTTAATACTTGACTCATCATCAACCATAATAATCTAGATAGGATTATGATATATGTAGGTTTATAGAAAGAATGCTAAATATTTGAATCATCATCAATAATATCATGTTTTGAGAAAGTGATGAATGGTCTAACTAGAATTGAAATATGGTACACACTAATGATATTATGTAGTAGTTGTGTATCTTTTATAGTAGTGTGATATGATATTGGTGGTGGATGTTCCTAATACATATAATGAACACTTGAAGTTCTCCCCACCTCATTTGTTGTACACTTTGGAAATGAATATGAGAATATTTTCAATGTCTTAGCTTCCATTTGTTTAACTTTAGGTGCCTCTATGGGTGTGCCCATGTCAATGAGGTTATCCTCTATCAAATCTTGTATCTTATGTTTTAAGCTAATGCCTCTATTTTTTATATGGTCTGGTACCTTGTGATATTCACATAATGCATTATAATCATATTTATTTAGAATAGGCCATGTCATATCAGCCTTTTTTATGAGAGTGAGAGATATGACATTGCATTCCAACATATGTTGTAAAACACATGTTGGTGAGAACTCTGTGTGGATGAACTAATAAAACTAGGCAAATGGCTCTAAAGATGCATTAATTATGGGCTTTGGATCACTTTTATTTTTAGTGGCCCTTATCTTTTATGGAAACTTATTATAATTCTTAGTTTTGATTATGATCCACTTGTATATTTTAGTTTGCCTATAGAACGAAGCATGAATTCTCTTTATTTCATTGTGTGGCATAAATCTATGAAGGTTGGAAACTTCTTGAGCAAGATATATTCATGTAATGTTGGTAGTAGGATATATTTAAATATATCCTGAAGATATTTATCTACCATGGGGATAGTCAATTTGGAAAATATATTCTTATATTTCAAGACATATTTTTAGTTGTGCTACTTGAATATATGATATCTTATCACTAATGTTTATTCAGAAGTGTGCTAGAAACATATTTTCCTATATATTAAATACATTGATAGACTAACTCGGTAGATCATAGAACCAATGTAATGCATAATCCTTTAGATGCAAGGAAATAACTTAGTCAAAAGCTGATCATTAGACACATAGTACAAACATGCTATGTGAAAATCACAAAAATGGTGATATGGGTCACCCTTACCATATTATAATGTATGTTTAGGTTCCATGAATCCAAATGACATAGGATATGTTGTTATGTGATGTTCTAAAGATGTATGTAAAAGAACATTAGAATCCAAGGCATGTGATACCCTAGTGGCTTCTTGTTCAAGATTTAATACCTTAGCTTATAGATTATGAACCTATTTCATAAGGGATTGTACATATGGAAAGGATGAACTAGCCTAGGAGATGTAGTTATCACTGAAGATTGTTAAGTCATAATTGGTTATTATGCTAGCTGAGTTGGCCCAAAATTAGGTATAATAGTGTTATTATCTAGGGAAGTATAAGATTAACCATTATTTTATTTTTAAATTGTTAGCAACCTAAGCTGCACCTTGTGAAGGAGAGTGTTCAATTTTGTTTCAAGTTGGATTAACATAGGAATGGACTAAATGATATGGATAACCTTATAAATAGACCAGACCTCTTGATTATGGGGCTAGCTCCCATTTTACATCACTTATGTATCAATTCATTAAAGCCTACTACTATTGAGGTGAAAAAGGATAGATGGTACATAAAAAAAATCTACTCAAAGGGATGGTGATGCACCTATATTTCTTATCCACTCAAATTGAACTCCTAACAATACTAGTAGATAATACATAGAACTAAATCATTATATTCAATGGATTATAAGAAACAAAGTTTCATATAGAGGTTGGTTTTAATGAATAAAGCATGAGGGTGATGAGAGGAAGGCCTGGTTTAAGGAACTTGAAATTATATTTCCACTCTAAACTTGAGCCATCAACATCATAACACACTAGATGACCTGTCTAGAAAGATTGTTATGACCTATGTGAGACATGGACTTGAAAATGGGAAGATTACACCAATTATGAATATCAAAACAATTATGTACACACTATATACTGATCTTGAAGAATCTATAATATTCTATTCATCGGTCTAATAGGTTTTAATGTATAAAACTAGGTAGAGTTTCCTCACACCTAAGAGAGTGATTACAAACAAAGGCCATAAGGTGTAAATACATAGTATAAAAGGAGAGAAGAAGAGGGATAAATTCATTGATGAGAGAGTAAAAGGTAATCAATGACGATAATCAACTCATTACTTTAATTACAAAATAGTTACAATAGTCCTCTAAATGACTCTCCATGCTTGATGTTCTTCAATGACTCTTTAAGAATTTAGGTGTGGAAGATATGTTTGACTTGTTAAACCTCGCTTAAATCATATCTAAAACCTTATTTATTCAAATACCTATTTTTATTTTTAGCTACAACATTAGTGAGATATAATTAGGCCATTAGAAAGCGTACAATAGTCCATGCTCCCTTTTAAGCATATTGACCAAGTCAAGAAACTAACTTATTCCTCAAATATGACCATGAATGTGAATTTATTTCCCTTTAAATATAATTTATAGGTGTGATAATCCTACATTAACTCCCTAAACATCTTCTTTATGCCATCCTTCAACTTTTTGTGTTGACCAAGTACGCCAAATAGGCTAATTAGGCCTAATTACCTAACTATTTGCATTTGATGGCCATGAAAGTCTATATTAAATATTGATAAACTATGTATAATTTATTTTCATTCCTAAGCCTATCTCCCATATCATGACATTGGCCTTATTTAATATCTCACACTTGTAAACTTTCCAAACTAGGTGACTAGGTCACTTTCTCCTTCATATCTGCAGATTGGCTATTTAAGAGAGAGTTGAAGAGGAATTTATAGGCATATTATTATAAATATAATGACTTTAGGAGACAAAAAAAAGTTCCAAACCTTTATAATCAATTATTTGTAACTCTTTAAACTTCCTTGTACCTCATTTTCTTCCCTTTTTCTTAAAAAAGTATAGTTTTTTGACAAGTTCATATAGTTTTGTATAACATATTACCATTGGTAGGTTCTTATCTGAGTTTAATTTATGATTCAAGTCTTTATTATGTCATTTATGAGTGTTTGGTTTCCAAAATATCCATTTTTCTCAAGTTTGGTTTGCAATAGGGTTTGAGTAGGGTTTTAGAGTTTCACCATCTTAATGATGGTTCATAAAGTATGAACCTCTAAATCAAAGCTTATTATTATGTATCTTAATTATATTAAACCCTTTAATTCTCATGAATATCTTGATTTATCATGTAAAATTTGTGTTAAGATATGAATGTAAGTTGGTAGGCTTGTAGTCTTCTACTGTCATGTCCCCTTTTTAGTTGACATGTTCTGAGTTCATGGTTAGCCTATTATACGACCCTCATAGGCTGATAAGATGGTTAGAGGGTCTTGATGGAGATTGGCTTGGCTTCGTTAAGTAGAATCTTTCCAGTTGGTTTTCGTTTGGGCTCGATCAGACATATATTGAGGGAGATATTAATATTTGATTGATTTAATCAAATATTAATTATTTAGCCTATTTTTAATTAGAAACCCTAATTCTAATTTAAGAAACCCTAATTAGGGCAGACATATCTTTTTGAGGGTATAAGGGTTTCTCATGGAGGCCATTATTATTATTGAATATGATTATTGATTTTTGATTGCTAATAATTCTTTTGTGAAGACTGAGCCAAGGGTTCCAGGATTCCATCAGCATTGGAGAATGTCAACTCTTCAGTGTGTGTGATTTAGAGGCTATGAGATATCAGCTAATTTATTACCAAATTGAGAGATGGCTTCATACAGAAGTTATTACAGAGGTTACAGAATTGGGAGATTGCTTCATATAGAAGTTGTCAGAGAGCTTTCTAGGTATTTATTTTGTTAGCTTTTTGATTCAATAAGTATACAGATAGAGACTATATCTTGAGATCAGGTATTCAACAAATCAGGGTGTGCTATATTATATTGGTGGCCATACAAAATCTATAGAGATTCATACAAATCCGTACGTAGCATCGAAAGGCACAGAGACTGACATCGGCAGTGTCCCAATAACTGACATCAGCCGATTGAGACCGATGTCGGCAGATAAGCTGACTAACAGTGACTGATGTCAGCCATAAATCAACTGATGCCGGTGACTGTGTGTTTGATACAGCAGGCTGAGACATCTAGATTCCAGCGTAATTACCAAATTTACAAAAAGACAAGGGTTTTAAAACTGTATTTTGATATTCTTTTATAAGCATAAGAGAGGACTGTCATTGTAATCATCTGAACAAATGATAAGATCTTTGATTGGTAGTTATGAGATTACTGTGATTTTTATTTGTTTATTTGAAGTTATTTTGCAAACTTGTATCTTTGATCAGAGTTTAAGAGTTTATATATTCCCTATTTGAAGGGGATATTACATCTACAAGCAGTTTGGAAATGATTATAGTCTTATACTTAGTTCATAAGCCTGAGATCCTCAATCCAATAAAATTTTTAATTTATATAAAGTATATATGGGTAATAAATTCCCACTAAGATAAATTTTCCCAAGTTCTTATGCTATGCAAGATCCAAGTACTTGAAACGATGGCTCAAAATGACTGTCTCGATTGTGTAATATGAGGAGTTTCTTGGAGACTTAAATATATAATTTCATTGATTATTCCTATATAAAATAAATTAATTATGACTTTTATACTCCAATTATACCTTTTAATGATTCCAAATCTTCCCAATAAGGCTTGAGTGTTCTTCAAATGTGATGATGGGTCTCAAGGCCTAAGATAGGTTTTTAGGCCAAACATGCTTCGACTAAGTGTTATGGGTCTAAGTGACCTAAATGTTTTATTGGGTTTTATAATAAACATGAAAATACATCTATCAATTTATCTCAACATTTCTAATTGTGTCCAACTATCTGGGCCATCACATCTACCTACAACTCTCATGGGTTGTCTTGAATAACACTATTCACTATTAAACCTAAGAATGCTTTGATAGTTATAAGGGAGATGAGTATATTTTGTGTTTTAAAGGTCTTATATTAGTTTTTATATTGTTTATGGAAAAAATAACTCATACATCTCACCTCTACCAATCTAACGTTGTCTTACTTGACAAGTCCATTATCTATCTTCACATACATATGTTCTTTCTAGATCACTTGCTTTCATCCCTCCTTATTTGATTCTATTAACTAGGATTATTTAATTTCTTCTATATATATTTGATAATATATTCAAACTTATCCTAATTTATTAATCTCATTCCATTATTCATCACTCACCCTTTCTTTCATCTTACACACACTAGTCTTCATAAGGCCATAAGCTTCTCAAAACCCAACTCACATCATTCCTTGATCTTTTCTTAGGTATTCAATATATAAACATGAATGAATTTAACACATTTTTAAAAATTTATTTAAAACTATAAATTCCTATTTTAAACCTCTTTATTATCCAATATACTCCTCACAATAACCCTTTGAAACATACACTACTTCCTTATTTTAACAGGCTCTCTAGTAGCCTTTTTTTAGGTAATTTCTCCTTGTATGGTAAAGTACCATTTAGTATTAGAAAACATATAATTTTAAAATAACCCTATATCATGTTCCATATTTATATGAAATTTCAAGTCCTATCTCTTCTGGGAAGTCACACTTTCAAATCCTTTTAGGTCTATGTATAGGCCTAATTAGGCCTCCTTCACACCTAGGCAAACGCAATCACTCATATCCATACATATCCATAATAAATATAATAAAAAGATTTAAAATAATTTTTTATACATATAAAAATATAAAACTAAAAATATTTATTAATTTTCACTTGTCTAAACTTTTGTAAAACAAGTTTTAGTTTAGAACTCGTAAGACAAGGTTTAGTTTACCTGAGTGAACCTGAGAAGGGTTATTTTGACTCCTAAGGATTTATATCTTGTTTAAAAACACTTTAATGGTTTATTATATTATTTATGATCCATTTAAACCTTATTTAATCTTTATTTACCTTTCTTATTTCCTTTGTGGTTTATTTCACATAAAGATTCAGGTTAATTATGTGCATAGTCACAAATTGTTACAACATTTAAGTACATTGCTTATGAAATACATTTCAAAAAGAGTTTAATTATCTAAATAAACTCAATAAAATGTAAATAAATACTTAACAATCATTAATTCACTAAAAAAAAACCTTACACTCAATACTTCATCATAAATGGTGTTTACTCAATCTTCTTTATTATAAAATTGGAGGGTCTGTGTTGTTCTCCATAGACAATCTATACGAAATTACAAAAGAAAATGTTTTAGAAAATTAAATTAATGAAAATAAAGGATTTTAAATCATGTTTATGTGATTTAAACATATTCCACAAGTATTTATTCTCAAATCATTGCACACTCAGTCTCCTCTTACACACAAAATACTAAAACATATAATACAGTCATTTGATTATTAAAACTGAGAAAAATATTCCATTAGAAATATTGGAATTATCATGATTATCATAATTCACCTTATACTTGTAACCAAATCAACATTATTTAGTGTCTTTTCTTTCTCACCACATATATATAAACTTCTCTTTAACACACCATACAGTCAAAATAGGGTATAATAGAGTGTGTATTTCAATTTCAAAAGGAAGGTGCTTATTTGTTATCCTATTGAGGTAATCACCTCATCATCCTTGAGTTACATCTCTCCAATAAGACTCACCCAAAAACATAGACATTTACAAGTATTTGAAAACCTATAACTACTTTTCCAATGGTTATCTCTTAACAACAATGACAAGACTTAACTACCCTAACTCCTAACATAGAATACTAATGACTCAAGTATGAAATGGTTTATATTTAACTCCTAAAATATAATATAAAAATTAACCCCTAATTACCTTATTTACCATGTTCAAAATCTCATACAAACAAGTTCTTAAAATTTAAATATTTGAATTCTAGATTTGGTGAGAAAATGCCTTATGAACTACAATTCAAATTCTAAAGACATATATGACTCCTAACCAAGACAAATACATTTTAAATGGCTCCTATCAATGAAAATAACTAAAAATTGAGAGATATTAAGATGATCCTACATCATTTTATTTACATTACCCTCTATAATTATGGAGTTTTAACTCTTATAACATGATTTTATGGTGGACAAGACCCTCAGGGTAAAACCTTTTTATTAATTATACCCTCTATGTGCTGTCATCTTTTACCAAATGTGTATACATAGTCAGGCATGTGTAACCATGATTTGGTTTCAATGCTTCCTTAACTAAACTAGATGATTTTAATAATTTAAATACCATATCATTTCTTTCATAGTTCTTCCTCATGTGTTTCCATCCTTAAGTCACATCAAAATAGTTTGTGTATATAGGCTTGCTTAGGTATATTAGACCTAAAAGGCCTTATTAAACCATAGTGTTTAGTTTAAATGTTCCACTACTCAACTTGAAACATTCCTGGTAAGAAACCCTTATTTCACCTTCCTTAACTCTCATTTAGGTATCTTTATCCCTCTAACAATCCCTCTGACTGTTAAATGTCCTAATTCATGTATATAGGCCTATTTAGGTTTGTGTTCTTTAGCTATAAATAGAAATGAAAATATTAAGAGTGTTAATCTAGCATGAGAGTTCATTTTAGTCACCCAAATGAAATGTGTTGTTAAGTTTTTGGTCCCTTGGCATTAGTTGAAAAACTTGCAAAACTTTGAAAATAACTCAACATGAAAATACTAGGTTCATTTTTAAACACCAAAGATAAAATGTGAAATATTTAAACATGTTAAAACCTGGCATTTTCCCCCTTAAGACATAAAATTGTTAGAGGGTTTTTACCTACTTAGAATCCCAAATGTGAATTAGAAAACAAGATTTCAAAATTTTATCTTAGGTTTCTCTTTTTTCTATCTTAGAGATCGATGTCAATCCATATAGGGATCGATGTTGATTCCTTAAAATCTATGTCAGTCAGTTTATAGAAGGATCAATGTCAATCGACATGGATAGATTTCAATTCCTTATTTCCTAAAAAAACAAATTGAAATATAATATGTTTTTTCATAAAAATATGGTTAACAAGATGAGCATAAAACCAATAAATATCAGTAGATCATACAAGTAAATGATCAACTAAATGATATGTAAACCCTTAGAAACAAAAAAAAAATAGAAAAACACATGAAAAGTTTGTTAAACACATTTTTGGCATGCTTTATTTTACACACAGGGGTCAATGTCAATTTAGGAGGAATTGGCATTGATCTATGTGTAAACTGTGTGTCACTAAAACATAGAATACATGAAAAATATAGGGTAAAACTTGAATTTTGAAGATTGTCAAGCATTCATTATAAAAACTAAGAGTTGCATATCCCATTGCATGTGTGGTATGCTTGACATCCCACCAAGAATGTCATTATGTGATCATAGGAATCCAAGAAGGGAGGTTAGTATAATGTTATTTCAAGTAACAAAAAATCAAATAAACACACTAACACTTACAGTCTAAGCCTAGAACTTGGGGGGAGATTAGTAATAAAATACTAAATGAGAGCACAATTAAAACATAAAAGACACAAATCCTTTACCTTCCTTGGGAACTCCAAATGCTTTTTTGAGAAGCTTACTTAACTTATGCATCAATAAATCTTTGGAAAGTGAAGCATGTTAGCTCCTTATCTCCTTGGAACCATTGGTTTTGATGTGGCTTGATGATTGATTGACTTAGGATTTTGGCATTATAAAACTACTTGAAACAAAATATCTTATGTTTCTCTCCAAATTTGCATTATAACTTTGGCTTATGAGATATTTTTTAAGAGGCATGGTATTATATTTATAGCCTAAGGATTTAACTCTCACCCAAGGTGATTTAGGGTTGAGTTAAGGTTTGGAATGGGTTCAAACTAAACCTAGGTGAGTTAAATCTAACCTTAGTAAAGTTAATAGTTGGCAAGTAATTATTATTTATAATTACTAGGCATGAATATCAAAATTAGATATTTTAGGATATTTTCAAAGAGCTTAATAACCCATAAATACAATGAGGAAAGGCTAGGATATTTTGAATTTTTAAATTTCCTTTTTTAGATTTTCATTAATTTCAAATGGATAATTCAACTAGACATTTAATCTGATTTAGCTTATTAATTAATTATGATTACCTTTTTAGCATTTCTAATATTTGATTTAAGTGTGTAAGTTCCCCACTTAATATGTCCATATGCAAAATTTGACTATTGTTATGTTTTAATATGATTAGGGATGGATCTGTGAGAGTTTATTATTGCATATGATAGAATACCCCAAATAGGGATGTCTCAACATGATTATGAGCTTTGATGAATGATACACAAGCAAATTTGGGGAATTTAGTGATTCTTAGGCTTAATTTACAAAAATTCTAACAAAAAGTTAGTTGTGGTTAGTTTTATATGTCCACACCAATCATCATCTCCCTATATGCTCACTCATCGAGAACAATTTCTCTATCCACTCATTTTTTGAGTGATAATTTATAGGTCACCGATGAAACAATGAAAATCTAAGAGTCACCACTTGAGTACATTGTGATTCTCACCTCATAGGTGCCTCTATAGACCAACTATGTCTGAGAATGGTTATTGGATCCTCCTATGCTATAGCCCTCTCCTGCACCTACTCTCACTAGTGGTGCATCCATCTATGATGTGGCTAGGGTGGTCCTCACTATTGTTGTTTTTATGATTCTTATTATGGTGTTTGTTATGGGCCTACATCTACATAGATGTCATCTCACCCTAGTAGCCCCATTCTTGCCTACTATTGTGCTTGACCAGTTAGTGGTATAGCATGTCATGGCCTAATCATGGGTATTTATATTGGTACTCCTCCTCTTCTTATCCCATTACTATCTCTATCATGGCATGCCTAATAATCATGAACTACTATAGAGGTTTATAAGTGTGGGAGTCTAAACTACCTTGGAAATCATTCCATTATATGTGACTCTACTTGTGAGGTGTAGTGGCCTATAATCCACATCTGTGTCAACCCTATATCAACAATTGACCACAGAGGCCATATAGTAGAAATGTGCATGTTTGGCTACTGTATGATCTCTCCTCATGTGATAGTTTATAGAGCTAGCACATGGGGCATAAACCAATCTACATGATGCTATCTCCATCTCATGACCCAAGGTAACTTGTCATCAACCACATGGGGTAATATAGTTGGATTATACATGGGGAATTTCTCATTTATTTAGGCACTTCATAAAATAATAGGCCCCATAGTCTTCTACCCTATAAAAAACATCCCAAATATATCATGCATGAGATGGACCCAGATAATATCCCTAAAATTATAGACTATTCATTAATCTAATATTGACTGGCACAAGGATATTGCATATAGTGGTACCTTATCGTCTAACTTATGACACAACACTCATGCTATCAAAAGTCCTATCATGAACTTATATATGTATATAATTTTTTCACTATAGACATAAAAAAAACTCACCCTTAATCTATGGTATATCCTATCTGAGCACATCGCCCATTGGGCTAGTGCTCATCTCTCTTCTAGATCATATAGTGTGTTAGTGATCATTTATGTTCCTCTTATAGGTAATTATAGAAATGCATAGACATCCTCTAGTGTGATACCCACCTCAATGGTATCCCCATCCACCACCCATAAAAATGTGTTGGTAAACCATTCCCATGCTCTAAGGAACATGATAATGAGATCAACACTAAGCAGGATCCACCTCATCTCCATGATACCTCTAAATCCTAGGATGTCCAATTGCACTATGTCCACATCACTCAACTGATCCATCATATCTAGAAGCCATGATGCATTTTTCAGGTGTCAACACCTCTGGAATCTCTATAAAATATTAGAAAATAAAGGATTCATCATATCTCCATATCATATATAATCAAAATACATTCTTAAAAATTCACAAATTAACTACTTACATCAATTGGTTTGATTTAGTTTCTTGTAATCCTAATTTTACTATAGAATTAGACAATTTAATATTAAATCAACACTGTATCTTATTTGTGATACTAAATTGACCATTTTCATTTCTATCTATATTGGCCCATTTGACACTAAATCGGCCATCCTCTTACTTCAACATACTAAATCAGCATTGTCATACATAGTTGACCTCATTTTTTCATACTATATTGGCCTCATTTTTTAATCTGAGTTTTCTCACTTGTATGAAATCGACTCTTTACTCATTATCAACTAAGTCAACCTAATGTTATGAAGTTTGAAACACATTAGAATACTAAATCGGCCCACTACTATGTAGTAAGCTCTATGTTTTTGGATCACATTATAGACAAAGTCAACCATGTCAACACTATTCTTCCATAATGGTGAATTTTTTACCATAGACCATAAATAACTTAGGCATTTATTGGTCTAGATTCTTCCTACCCAGCATCTCGTTCTACCCCTAATTTACCTAAAATTTTCCTAAGGTTTATTTTAGTGCCTAGATTTTGCATACCAATAAATTTTATATATTTATCCCAATTTAAAATAAAAATACTAAAAAAATTGAAATTTATGATTGCTTACCTATGTTGTACTCATTGTGGTTGATGTGTGTCCTCCCCATCTAAATTATCATCTCCTCACCATGATGTCTATCTAGTGTCCAAATAAGTCTCTCAGAGCTCTATTTTTATATAAATAGTAAAAATCACACATGAATTCTTTTTCACCCTATTTATATTTACTATTCCAAATTATTTACCTTTCAATTACTTACCTCTAGATTCTGTATTTTGACCATATCTTTGTTTATAATAGCTCTTTTTCTAAACCATAAAATATTCTAGAATCTTGACATCATCAAGAATATTTTCACTTATTATATGCATATGTTGAAAAAAAACATTTTTTCTCTCTTTTTCACTAATTTATATAGGATCACCTAATGTTATCTAAATTGGACACCTTCACATTTATTTCATATACTTGTTTATCTATAACATTAAGGTAAGTAAATGTATGTATTTTTAAATTTTGTACTTTTATTTATCATATTTTCTCCTTACGATAATTTATTCAGCTTCAACATTGTATTGTTATGTTATTTTCTTGAAGCACCATCCTATGTTACACCTAAGTAACATGTGATGATCTTTGAGTGGGGTGTATGTATACACATATTATTTTTAACTTTATCAATTACTGATGCTTTATCTCTTGAAATAAATCATTGAGTCTCAATCTCTTTGAGTGCACACTTTAAGGGGTGCACTAGGAAAGGGGTGGACAGATTATTGGTACTCCATAGGATTTTTGTCCCTTTATTACCACTTTATATCTAAAAAACCATCTCCTAAAACCCCTCCCCTAATATTTTCATCCTCTTTTACACCCTCATTTAGTCATTTTATGCTTTCCTTAACCCTTTCCTAGCCAAAACCCCTTTCTAATAGTTTACAATATAATGTCAACCATATTGAACCTATACTCTAATTTATAGAACTCATTTAGGGTCTAGGTTGGGCCCTGGTTAGCCTATACCAAGGCCTATTTTTTTTTATCAATAATGATATAGAGTTGATTGGGATAACCCTATCATCAAAACTTTTAGAAAGGTTTAGGGTTAGATTCAGCTATATATACACACTCATTTTGTCATTTATTGAGAGGAAGAGAAGATGAAGAATAATAATATATTTTGTACATGATTATCCACCATTCTAATTGAGGAACATAGCTTAGGTTTTTAATACTTCTTTTGGAAATACATATCTTTTCTTGTGGAGAAGTCTTTTAAATGCATAGATAGTTTATGGATCCTAAAGATGATTTATCCTTATTATCTTTACATACCAAAACAACCTCTTGTGAAGCACCTTGGCTAAGGGAGAGATTAACGCTCAGTGGGTTCTTATTTAAAGGTAAGTATTACTAACATTATTCCTCCTTTCTAAGAGTAGATATATTAGCATTTATCTTTTTTCCCATGAATTAGGATTTCATATACATTGACATGATTATATATCTTATATGCATCTTTAATTTTTATGTTTATTACCCCCACTTTGTGCCACAATATTTGGTGAGCACTATATTAGGCTTTAATTTTCTTTTTCCATTTATACTTAGTGAATATGAAAACATATGACCTAGTTAGGGTTATTTCATAGTTTTTCTTGATTGGAGGCTTTAGAACCCTCCTTAGTCATATTATTGTGTTAAGATATCCCTTATCTAGGTCTAGTGTATCCATTTGGTCATGACCCCAAATATTTAATGTATCAATAATCAGAAGTGTAATTAGGATTTATCCTCTCTGAGCTATGATTGATTTATAGATAAGTTGCATTTTCCTTTACATACACAAAGTGCCAAGAATCAAGACTTCAAAAAAATAGAAGAATTGGGAGGGAGTTAAAAAATTCTTACTTTTTCAATGCATAATGTGATAAGAAATAAGGCATACCATGTGATCCCAATGTATGTGTAAATTAATCATAGTAATGTATCTCAAATGATTTGTGTATATTATAAATATAAGAGGGAGTTATTCAAATTGTTAGTGCATAAAAACAAGAACAATATAAAGACATAACCAACTCAAGTCCAATCCCCTAGGTGAGCTATAAGTTTAATAAGAAATGAATGTAATTGGAAGTAAAAATATAACCTTTTACCTCTTTTGAAATATTTTCTTGAAGACCAATATGTAGATGTTAAGCTCAGCTTTTGATCTATGAGTCCTTGACAATGTTACCTCACACTCATGATTACACACATGGAGTGTGGAAGGAATGAAATAAGAAAATATCAATAATGGCCTTTTGTAGCGTGTAAAAGGGATGTAAGAGGAAGAGTGTGTAAGAAAATTGTAAGAGCTTGCTTACACTCCTACTCTTTCTTATGGACCTTACTGAATGCCATCACTTATATGAGGTAATAAAATGTTTTTAATTTAATAAAATAGGATAATTTAAAAAGGTCATGTAATTTAATATTAGAGGAACATTAGGATAATTAATTATAGATTAATTACAAATTATAAGAATGAGACTATTACAATGTTATTTTGTCCATCAAATATTCATTTAATTAGTATTTTATAACATTTGCATAGGTTTAAATTTATATTATATGCATTTTATCAAATTAATATTGTGATATGATCCATTCCATAATTAAGAATGTGTCATTATGATTTTGGATTAAAATTAAAGTTGTGTGATTAAATTGGGTTTAATACTATTTTTTTATCAAATTTGCATGTTATTCAAAAAATAATTTTAAAATGTAGTTTAGACACAAAAGTGGTTAAAATGAGGTAACTACATTTTCCCCTATTTAAGAAGGTGTTTATGAGACATTAGGTACAATGACGTCTTTTCAAAGAAAGAAAAAGGCATTAAATTTTTTGAAAAATTAGCTGAAGAAATAATATGTGACCCATGATGCCCCCTCAAGAGGACATGTAAGGATAAAATATATGGATGGGATCTCAAAAAATAGATGGAAGTGGGAAGAATGTATCCCAAAATAACTTACAGACTTTGACCTACCCCAAAATAGGGCAAAATATGTGATATTATAATTAGAATATTTTATCCCAATAGGGTGAAATGATGCTACAAGTCCCAATTATGGTAGTCTAGGTTGAGAATAATTTTCCCTAGTAAGGTGTATGTTGATCATAGATTGGTCCAAATGGTGAATAAAAATATGAATAATAATGCTTGAAGAATGATGTGATTGGTTTAGAATTATGTTTTTATAACTTTTGATATATGTTCAGATGTATCATGAGGTGAATATAAAGTTAGGGTGGGTCAAACGATGGGGATTAAGTGAATAATGAGAACTTACACCTCAACTTTACTAAGTAGACTCTTAGATTTGGATTTTTAATATAACACAAAATATTATTCACCATGGTATAAAACACCATGTTGACCCAACTATAATGTACATAAGGACTAAACCTTGATCTAATAAACAATTGACAACAAAGCACCAATGATAAAAAAACCATGGTGATAATGCTAATGAATGTCAAGCATCAGACTCAAGTGTGATTTTATAATAAGGAACACCATGATAGTGTCATAGTTATCACAATGGACTTAGTCAAGGTAATAATAATAAAAACACACAAGTAAAAGAAATAAGCAAACACAAATTGAAATAAAATAAATATAAATCATTCCTTGACTTAGTCCAAAAGAATGCATCAATAATAATCAAATATAAAAAATGTGAACCATCAAACAAACACATAATAAAATAAAGAAGTATCTAGTTATTTAAATGTGTGTGAATGTAAAGTGTTACACTTAAAAATTTTATCAAGACAAGATGGAAACTTAGAACAGGAGGGGGGAGTATAAGAATACGAAAGGGTGGCTAAGATAATTGCAAATACTCTAGGCAAGTGGCATTGCCTACATATTCCCATGGACACTGAATCCAACATAAATTTCAAGCTAAATGTAATTATCCCAAGGAATGGGATGGAATACAATTAGGAAATGTAAAATTCAAATGGAAATGGACATAGTAATGGTTGGATAAGAGGTTCCCACCCAGTAAATGCAATAAACTATACCATCTAGAACATAGGTAAATCCACTGATGAATAGTATGAAAAATCCAACATAAAATTTTGGGGATTCATATCTCTCATAGATATTTTAAGAGTTTTTCTAATTTTTTTGATTTTTAGGTTATTTTCTTGGGTTTTTCAAAATTTTAGGATGTTTGGCATCTCAATGCAATAGAAGATTATGAGATACAGAATGCGTTAATTCATAAAATGTAAAGATCACTTCTTAATTTTTTCATAAAATATAAATTGGGTTGCTTAAGGTTCTTAAAAAATAGAGAGAGTGTGAAAACAGGGTCACGAAACTAACCTCAAAAACTTAGCATTGCCTACATAGCCCAAATGGAGCTTAGGTCAATATAGTTCCTCCTCAACATAAATTACTATCAATAAATAATAAGGTTGAAAACATAAAGGGGATATTAATGGCCTAGGTGGTACATAAATGGGTACAAGAATTGATATAGGAATTGGTACAAAAATTAGTACAAACTACCATAGGAATCGATAATCGATATAAATGAAGAAAAGATAAACAAGAAATGAAAAAGACATTTTTTTAGGAACCATAAGTCAATGAAATTATACATTCATGTGATAAGTTACTTCCTTTAAATATGTGTTGATGATGACCAAATATAAATGTTCTAATTAAGACTTTCTCTGAATCTAGCATCTAAAACTATGTAGTATCTATGAACTAAAATCAAGGTCAAGATTGATACTAGAATAGGGGAATAAGACAAAATAGAAATTGGTAAAAATAGAAAATGTAGATGAATGGAAAGTGTTTAGTAGGCATTCCCCTAGGTTGGGGTATTCATAGGTGATGCTCAGTATGATCAAGCATAGAAATGTTTAACGTGCATAATATTCATGGGCTCATTTAATTATTCTCATTTTGGTGTAGATAATCTATATGCTCTATATCTATAATTAGTTGTGATGATGAAAGCCAATTTTTTCAAAATTTTCCTTTCTTTTCATGGGCAAAATTGGTATTCTTCCAGTTCTCTTTCATAACAAGATCACTAAGTTCAAAGTATCTGGGTTTGATTCACTTGTTGTATTTATTATGAAACCTTTTCTAATATGCCTAAATATTATTCAAAGCTAAAACTCACTTTTCATCAAGTATCTCCAATTCTTATAGTTTAGAGACTTAATATTCTTCCTCAATAAAGATACCTTTCAATGAAATTTGCAAGGAGGGAAACTTAACCTCAAAAGGAAAAACAAAGTTTGTACCATAAATAAGGGAAAATGATGTGGTTCCTATAAGATTTTGGTGATTAGTATGATAATAATAGAAAGCATGAAATAATTATAAATGCTAATGACAACTAATATCATTAATGGTCTTCTCAAGAGTTTGAATTAGGGTATTATTAGATGCTTTATCCTAGCCATTGCTTTGAGGGGAAAAGTGTTTTGTAACTTTGTACTTAGCATAGAGGGATTTGATGACCTTATTTTTTATGGAGATACCATTATTATAAATGAGATTAGAAGGAATGTGAAAGAGGTAGATGAGGTGGTTTAGGATGAATTTGTCTATCTACTTACCTATAATGTAAGTGAGGGGAATGTCTTCAACCTAATTAATAAAGTATTCAGTTATAGTAATGATATACTTATGGTCCTAAAAATAAGTTAGATTGAACTTTCAAATGAGGTCAAGTCTTCATGTGTAAAATGGCCATGGAGTTATGAGTGGTTGTAATTCTCAAGCTAGAGCATGACTAATATTGGCATGATTTTGACAAGGCACACACTTTTTTACATAAGCACATATATCATCTTCCATAGTGGGCCAATAATACCAAGTACATAGGATTTTATTACTAAATACCAATCCACTACTATGGGCCTAAAAAATTCCTTCATGTGCTTCATTAAGTGCTAAGTTTGACTCTAATAAAGATAAATAATGAAGTAGAGTTCCATCAAATCCTATACAATAGAGTATGGCACGAGGTATGGGTATAATGAGAGGTAATATGGATGAAGGATATTTTTTTATTTTGAGAAAGGTTAGGAGGGATAATTTTGTCATGGAAGTAGGCATACATTTTAGTGTACCAAGGTGTACTAGGACCAACAATGTCACATAACATGTCAAACAATGGACATTTGTTAGTTGTCTTCAAGAGATGTTTGATAAGAAACTAGTAATCAAAAACATGATTTACAATTGATATTAATGAGATAATAATTTATATTACATAAATAGCCTTGTTGTTAGCACTTGGATCTGCTCAAATTGGATGTGATCAAAGCTCTAGACTAGATGATCCACCATTTTCTTGTATGGAATGATTTTGTCATCCTTTGTCTAGTACTACTCTATTACCTAATTTATAATGAATTGAGAATCTCCATGATCATGTAGATGTTTTATGTTACTACTAGATGGATTCCTACGATAAGCGCTTCACATTCTACTATGTTATTCGTATAAGTGAAACTAATATGAAATGCCTTGGGAATAAGATCCCCTTATGGTGTTATGAATATAACTTTTTATCAAAATCCTCAAGAAGTATAGGAACCATCAAAATAAATTTTCTAGTGTTTTACCTCAGAATAAGTGTCCTCAAGATTCATGATGGATTCATCAAGAAAATTAAAGAAGAGTGGATTGTTATCTGATAGGGGTACTTATGAAATCTAATTAGAAATAACTTTCCCCTTAATGGCCTTTTGATACACATATTCAATCTCAAATTCACTTAAGAGCATTACCCATTTGGTCATGTGACATATCAATGTTGCCTTGGAAAGTAAGTATTTAAGAGGGCCC
The DNA here is from genome assembly GCA_037957365.1 of Torreya grandis. Lineage (NCBI taxonomy): Eukaryota > Viridiplantae > Streptophyta > Pinopsida > Cupressales > Taxaceae > Torreya > Torreya grandis. Next base: position 1,023,973 of record JARHVA010004213.1, read on the forward strand.
GCTTTAGCAATGATGATGGTTTTGTTTTTAAGCTTGTAGTGTCACAATTTTTGGGTGAAATACACCATGGATAAATAATCTTTCTTAGCAAAACTGTAACTATGTTCATATGAAACCAATGTTCAACTCAAATAATATGTTGCTCTTTCTTTCCTATGGTCATTATGTTGTGTCAGGAGTGCCCCAAATGAATGTTTGGTTACTAAAATATAGAGAAGAAAAAATTTCATAGGTGTAGGTGGAGATATATCAAGTAGATTATCCTAGTTTCTCAAATGTCATTAATATATGCATTCCATGAAAAGGTAGTGCCTTTGTTTATAAGACAAGTGAAAGGATGGCACTGATATATTAATTGAGATATGAACGACATAGTAGACTAAATTTTATGCTATAATATACAAAGTTATTTAAAATTGAAAGGTGGAAATATTTTAGTAATGTCATTAATCTTTGCTATATTGAATTTAATGCCCCTTTGAGATATGATGAATCCTATAAATTTGCATGAAGTAATGCCAAAGATGCATTTCATAAGGTTAAGCCTTATTTTATATTCATAAAGGAATTCAAATATTTTATGCAATACCTAAGGTTATCCTACTCTAGTTTTTTATTTTCATAAGGTATCATCACCATAATCCTCAACAATATCATGCAATATGTCATGAAAAATGACAATCATTGCACACTGGTATGTGGCACCAGCATTCTTGAGATTGAAAGGCATTACTTGATAATAAAATATTCCCCATGGAATGGTGAATGTTATTTTGTGTTGTTCCTTAGGTGCAATATTAATTTGGTTATATGTAGAGAAACTATCCATAAGATACATCATCTCATACTTTGTCATAGAATCTATAATCATATCAATATTAGGCAAAGGAAAGTAATCCTTAGGACATGTCTTATCGATGTATCTCAAACTGGTATATAGACAAATTTATTATATATTTTTACTAAATGGAACTATGTTGGATATCTAATCTAAATACTCAATAGGATAAATATATCATGTCTCTAATAGTTTCTCTAATTCTTGACAAGAATGGCTATGTGGGGTGTATTTTTCAAAATTTATACTTGATCGACTTAACATCAATATGTAAAATAAGGTGATGTAAAACCAATGTGGGGTCCATTCCTAGTATATCTGAATAACACCATCTAAAAATGTCTACAAGTTCATGAAGGAAGTCAATAAGGACAGCATGTTCCTCCTCAGTGAGAGATGCTCTAAGTCTGATCCATTTGGGATCATTGGTGTTACAATATTATCTTCAGTGGTGTCCTCCATGATAAATATGGAATCACATTCTAAAATAGTTGGTAGAGTGGTTATATATCTTCTTATTTGTATATTATGTCAAATGGATCATCAAATATTCCCAAGTAAGAAGATTTTGAATCACTAATATCTAGAAAAGGCCATTTGTCAAAGGCATTTGGATAATATTGAACAATTTGATCAAAATTTTTGTTATTGTTATAAACTGATTCCAAAATGGAAAGAGGTTATATAAATGAAAGAGGTATGGCCTTCACTTGAGAGAGGATGAACTTCCCCATCTAATGGTGCCTAAAATAGGTTTTCACCATGGTAATTGTCTTTATTTTAACTTTTACCCCAGTCAAAAAGTGGCTCAAAGAGGTTTTCACTTTACAACCTTAATGTTTGATTTTATTTTTCTTTTTGACCAAAGAAGTTCACCTACTCTCTAAAATGTTCAATAAGGGCTAGTGTAATTACAAATCCTTATTTATGATCATCAAGTGGCATATTATCTCTAAGGTCCATGAATTCATATATTGACTCATCATTCTAGAATTTGTCTAATGGTATGTATCATCTTGTTGGCACCAATTTATTAATTGAGGTTGATGAAGGAAAAGAGGGTCATGTGATGGTATAGATAATATTATATTCAAATAGGTTAGTTTCAATGAACTCATCATAAATTCTATAATAGGAATCTATGTCATTGATGGCATTTCATACTTAGAAAAAAAATCAAAGTCACTTACAATATCTAAGGGGTAACCCTTAGGTGTTTTATATCTAATAACTTGAGTTCCTTTATGTTTAATAAGTGATAATAGATCAATATTTGTTGCATTGTCCCTAGGCCTTTGTAAGATTGGTGATCCATTATCTGGTTAGGGATAGGATACATGTTGCTTTAATAACAGGTAGAAAAGTCATCATTATATATCTAGGAATCTTCATCAAATTTGATAAGTTCTTATTCTTGAGAAATGGCCTTGATAAAAACTAATGGTCCTTTCTAAGTATAATCACTTTTCTTTCACCATTCCATTTTAGGAATTTGATTTTGAGGCATGCCATATGTTTTTGGCATATTAGGTGATTTTGCTATGTGGAAATCATCATGAGCTTATATTACTCAATAACTTTATTTTGAACATTAAAGTGATTATACAACTCAAGTGGTAGTGTATATGATGTGGAGGAAAGAGTTCTAAGATCCACATAGTTGGACTTAGGTGTTTGAATAGTTAATTTTTATCCTTTTCAAGGACATTTTCTAGGCCTAGACAATAGTTTTAGCTTTGATATTTCACCTCTATATGCTTACAAAAGTAGTGCAACTATAGGTCACTAGGAATATTAACCTCTAGTCTAGAATAGAGCAAATTGATGCCCTGGTAAAGGGTTGAGGGAATGACATACACTTCATGGATCCATGCTCATTCTAGGAATAAATTATATGATAATTCTAGGTCCAAAACATGGCACAATGTATAATGATTTAAAGGCCCAATGAAAAATGTTAAAAAAGTGGTACCTTAAGAATCACATTCTTCATTATCATACACCCTGATGGTAATGGTATTTGGATTAATATCTTTGTCCATGTAACCCAAATTTTTGATCATCTTCAAATTTATAATGTTGAGTCCTAAACCATTTTATATGAGGACACATTTAATCTTGTGATAAGTAATTATGGCCTCTATATACAATGAGTTATCTTACAAAGATCCAAGGGGTAACATGTCTATTTGATCAAAGGTAAGTTATTGACCAGGAGTCAAATGAATTAAAAGTGTTTGTAATTTACTAGGAATAATGTCTCTTAGGACCTTTGATTAGATCAAAAGTGTATTTAGTATGTTCTTATGGATATCAGATGTATGTAAGAGATCTAAAAGATAAATATATGTAGGAATTTTATATAGTTTTTACACAATATCATAGGGTTTAACATTAATGGGGGCATGGTGCTTAGATTTCTAAGGTAGATGACTTTGAATAGGAAGAATGGGAGAAGAAGATACAAGACCTTAAATGGTAACCTTAGCATGTTAGATTACAATTTTTCAACCTCAATTTAGTGGAGATCTTCTAAAATTAGATGAAGGTGGATAAGAACACAATATGGTGACTCTTGTTTATTAATTTTCATTGAGGCTATTAAGAACCAAAGGAGGGTTACCAAAAAATGGAGGTGGATGTCCAAGAATGGACACACTAGGTTTATAGGTATTATTGGTATGCGATTTTATCTTAATGGTAGTTACAGATCCATGGTAATGTGACCTAAAACATTATAGTCTTAAGGGATGGTATTTTATCTGACTTTGGTATCGTGACATTGATTATGGTTCTACTATTATTGATTCTATCTTTTTTTTTGATTTTTTGGTAACTTGTTCTAATTTTCATTGTTGGCTTAATGTTGACTCTGATTTTAATTATTGGAGTTATATTATGGAAAGGGTTCTTATATATACCCATATTTTTATTAGATGCTTTAGCCACATTATCCAAATCTAATTCACCATTTTCAATAAAGTCTTCAATGAGATTTTTAATTTGTAAGAATCTATGAATAATATGTCCTTTAACCTAATGATATTTACAAAAATCAATCTCACTATACCAATCAAGCTTAGGTTAATCTATAGGAATACATCTCGACACTGGCCACATGACCATGTTAGTTGCAACTAGTTTTTTAAATACCATTTCAATAGTGTATCCTAGATCACTAAAAAGTCTATGACAGGAATGACCCATCCTTGGAGGTAGCCTTAGTAAAGTGAGTTATTTAGTAGGAGGATTTATTTAGATAGGTGTTGGTTGTACCATTTACAAATATCTAGATTCAGTCACTCCATATCCTATAACTTTTTGTTCCTCTTAAATGGTCTAGGCTTCTCCAATGTACTTAATTCTACTTGAATAGAGCCTTTCACCTAAACTTTATTTTATGGTTGGTTCTGAGATTAAATTTTTATAATTCTTTTATTCATGAGTGCTTTCTCATTTTTTAGTCCTTTATCAATTAATTATTCAAATGTATTGACACAATTGAGTTTGAAATTTTGAGCCACATAAAATTTTAGATTAGCCATGAACATAGTATTTAGTTGTTTATAGGGGAGATTATGTGGAATCTTATTGGCTAATACATGCCACCATTAAAGATAATTGGCCAAGTTTTCTCCCCCTCTTTGTTTAGATTGACATAAGTCTACCATAGTTAAATTATGTTATAGATTTTAGGATAAATGTTGTACAAATTTATTAGACAAGTCATCGATGTTATCAATAAAATTCTTAGGTAGAGTCAAGAACCATTGTAATGCTTGCCTTACCAAACTGCAAGGAAACCTGCAAAGTAAGTATATGTCTCTATAAGAAACTTATTGAAATGTGACAAAAACATATTTTAAATTATCTTTTGGGTCACTTTTTCCTTTGTATTTATCAAACTTAGTGTGCAATTATATAGATTATAAATCCAAGAGGGATTTAGTTAAACTGTTAGTACATAAAAATAAGAACAATGTAAAGAGATAACCAACTCAAGTCCAATCCTTTGGGTGAGTTATAAGGTTAATAAGAAAAGAATGCAATTAGAAGGAAAAATATAACCTTTTACCTACCTTTAAAGTCTTGATTGAAGAATGGTACATATATGTTGAGTTTGGGTTATAAGCTAGGAGTCCTTGGCAATGTTAAGGATTCATGGGTATCATCTCCCCTTGTTCACTTGTGGTTTGGATTAGCATATGAGATGAGAAAGTGAAGATTCTTGATATATTTTAGCATAATAACTCTACACCCAAAAAAATTGTCTATAATGGTCATTCATCGTTGATTTTATAGACTTTTAAGATGAACATAGGCCATTGAATCAAGATTAAGATCAATGGTGGAGGATGAATCCTCACACACATGGAGTGTGTCATAAAAACCATTTAAGGCCTTTTGGAGTGTGGAAGGAAGGAAGGAATAAAAGTTTAAATGATATTCAATGCATTTGATCAAATTAATATTGGGATTAAAATAATACTTGTATGGGTAAATTGGGTTTAATTCTGATTTCCAATTGAATTTGCTTGTGATTACGTAAAATCATTTTGAAATGTAGTTTAGACATAAAGGTGGTTAAAATGAGGTGTCTAAAATTGGTAGATAAGAAATTGCAGGATCCTAAATTGGTAAAAGACTATATGTGATAATGTAACGGAAGTGAAATCCATAGTATAGTAGGTATGTAATAGTAAGCAAGCATTGAAAGTATTTGTAAAATAATTGTTTTGGATTGTATGAATTAGTTTGAAAATTAATAGGGAAAGTGCACGTGGTGAAAATAAAAGTCAAGAGATATAATAATGTTTGGATAATGGATCAAATAATTATCAATTAATTATGAGAAAAATATATATGTACAAAGGGAAGCACAAGTAGTTAACCAATTTCTTGATTATGGGAAATTTCCCATGGAGTTATTGCATAAAGTGTATATCTACAAACATTTTTCTATGTGATAAGCCCTATATTAGAATCAAATTTATTTTTATAGAGATATATAATCCAATTCATTAGACTATATCATAGGTGTTGTATGGTGTATATCAGTCATAGCTATATTATAGGTCTTTTTTGGAGTATGACATGTTTTTTACTCCTGTGTTATGACTATGTTATCCTTGGAGATGGTAATCATTGTATTATCTTGTTGAAATATTAGAGAATCAACACTAGTGTTGAGTTTGGGTCCCATTAATATTTTCCATGATCTTCCAAGGATTGAATTGTATTATTCTAAATTATTATCAATGTCAAGTAATGTTGAACATGACTTAGGACCAAGAGTAATTGGTAACATGATATAATCTAATACAACACTTTGGTTCTACAACTTTGTTGAGATGTTGTATATCATACCCAAGATATACATTAAAATATAGGATATATGTATTAGCTTTTTGTAAGTTAGTAATTGCACTATTAGTGCATTGTTTACCATCCATCAGTGGCTTGATAATGAGAAGCTCTAAATAATAAAAATGTTGCTTTATTTCTTCTTTTATAACCATATTTTTACAAAAACGTTTAGATATTGACTCTTTATTTGAAATGCCTTTATTGAGAAATATTATTTTTAAAGTGCTTCAATTTTTATTTGGTGACTATCTCTCTAAATTTAGTTTTATGCATGTCTTTAATTTTTCCATTTTAACCTTATCTTTGGGAGATATGATCTATGTATTAGAAGTTTTAAAGTCAATCAATTGTGAAATAGTGTTATACTTGCTTGAGCTATTTTTTATATCCACTTGTGTGTAAATGGGTGTTTTTACCTTACTTTGTATAGAAGATATATATATATATATATTCACCCACTCTAATAGATGTATTAAAATAATGAGATAAGTAGTCATCTTCATCAATGGGATTAAAATTTATCTTGTAAAGTTGATAATCTGTTAGTTCTTATGTATCTTCATCATCATATTCAATTATATAATAATTTTATTAATTTAAAAATAATGGAAATTCATAAATATGCTCTACTATAGTTATGGAAATTAGTACTTGTTTCATCTCTACTTTAGTAGATTCCTCTATTTTCTTCAGAATTTTTACTTTTTTCATAGCTTCCTTCATAGGATCTTCTATTCACTTAGGAATTTGATCACTTTGTGTGGTATCATTTACATCAATTCATTAAACCACTTAATAATTATGAATTTGTGCCACTAGAATTGGTTGTTCAAGTGGTATGATAGAGACCTTATCATATCATGATTATGCCATTCTACAGTAACAAAAAGGTGCATCATATAGAATTGTATACTCTTGTGTATCATGTAAAAATATAATTTAATTATGAAATGCATAAGGCATATAATTTGTTTTATTAATCCAAGGTTGACCAAATAGGATATTATATTGGATTTGATTGATTATGCCTTGAAAATCAATAGTTTCCATTTTGGGGCCTTGTTATAAATTTTATGCGATGCTTCCCAATATTTTATTTTGAGTGATATAAAAAAATGTATAGGTTTATATGATCCATGAATACTATCCTTATTTAAAACCAATTTTATTATGAATTCATAGTTCTAAATGTTTATCCAATAACCATTTTCAACTAAAGCACTCTTGACTAGCTTTCCCTATATTTATATTTGAATGAATAATGGAAGACTTTGTTGAATGATGTGCTTGGGAAGATATCATCCTTACCAAAATTAATACTATTTTAAATATCCTTAAAGGTATTAATTATAGATAAAGAAGAAGATGATCATTGTGTATCCATAAGAAGAGTGGTATTGTTTAACCCTTTTTGGGATTAAGGGCTTAAGAGTAGCGTAGTCAAATAAGGAGTAAACTAATCTTAAAAAGAATACCAATTATTTAATTTATATTATACTAATATTATGATAAAAAATATTGAATCTAATCATATTCTAAACATGTAAAGTAAAGAATTCAATACTTTGATAATAGTAATACAAATTAGAAATTATACATAGCTTATACATTGATGCATAAGAAAATATAAGTAATGAAAGTTTAGAAGTTAACTATCTGATGATCCTAATCTAGTCATCAAATTATTAATATTTGAAATTTGTCATCCTATATGATTGCATCACACTATTAACACTTGCATTGATTCTACTATTTGAATGTCAATACATATGTATTATATGGAATATACAATCTAACTTTAACCTGGGCCTTTCTATATTTTGTGTTTCCATTCATATTGGTTTTTAGATCATGTGCATAGGCTCTTGATATTAGAATATATCTCAAACCATAAATCCATCTCTTAGTTCATTTCACCTTACCAAAAATGGGTTAATAGGCTCATGGAGTGGAACTAACCTCAAATACCCCTCTCTAAATGAGAGCTACCTATTGTTAATCAAACTTGCACCCCTATGAAGGTAGTTTCATGCGTTCACAATCTAATAAAACATGGAAATAATCCTAGGCTATGGGTGACCTAATTAGTGGATTGAATAACTAGATTCTAAGGGCCAACTCCCTTTGGTGTATCAATTAGGATTTTTATTCTACACTACAAACTTCCTAGGAAAAGGGAAAAAAGAAACATGAAAGAAAATCCTATCTAATGATGGTGATACACCTAAATTTTTAATTGATTCACTCAATCTAAGATCCTAAAATACACTGATCTAGACAAGAAAAGGGCTAAACCTTCAACTCCAATTGACCACTATGCATAAGTATTTCATGAAAAGGTTTTATTTATTAATTAAATCTTGAGAGAAAAGATGGAATAGGCTTGATTTAAGGCACTAAAAACCCACTTGCTTCCACTATAACTTCAACTAAAAGACATCAAACATAGAACATGACCTACATAATCTAGTCAACTAGTAACTAGGAAGAATCAAGACTTGTCAAGGAAGAAATTTTTATCACATGTGCAAATCACTGACATAAATACACCATACGAGTAGATGTAAATTGAAAATAGTCATTCTATTTATCTAAAAAAGGTTACAACTCAATATTTGGTATAATTTTGGTCTTACCAAAAGAGGGATCTTATTCAAGGTTGAAAAACCAACTTATATATAAAAATCTTGCACAAGCCAACGAGGTTGGTGCTAAAAGTAGAAAAGGAGATTAACTCCTACATCATCCCAAGTCCAATTATAGTTTTCCAAAGATAACAAGACCTCTAAAAATAACATTCTTTTATAATATGCCTTGCATGAAAAGCTCTTTGGTGTTGATAATGGATGATGGGCTCATCTTTGACTAATCTACCCCATGCATGAAATCTACACCAAATTTAGATGTCTTAACTCAAGTTTGAATCAATTTGAATCTGAATTATAATGTGAGAATATCCTATATTACATAGAAATCATGAGTGAATGTGGCACTTGATTACCAGTCAACTAGAAATCAAGACTAGTCAACCTCAAATAAACCTTTCCTTACATGAAAACTACACCACACCTTGAATGGAGAACTCCACTTGAACCAGCTAGAAGCATTGAAAATATTTTTATTGCATGAAAACCAAAAATAAGTATGACTTGTCAACTTAAGTGAAAGACTAATCAACTTCAACTCATCTCTACTGGCATGAGAAAGCTCTTTGACAACTGAAGCATGCATTAAAAATCAATGTCAATTCTTTGAAATTCCTTGGTCTCTTGTTCTTGTGCTCTTCAATTTTTCATGTATTACTCCAGGCTATTTATTCATTTACATGTAGGCTACTTGCTTCTATCCCTATTGATTTATATGGGCTTATTTTGTATCAGGCATTTATTCTTTAGATAATTTATCCTATGGTTTTTCTCTCTTTTATCTTTATTTATTCACTTTAGAGTTTTCTCTTTAGGGGTTTGTCTTCAAAAAAGTTGTCCATGGTTTATCCTTCCTAGGTCTTCATTCTAGGAACTTTCGCATGGGTAATTTATCTGAAGTTTATTTTCTCAGGAATTTTGCAATGAACTCTCTTCTAGTAAGTCTTCTGAAGGAATTCTTTCAGATAATTTGTCTGAAGGAATTCCTTTAGACTTTTTATCCACAACTTTCCTCTTTGTATTTTTATTTATTTCAACATTTTCCTCTTCTTTTCCTTTGGACAAATTATTTGAAGGAATTATTTTAGGCTTCATACCATTTCCTTCTTGTGGGTAAGTTCCCCAAATGAATTCTTTCAGATAATTTTTCCAAAAGAATTCTTTCAAACTTTTGTCTAGCCCTTTCCCTTTATATTTTTCTTTTCATGGCCTTCTCCTTTCTTCAAACCATTCCTTCAGACAAATTATCTGAAGAAATTCATTTCTATTGTCTATGTATTTTGATCTTTTCCTTCCCAAAATAAATCCTTCATAAATATGTGAAGTGCCTTTGCCCTTTTGGATTTGCCAGTGACCCTTTGAATAAATTTAAAAGAACCCTTTAGAGATGCAAGTGTCCCTTTGGCATTGTTGTAAATGTTATTTCAAAAATAAAAATCACTCTTTGGAAAATGTGAAACACACCCCTAAGATTTTCTTGCTTTGTCCACTTTCCCTTATGAAAATGCCTTTTTTGAAGGGAACCCTTCAAAAATCTTGATATGGTCATCAAAATTTTTGGAAAAGACCCTTTTTATGAACATAATGAACCATTTATAATATTTTAAATGGACATTTTTGAAATTTAAAAGACTTTTCAAAATGATCTTTTGTCCTTCAAAATTTTGAAAATGCACCTTTGAGTTTGTGAAAAAGAACCCTTTCAAAGACAATAAACTTTAGACTTTTGTAAATGGTCCCTCAAAACTTGGAAATGGTCTTTTAGGAAAATGAAATAGAACCCTTCAAAAAAGTTGTCTCAAAAAAATGTTTTGGACAAAAATTCTGAAATAATTTAGCAAAGGACAAAACCCAAAATAATTCCTTCTAAAATAAATAGGTGTTGTTCTTTTGCCACATGTTCTTTGTGGAAAAATTCTACCAAAAGAAAACTTGAATACCAAAACTTGGCCTGAAGGTTGAAGATATATACATATTGGCCTCTTCTAGACCTAAACCTAAAATTGATTTGAACACCTCAAAAACTTGCATGAATCCTTCCATTGAAATGACATAAAAAGGTTTGAATGATAAGGGTGGCAATTTGACTTGTGGGGTCAAAATTGTCAACATTTTAGTTACTCTACAAGGAAGCATGCCTATTATGATTGAGAAAATGGCCATATACATGAGTTTTTAATTCACAAAGAAATGATAGATCTGATCCATGACTACAAACTCTCTTTTGACATGAGATAACCTTCATCCTCCAAAATAGAATGGAAACACACAAAGTAGGGAAACCTAACTAAGTAAAGAAAATGTGCAAACAAGCACTCATTTGGAACAAAATAGAATGAAACTATTGTGCTTGAAAAACACTTGGAAGGAAACAAACAAAATAAATATGTACAAGGAGCTTTGCTCTTTAATAGCAATGTTTTAGATGTATCCCATTGACTGGGATTGGAAGATCTTGACCATCCATCTTTATACACTAGAAGGCATTGTGATATTTTCATCTAGAAATTGTGTATGGGCCACTTCAAATAGAATCAAACTTTGTGTGCCTTCTTGGTTTAGCTCTATCTTCATCCCACTTGAGAATCAAATCCCCTTCTTTGAAACTTTGTGAAGAAGCTCCTTTGTCAAAAACTCTTTTCACTTGTGCTTGATGAATCTCAATGGCTAGCATGGACTAATTTATTATCTCTTCTAGCTCCATAAGCTTAGCATACCTAATCTCCATAGGCTCATTATCCAATAATTCAAGCTGGTGCATTAGTTGTAAAGCAAGAAATTCAAGATATATTAGGTAACCTTGTTTCCTTACCATATACCAATTTGTATGTAAATTTGGCTATTGATCTCTTGCAGGTGATCTTATCAACCCATAGAGTTGATTTCAGTTTGAGATGATATGATATCTGATTATCTTCAATAGTCTTTATTATGAGCTTCAATAGGTTCTTATTCATGGATTCAGCAAGGCCATTACCTTGTGGATAATAGTTTGATGAAGTGCTAAGATAAATTTCATGTTGGACAACCCATTGACTGATCCTAGTTCCCATAAAATCCATTACATTATCATAAATAATAGTGTAAATAACTCCAAATATAATAAGAAAGCCTTCATATAAATCTAGAACATTAGTTGTGTTTGCTTCCTTCAATGCCACTACTTCTGTCCAATGTGTAAAGTAATCTGTAGCAGTTAGAATCCATTTATGTCTTGAACTTGAAGGAGGATTAATGAGGCCAATAAATTCCAATCCCTAATGGATAAAAGGTTGATCCACCGCAATTTGTTTAAGAGGTAAGGCTACAAGTTTTACTTTCCCTACAAACATAGCACACTGTTTTCACTTTCTAACCCAAGTATGACAATCACCAAATATACTAGGCCAATAGTACCCAGCTCTCATGATCCTAAGGGTTGTAGTTCTTAAAAAAAAATTCATCCACTATGTCCATGATGGAATTATTCAACAAATATCTGATTTTGGCTTGTTTCTACACATCTTAGCAACATGTCATTGATATCTTTCTTGGAGAAAACACCATCAATAAGCAAAAATAGAATTGATTGAAATCTAAAATATCTTCTTTTACACGCATTTAGATGAGAGGGATAAATACCATCTTGGAGATAGCTTACCAAGTCATGAAACCATCTGGAACATGAGGTATGACCATCTACAACCTTTTCATCATTTGATACCAAAACAACCTCATTAGCCTCTTGCAAGTCTTGAGCTAGATGCTCACAAAGTCCTTTGCCTCTAACCAGCTTTATGACCTTAATTTCTACATCATATTCTATTACCTTGGTTATCCATCCAGCTCTCTTCTCATTTATATATTTATTCAAAAGGAACTCCTTGATGCTTGGATAGGGAACCATAAAGTGTATCTTATTGTTAGACAACAAGTATCTAAACTTTTTAAGAGATCTTATAACTAAAATTACCTATTTTTTAACAAAAGAGTACCTTGCTTCATATTATTACAAGCCTTGACTAAATAAATATATTGGATTCTCTAAAGCCTCATGATTTTGTTGCATAAGAATGCCAAAAATGGTGTCCATGTTAACATATGTATATAAAATGAAATCCTTTTTGAAATCTAGATTAATAAGTGTAGGAGCACTAGCTATGGCATTCTTAATATCTTCAAAAATCTTTACTCCTTATTTGGAATAGTTGAAGCTTTGATTCTTCTTTAGCATGGATATAAGTGGCTTAGATAAGATGGCAAAATCTAAAATATATCTCCTTATGAAGTTGATTTTTCAAAAGAATCTTTGCATAACTTTTTTGTGTTTAGGCAAGGAGAGTATAAGAATAGAGTCTACCCTTTTAGAATATATGCTTAAACTAGACTTTGAAACCACATGTCCAATTATCTTACCTTCATGAATTCAGAAGATACACTTTTTGGGATTTAGAGACACCCCTAATTGCCTACACCTTTCTAACACTTACTTAAGATGAACCATGTGATCACTTGCACTCTTTGAAATAATTATTATATCATCCAAATAAACAAGTAAAAATTTGTTAAGAAGGCCTTGGAATTCCATATCCATGGCTCTCTGAAAGGTTGTTCTAGCATTAGATAAACTAAATGGCATATTTATGTATGCAAACATCCCCCACTTGGTTATGAAGGTTGTCTTAAATTGGTCCTCCTCTTTTACCAAAATATGATTAAAGCTACTATATGTATCCAAAAAATAAAACCTCTCTAAACCTATAACAAGCTATAAATTGTGTTCCATTGATGGCAATGGATAGTGATATTTAAGTGAAGCCCTATTCAAATAATGGAAATAAACAAACAAATGAATCTCACTGTTCTTCTTCTGTACTAGAAAAATATTTTCCACCCAAGTTGAGTGCATGATTGGAAATATAATAGTTGAATTTTTGAGCTTATGAAGCTTAGCTTTCATCAAAAGCTCAAGCTTATGATTGATGAGCCTTTGTCTTTGTCTCATTGGTTTAGTTTTAGCTTACAACTCAGTGGTGTGTTGAGCTAGACTTGAGTCAAACCCCTTGAGATCACTATATTTCCAAGCAAATATATCAGCAAAACTTGTGCATAACTTAATGAAATCTTCTTTTTATGAAGGATTACATACCTTACCCAACTTCAAAATCTTACCAGTTGCAATCTCTACATTGACATAGTGCTCTTCTTTTGTTGACAAGGATGACTTATCTTTCCTTAACTCATCATCACCACTGAAAATGTTCTCAAGTGTGACCAATCCCTTCAATAACTTATTTACTTTTAGTTGCACAATCTAATCACCATACTAGTGTAAATGTTTTGCTTGGTTTTTTGAAGAAAACTCAACCTTTTCTTCCAAGAATCTCATAATTTTACTATCATCTTTGAACACTTTGTAATTTTCATGATTATCTGGAATAGAAGGCCTTACAACCACCTTTATATGTGACTAATTTTTTTCTTTTTTCACTTTATTTGGGATACTAAATTGTGACCCAATGGTAGCCAACCTATTTATGAGTTTATTCTTATCTCTTGGTATTGCCTGAATGTTAAAACCCTATAAATATTCAAGTAAATCCCAATTTTTTTTCTTATAATATTTAAGCAATAAATTTTTACATACATTTAAGCCTCTTACTTGATGAACTATAAGTTCGATATCACCAAACACCTACAGGTTGTTTACTTTCATCTTCCTAGCCCACTGTAAACCATGAAATAGTGATTCATACTCAACAACATTATTTGAGAAACCAAACTAAAATTTAATAGAATAGAAATACCTTTTCTTTTTTTGAGAAACCAACATCATTCTAGTTTTGGCACCATGCTTATTCCTTGAACCATCAAAGTACAATTGCCACAAACCTTCACTAGATTCATCACCCTTAACTATGGCTAAAATTGGTGTATCATTTTCATGAAGATAATACACACCAAGTCATTATTCTTCAATAAAATTCTAAAGATTATGCTCATGCAAAGTAGATTCTCACTCATCAAGAAACAAATCTAGAACTCCATCCAAAGGTGATTCACTTTCTACTTCACTAGCTTCTAGTACTTCATCTGAGATGATACAATTAGTATTCACAACACTTGGAATATATGGCTCCATATGAAAATGTGCAATAGGTTCAAAATGAATTATTACCTTGGTACCATACCTAG
This sequence comes from Torreya grandis, assembly GCA_037957365.1. Taxonomy (NCBI): domain Eukaryota; kingdom Viridiplantae; phylum Streptophyta; class Pinopsida; order Cupressales; family Taxaceae; genus Torreya; species Torreya grandis. The sequence continues at coordinate 1,038,997 of JARHVA010004213.1, forward strand.
TTTTAAACATTAAATATGTCTAATCAATTGATAAATATCCCATAATCTTTGAGGTAAAGTCTCTTGAAAGGCACATAGCAAAGTAAGGAGGCAAGTATACCACAACAAAATCCTACTAAATAGTAACATTAGGACAAGCATGTAATGTCAATTTCAGATATATGATGATGCCTGCCATCTTAATTGGTGACTAATCTAATTGAAATACTCCTTTAGTGTTTATCTCATAAAAATTCCAAGCTTGTCTTCAATCTATTTAAGAATAATTGTACTACTATCTCCACTACCCACCATACAATTATAAACTAAAGTATCACCTACTATCAAAGAAAGGTAAAAAGGAGTTTTCTTTGATTTTACCTCAGTTTTGTCCACCTTTTCCATCTTATTTATTTGTTGTACCTATTTCTTAGTTGGCTAATCTGAATTAGTTAAGACAACACCTTCTTTCGCAAACAATTTTGGAGATAATTCAAGCACTTAAAGTTATTTAATGAGATTATATTTTTGTCCTAGAATGGAAAGAGAATCCCACATACTAATGCTGATATTAGATTTATTCACTTGATCCACTATACTAAAATGAGATCCACTAACCTTTGGATGCACTTTTTGAAGCACTGGCTGCTCACAAACTAGAGGTAGTTGATGAACTTTACCAACCTCTATATTCTAATTTTTTTTAATTATAGGGGCAATAGGTTATTCTTTTGTACTATTAGAAACAACTCTAAGAGTACTTGAATCATTTCTTACCTTTTAAGCCTCTTCAATGGCTCTTCTTTTAGCTCTAGTTATAGGTACAACTTGACCACTTGAATTGTTAGTTTCAACACCTTGAGTAAAAGAAAATTGATCATCTACTTGCCAATTTAAATTAATGGCATCAGGCTACTCTTGTACTTGATGAATCTCTCCTTGTGATGTTGAACCTATATCTTGGTACTCACCTCTTTGAAAAGAAAACTCTTCTTGTGTCATTTGTGGTCTTGCGATGTTCTATGATACCAAGGCATGGTTTTGAGCATCATTGAAATTTGAGGACTACCAACCTAAATCCCACATAAAGTTATTTTTAGGTGGGTTGGGAACAGGGGCCTTTAAAGTGGAAAGAACATTATGATCAAGAGCAACATATGGCTTAGCTAGAGTTATGGCTCCTTGTGCTTGATAAGGTGGTTTATTTTCTCTAAAACCCTAACAATGAGGTCTTTGATCTTTAAAGGGCTGATAGGTGTTTTGATTTTGTTGTTAATAGGGCCTATTAGACTTAAATTATTGCCTCTTCAATTGCACTATTTCATTTCCAAAAGATTATAGTAAACTTTTGAACTCTCCTATCTCACTAGCTTGACTAGTAAGGTCTATAATTTGAGCTTAAGGTGATGAAATAGGAGACAAGGATGGGGTTTGAGTAATTTGAGGGGCTAGTATAGAATTTATTTTTGTAAATTTAGGCATTGGAGGTCTTGAATAAATCTTACCATCTTGTATCAAACTATTATCTACCCTAATTGTAACCTCATAAGCATATGGTTATATCAACACACTAATGTCAGAGTTAAGGGATTTTAAATAATACAAAAACACATATTTAATAGATGGTCTAATCAACATAGGTATCTTAGTCTATGTATTTTTGAATCTAAGGTTAAAATCAGACCTGAACTCGTGAGGAGCTTTGTTTATGGCAGTTAATTACTCAACTAAAGATAAGTGATCAGATTTGTCCTCAAATTGATTGACTAAGGCTACACCTAATTCATCCTAGGTTGAAATGGAATTTAGTGGGAGGTTTATATACCACTAAAATTATTTTCCTTTGAAAGAAGAAATAAGAAATCTAATAGCTACATTATCTTCAACAACATTATGGACTGAACAAAGATTAGCTACATCTTGAATATGCTTAATAGGGGTTAATTGATTTTCTCCTAAAAATAATGGGATGCTCTTAAGGGAAGATACAAGAATATCCTTAAATTGGACTAGATTCAATGGGCTACCTCTATTGAATGGAATAAACACCTAGTTTCAGATGGCCATTTGGATAGTGGGGTTTGTAGTGGTTAGAATAGTAGGATAACCAGGAGACAAATGTTATTTTTAAGGATATGGTTTTGTCCTACTAAACCGTGATATTTTATAAGATGTAGAAGCCAATTCAATGAATTCAAAAGTAATAACTTTACTTACTAAGCTTTTATTAACTTTTGGCATGAAATAATTACTTGAATGATGTTATGAACACTGTAACCTGAAGATATTTAGCTTGTGATGAAGATAGATATTCTCCTCTACTGTAAATTCTTCTCCTTAGATATGCAAATAATTTATTTGAGGTCCCATTGGGCATGCCAAAAATTATTTTCAATTAGACTTGCACCCCTATGAAGGTAGTTTCAAGCCTTCATAGTCTATTGAAACATGGAAACAATCCTACACCATGGGTAACCTCATCAATGGATTGAATCTCTCGAATCTAAGTGCTAGCTCTGTTTGGTGTATCAATTAGGATCTTTGTTATCACTAAAAATTTCCTAAGAAAAGGGAAAAATAAAGTTCAAGGAAAATTCTATCTAATGATGTTGATACACCTAAATTTTAATTTGATCCACTCAATCTGAGCTCCTAAAAAACACTGATCTAGACAAGAAAAGGGTTGAACCTTCAACTCAAATTGATCACTATGCATAAGTATTTCATGAAAATGTTTTATCTATTAATTAAAGATTGAGGGAAATGATGGAATAGGCTTGACTTAAGGCACTAATAACATATTTTTTCCACTTCAACTTTATCCAAAAGACATTAAACACAAACATGACCTACATAATCTAATCAACTAGTAACTAGGTAAGAATAAAACTTGTCAAGGAAGAAAAATTCTATCACACATGCAAATCACTGACATAAATACATTATACTAGTAGCTAAAAATTAAAAATAGTCTTATTAATCTGAAAAAGGTTACTACTTAATCTTTGGTATAATTTTGGTCTTACCAAAAGAGGGATTCTATTTAAGGCTGAAAAGCCAAATTATATAGAAAAAACATACACAAGCCAAAAACATTGGCATTGAAAATAGAAAAGGAGATTAACTCCCACATCATCCCAAGTCCAATTACAGTTATCCAAAGATAAAAAGACTTCTAAAAATAATATTCTTTAATATTATGCCTTGCATGAAAATCTATTTGGCATTAAAAATGGATGGTGGGCTCATCTTGGACTAATCTACCCCATGCATGAAATATATGCCAAATTTAGATGTCTTAACTCAAGCTTAAACCAATTTCAAGGTGAGTTAGAAAGTGAAAATTTCCTCTATTGCATGAAAAGCATGAGTGGATGTGGAACTTGATAACCAGTCAACTAGAACTCATGACTAATCAACCTCTAATGAACCTTTCCTTACATGAAAACTACACCATACCTTGAATGGATAACTTCACTTGAACGAGCTGGAAGTGTTTAAAATATTTGTATTTCATGAAAACCAAAGAGAAGCATGACATGTCAACTTCTCAACTCAAGTGCAAGACTAGTCAACTTTAGATCATCTCCATTTGCATGTAAAATCTCTTTGAAAACTGAAGCATGCATAAAAAATCCATGTCAACTTCTTTAAATTCCTTAGTCTTTTGTCCTTTGGCTCTTCACTTCTACATGTATTTCTCTAGGATATTTCTTCACTTTCATGTAGGTTATTTTCTTTTTTCCATGTTGATTTCCATGATCTTATTCCATATTGAGCATTTGTTCTTCAGACAATTTATCCTCAATATTTTATTGCTTTTATCTTTATCTATTCATTTTGGATTTTTATCTTTGGGATTTTATCTTTAGACAAATTGTCCACAATTTATCCTTCCTAGATCTTCATTTTGGGCAATTTCCCATGGGTAATTTCTCTGAAGCTTATTCTCTCAGGGATTTTGCAATGAACTCTTCGCTAGTATGTTGAGACCCATTTTTGAGAAGACTTGATCCCGTGCAAGTTGGACCAAACCTGACATGTAGAGGACCCTTTTTTCATACCTTATCACTAACTAGGTAGATTCTCAAAATCCTTAAGCTAGTTGGCCAATAGTTTTATAGCATCACGAGTCTCAAGGCATACCTACCCAATCCTATACATAGAAGTTTGAGGCTCGAGGAGCACAATGATATTGGTGAAGTAGGTAGGTGTATTACCTTGATTGATAGCCTATCACCTAGTATGTACCCTAAGTGTCCTATATGGCATAATAGAGCTAATAATCTCTCGACTACCCAATTTAGCATGGACCTACTATCTAGTCAACAAAAAGAGTGGCCAATTCCTTTAAAAAGGAGGTGACTTTTAAGAGATGAACAGTGGAGATATATCAAATTCAAGAGCAATAGAGGGATTAAACCTTGAGTGGTAAAGTAACATATGTAAGCCATGCTTGTCTATGAGCTACTGGCACTGGTAAGAGTAGGATTAAGTAGCAAAGGTTGCTAATAGTTATTATAATGAATACCAAATGATAATGGATGAATATTAGTTGTTAAGTATATATATATATATATATATATATATATATATATATATATATATATATATTGTTGCATTATATTTGTTAAGTTGTATTATCCCCCATCAAGAATGTTGATGAAATAGGACTCAACCCTGTAGTAAGTGGTGCCTCACACAAATTAGACCTCTTACCCTCCATGAAGGCCCTTATGCTAGACCCAATGTTGAAGGGAAAACATAGGATGAATGGACATCCCCATGTCTATCCCCCCCTTGTTTAAGTATGCACCAATGAGCCTATCCTTTTGATCCCCTACACCAGAGACCTAGTGAACCTTCTAAACCATTACATCCTACATAAACCTTAGCTACACCATGATGTAACTAGCCTAAGATGAACTTGGTCCCCTTACTATCATACTTTAAGTGAGTGCATAAGGCTCATGCCTTATGTGAAACTGATGCTATCATGCTAGTGTGTTTAAATATTGTGTGCCAGACCTTGATCCCCTTGCACCTAACTCTCATAACCTTAGAAATGCTTAATAATCAAAATTTTGAACATGATCAAGCATCATGCCTAGTTAAATGACTACTTTACTCCAACATTTTAGTTCCATTATCAGGATGTGTTGAAAGTCATTGCTAAAATGTTGTAGTAGAGCAATGCTTTGAATATCACTCAATAATGTTGAGCATTAGCTAGAGTAAGTTGAAAATTGATTTGCATAGAAGTATTCCATGTATGAAAGAGAGAAACCACAAAAAAGGGTGCAGACTTACCAATATGACCCATTGTATGAAGTGTTCTTCTATGAGCTACCTAAGCACATATATAAATGGTTGGCTACATATATTGATACTAGATGAAAAAGTTATGGATAGTGCCTCAAGTAGACCACAGAGTGCGTAGAGAGGCTAAAAATCCTAGATGAAATGTGGAAATGCACTGTAGACAAGTGGTGGGATGGCACTTTGAATAGATACATGTTGGATTTTGCAGTGTCAACCTTCTCATGCCTAGAAGAAGTAGAGAATGAGTTTCTTTGAGAACCAAGGAGTGCATTTATTATAGGACTCCACACTAAACTAAAGAAGATCAAGGTCAATTATGGGATAGAGACCATGAGGATGGAAGGCTAAAGTCCTTGAATGTATGGATAAGTATGAGAGGGAGAAAGGGGAAGTGTATAAAAGATACCATGGAAGAAGAAGAACAACTAGATACCTGAGAGCTCCAGAGGTTGAACTATAATAAGTATAGTTGAAGGTTGATGAAAGACATGGACCCTAAAAGTGCTGAGAGGAGATGTAGTAAGTAGGAAGGGCATGTGAAAGGATACTTTGAAGAACCTTAGTGTATTGATATGGAGGAAGAAATAAGTGGTTAGATTCTATAGATGGGTGTAGGATGTAGTGAGTCCATACAAGATAAGGTGCCTAAGGATGAGCTAGAGACACCTACCCCCTTTGAACTTGAAATGCAAGCCCATGAATTGGATTTCCCCTTTGAAAATAGAAGAAAGGTAACTTAACCTATTACCCTAATAGATTATGATTGGACCAAAATTTTGGATCATGGATTTGTGATTAAAAAAGTGATCCCATATGAAGATCTGAGAAACTGTATGACTAACCAAACAAGTGCTAGTCTAAGTGCCATAAACACAAGTGTAAATATTCTCATGCAAGGAATGTCAACCATGACAATTGGACAATAGCCTATAAGAAGTGGTATGGTGCCAATGGTGGGTAGAGCTATACTATTAATATCTATAATGTAACCTAATCCATTAGGGTCAATTCTCAACCCTACTAGTGGGGGAATTAAAGGACCACCCCTACACAGACATAAGGAGGTTAGGCAATGTATAATCCTATACCACTACCATAGTAGATATACTATGAGATGTCCATACATATTCTTGAGGATTTTAGAGTTGAAAATATAGTGGATCATGTGCTAAAATGTGATTTTTTGTGGCAAACCTAGGGCATTACTCAACTTGAGTGTAAGGAAACATAGTTCATGACAACCCTACAAGATTGTACTCATACCTGGTATCAAAAGTTTGATCCAAACTAGGCTATCGTTGACTATGACATGTTGAAAGAAACATTCCTAAAGGAGTTTGACATTTTAAAGTTTGAACAATAGAGCATCACAGTGCTCAAAGAGATCAGTCAATGGTTAACCAAAAACATGTGCTTATATGATGAATGGTTCAAGACTCTCCTCTCAAAGATTGCTTATGATATCCACCCTTTCCATCATGCACAATAGTTTTTTGGGGGCCTACTAGTACCATTTTGAAGGCTGATATCCATGAAGACATTCATGGAACCCTGTGAAGTACTTGAAGTTGTGCTCCAGGTAGAGATGGTAGGAAGTACTAACACTAGGATTAGTCCCTTCATGGAAGTACAAATTGCATCAATGGATTCTTAGTTATAAAATAGTACTTCTAGATAATCAACATGACTCTCATAGTGGGCTATGGTACACTAATTATGATATAGAGGGGCACAATAAAAACAATTGCTCACACAGGAATGTCCATGCAATACTTCCCAATTATGATGTTTGCCATGGAGTGCATGACTTCTAAAATTGTCCCCTATTACAACATGTTGGTCAAGTAAATACTAAAGTTTATTACAAAATGTGTGATGCATACACACACATGATTTTAGATTTTAGAGTCATCGATGAGATACACCAAAACATGGAGGGAGGTACAAGGCAAGATATAACTTTAGGTGGTAGCCAAATAGGTGAAGGGAATGAAGGTTATGAATAGAACAACATGGGTTATGGTAACCAAGGAGAAGCACATGGCTGAGGAGGTGGATGAGGGGGAGAGATATTCCCACCATGATCTTGTTATAAGTGTGGGTTAACTAAGAATTATCAGTGTGATTACCCAACACACCCAACATGTGGGTACTGCCAAGGCCCACATATAGTCAAAGACTACCTAGATCTCTACAAGAAGCTGACATAGGGTCAACTTGGAGTAGATAGAGGATTTGTTTTGGTGTGATGCAAGTCTAAAGAAGGGAGATGGACCCCTAAGCCACAACATAATCCTAAATAGCCTCTAAAGGTGTAGATCATGATGTGGAGTGGGTGTACCTCTCAACCACCCACCATACCAAACCAAGATATGTGCCTAGAATATAATGAGTCAAGTTGTACTTAGTGCATGACATGGCTAGATCCAAAAGTAACAACATATCTTAATCTTACATGCCAAAATGATTTCCTATAGCAATAAATGACCATGATAGAAGACTTTCAGGGTGAGCTCTAATTGGATAGAGACATAAAGTCATAGGTCACCATGATGTGCAAAAGGCAAGACCAATAGGAGGCTGAAGTCTATGAGTTAACTGAGATCTTGTGCCTCCTAAAGATGGAAGGGGTATTGCCCCTACTAAAGGATTTTATTCTAAGGCATGAAAAGAAAGTGTTAGTATGATGCTACATATGGAGCAGACACAAAAATTAAGGCATACTTAGAACAATGAGTATGACTAGGAATTGCTAATAGACACCACCATCAATGGGTTGTTGGTTTGTGAAGTACTGGTCAACATAGGTATAGAGGTAAATATCCTAACCAAGAATTCCTAGGATAAGATTGGAAGTCCACCCTTGAGATCATCACCACACATGTTGTTCATGAAAAATAAGACTCGATCACAACACATGCGAATCTTGAACAACACCATTATGGATATCATGGGCATTGAGTTCCAAGTTGACTTTGAGGTCATAAAGCTAGCAAAGGAGGATAACTACCTAGAAATCTTGGGAAGTCCATGGTGATATGCAAATAATACTGATATGTGCTTTAAAAAATGTTATATGACCTTTGAAAATGGTAATGAGAGGGTGGTGATTCCTCTTTTTAGTGACCAAGGACCACCTTACATTGAAAGTGTTAACCTTGAGGATGAGGTCAACCACATTTACAACATCATGGTGCAATATATTGAGACTCTCAATCCCAATGAGTAAGGGGTGCTCATTTGGGAAGATGGCCAATCAACCTTGGATACAATAGACATAACTTATGAACATTGGGTCAAATAATCCTATGAGGTCACTAGGTGTAGATGTTGCCTCACGCACAAAGTTGGATTTAGACTATTTGACATAGGCTTGGTAAGAATAATGCAATGCTAGAATAAATTGACTCCTCATAACAAGGAGATAGGAAAAAGGTGCTCTAGCTCAGTAAGGGAAAGCTCATAACACTCCCTAAGTATGAAGGAAGCTAGCCTATTGAGAGTTATGTATAAGATATTGAGACTTACATCCCAAAGTAAATTGATTAGTTAGGCACATTAGTGTACCCACTAAAAAGTACTACCATGCATTGGTGGGCACATAGAAACCTGACTTACCCACTTAGAAGGATGTGAAGGTAGCCATGTGCACTAGATTTGGTAGAAGCAATGACGATCTAGACATACCTCCTTATGATGGAAATTTTGACCCAAGTGTGCACATCTAGCTTTGTGAAGAGACTTGGGTGATATACGAATAAAATGCACCATGAGGCCTACAAGTGCATGTATTCTATAAAACTCTAAAGACATGGGCATGAGTATGATACATCATGAATGATATGTTTTAAGAAATAGGAAATTGGGATGCACTGAAGGATAAGTTTTTTCACACTTTCTCCTTCTCTTCATAGAACCTTGAATTATTGAAGCCACTATAAGTTATCCACCGAGCCATGTTTGAGGACACAACTATCTTAGAGGAACACTTAAAAGAGATGTTCAAAGAGAAAGGACTAGTGCTTCCAACTTTTTTTGAGGAGATGGTGCTCCACAGTGACTCCATTGAAGAAGATGATGAGACTTGGAAGGAGCACAATTAGAGGGCCATGGCAGGTAAGTAAAAGCTCATGCACCTCATTGATGATGCCTCTCTAGATGATAGAGACCCAATGCAAATGATAGAGGGGATGGGATAGGTCAAATACTCCCACCAAGAGAATAATGAACCCTATTGTGCACCCCTCAAGACCACCCAAGTAGACATCAATGTTGAAGGTGAGCCCAAGATGGCCATTATAGGCATGCATTATCAACCTCTTAAGGGAATTTTAAGATCTCTTCCCATGAAGCTACAAGGAAATGAAAGGCACCCACCCTTCATTAAGAAATAAGAGAATCAAATTGATTTATGATGTAATATCAATCAAGAAGTGCCCTTATCAGATGAATCCAAATCTCCATGACAATGTGAAAGCAAAGATCAATGCAACATTAGCTGCTAGTGTCATCTACCCAATATAAAAATTAGGGTGGGTGAGTCTTATAATCATTAGCATCAAGAAAGATGGCTGAATACAAATCTATGTCAATTATAGGATGTTAAATACTACTTACATTAGTGACCCTTTCCCTACACAATTCACTGATGAAGTCCTGGATAGGGTCACAGGTTATAAAATCAACACTTTCACTAATGGGTTCTCATGTTACCATTAGGTATAAATAAAGGAGGAGGATAGGCCCAAAACCACCTTCATGACTGAATGGGATTGTTTTACCTACAATGTCATGCCCTTTGGGCTCAAGAACATGCCAATTATATTTTCTAGAGTGGTAATCACCACTTTCAAGGACTTCATCCAAAAGTTCCTGCAAGTATATCTAGATGACTGGACCATCCTTCAAGTATATCTAGATGACTAGACCATGTATGGTCTTGTAAGGGACCACCGTGACAACTTATACCTTATATTCAAAAAATGAAAATAGATTTAGATATCATTGAATCTGAAGAAGTGCATCTTCACCACTGTATTTGTCACACTACTCAGGCACATCATTTACAAGGATGGATTACTTGTTGATCTAGTGAAGATTGAAATAATCATCCAACTCTAGACCCATTCCACATAAAAGGATGTTCATAACTTCCTAGGATATTATGGCTATTATAGAAAGTTCATAAAGGGATATACAAAAATCACCATGCCTCTAGAATAATTCTTAAATGAGGATGGCCCGTTCTACTGGGGTGAAGTGTAAGAAGAGGCATTTGACACTTTGAATCTAAAATTAGCAAGCACACTGATACTTTAGTTTCTCGATCGGATGACTCCTTTTCACATCCATGTCGATGCATCAAGATCAACCTTCAGTACAACTAGGTGAAGTTAACATGGACCACCCCATTTCATTCATGAGCAAGAAGCTGACATAGGCTGATCAGAATTATACCACCATCGAGAAGGAAGCACTAGAAATGGTCTACACCCAATAAAAGTTTAGACAATATCTCTAGTAACACCATTCACTTTCTTCACTAATAATGAGGTGTTAAAATACCTTGTGAACAAACCTATTTTGCATGGTTACATTTGTAGATGGGTTATCCTCTTCTAAGAGTTTCAATTTTTAGTCATGGTTAAACCTAGAAATCAAAATTTGGTGTCAGACCACTTGTCCTGCATCAACTCTAGTGATGCAGTAGCACCAATTGAGGAAGATATTCTAGATGCACAACTCTACTAGGTTCATCATATTCCTAAAGACTTAGAAAATATTATCACTTTACTAACCTCAAGGTTAGCACCACAAACACTATCTTCTAAGGAGAAGAAGTAACTTGCTATCTGCACCTCCCTATTCTATCTCATTAAGGGGGATCTATACAAGATCAGTATGGAAGAAGTCTTACGTTGATGTGTTTTGAAACATGAGTGGGACTCTATCCTTCAATAAGTGCATTAAGGGATAGCTGGAAGATATTATACTAGAGATGTAATGGCATTTAAGATTTTACAATCAAGGTTGTGGTGGCCAAGCCTATTTAGCAACACCAAGGAATACACATGGGCATGTGATATATGCCATCACATTGCAAATTTGAACCATCAATATGAGATGACTCTCATCCGTATTCTAGCCTAAGCACCATTTTATAAATAGGCCATTGACTTTGTAGGACCAATCACCCCTTCAACACAGTGCATAAGGGCTAGATATATCCTCATCGCAACTGACTATTTCACTAAGTGGCTTGAGGCAATGCTGACAAAAAACTACATAACCATAACAACCATGTGATTCATCTAGGAGAACATCATCAATCAATATGGGTGCCTATTAAGTCTGACTAGTGATAAGGGTACTCATTTCTTTAATGAGATAGTGTGCATCCTTCTGATGTAATACATGGTGGTGAAACACAAGACCACCCAATATCATCCCTAGACTAATGACACGACTAAACCCTTTAATAAGATCCTTGGAATATGACTCACTTAGATATGTAACATAGGTTTCAAGAATTTGGATGATCATGTCTTGATAGTACTATGGGTCTATCACATGACATATAAACACCTAAATAAGGATACACTATTTAAACTGGTGTTTGGCATGGAAGAAGTTATGGCCTTAGAGTTTTTAGTAACTTCCTTGCACATCATGTGAATTGGTCACCTTGACGACCAATAATCTTTGAACATAAGGTTGGAAGAATTGGAGCATTTAGATGAGACGTGTGTTGGGCCAAGTGGGGTCAGTAAGTTGAGAAGGTGCACCAAAAGAGGTGTCATGATAAGCATTTCAAGCATAAAGTTCTAACTGAAGGACCCTTAGTCTTGCTATATGACTCCAAATACATTTGGTACTCAAGCAAGCTATAAATATATGGATCAGTCCCTATGTCATCCATCACATTTTAGAAATTAGTGCATGCAAAATATGCACCTTATCTACTAAAATTCTTCAAGGGCATTTCAATGGTAACCAATTAAAGCCATATCAGTGATAGGGTGGTGCTCATGCCAAGGATACTCTAACTCTTTGGTTAACCATCACTTTAAATTGAGCTAACCAAAATAAGGTTTAGCACAAGCCAAACTACATAAATAGGTGGTATAAGATGGCCGTATAGGTCCCTATATTTTACCACTCCCTACATAAATCCAATCAGGTGAGTTGAGCACTTACACCACTAGTACATGAGGAAAGACACCTAAGTTATGGGTGTGTGAAGCCTTTAGGTCAAGTAGTAGCAAAGAAACATATATGGAAGAGGTGCATGGTGAGATGGTAGGAGAAGCCTTTGAACATAATAAGCTGTCAGAAGGCTAGTGTAAGAGAAGATGTTCAACTATGTTAGATGCAAGATGAGATGAGAAGATGTTCAAATTAGTTGAGCACAAGATAGAAAAAAAGATGCACTTTGTATTAAGTGCACAAAATAGATGGAGATACCAATCACTAGAGGGCTAGTGTAAGGAGTTTATATGGGGTAGGATAGGCCAAGGCAAGATGATGCATGATAAATCAACTAAGACAGAGGAGCATGCTAAAAGAAGAGTGTAGCTAGAAGAAGTGGAATCAAGGAGGTTGAATCATGTGCATATGAGGTGTTACACCCAGGTTACCATAAGAGAGGTGAGGGTCACACCAAGGTGACATGTAGAAAGAGATCATCAAGGATAGTTGACATCCACCCAAAAAAAAGTAAGAAGTGACCATTTGAAAAAGGATGTCACATTATCAAAAATTCCTTAAAAGTATTTAATGTGATACTGAAATAAAGATTCCCATTTAATGTATACAAGACATGGAATTTTTGAAGATCTCATGATCTCTTAGGAAATTTGGAAATCAAGTCTAGATGGTGGAATTAATGATGGTGGTTCATATCAAGCTATAAATGTGTTGAATGATGAATGAATAGGTTTACAAACTTATATGAAATCAATGAAGAACTAGAGCCTAATGACCCCAAGAGAGAGAATCCCCACAGAGCAGATAGTGCATCAAGTGAAGGATTGGTGTAGTAAAATAGAAGTAGAAAGCACATCAAGATTAAAGTGGTATAGAAAAACTAGAGCAGAGAAGGAAAACCAAAATAGACATTAGGTGCTATTAATGGCTAGAGAAACTTAGGCAGACCATTCATGCCAAACCAAAATTAAGGGTTTTGATAAGCCACACCTCCTATGGTTCAATTCTAGTAGATTTAGAATGACAAAGAAGTGAAAGGTGTTGAGATATGAAGAGACACAACTCAAACCCAAATGGGTTTAAATAATAGAGGAAGCATCTAATGCTAAGAAAGGGTGTAGGCAGTAAAAGTGGTCAATGTTGTGATAGTAAAAGCTAAGGTGTTGACCAAGATGTCCTACCAATACATACAGTTCCCACCTAAAGTGTTGGTGGGTAAACCTTGGTGCTCATTCATTCATGTATGTCAATTGTAGGATTATAACCACTAGACATCAAGTCACTTTCAAGACTTGATGCAAGATTAGATGGTGGAAACTGGGTGCAAGAATATAGGTGGAGATGAAATCTTTGACATCTCAATAAGAGATAGATTAAAAGATTTAAGTGAAACTCAACTATATGAGTTTCCTTATTTCAAAAATCTAGAGGAAATTGTTTAGTTCCTCCTCTCATGCTTACATGAAGACCACATGTACCTCAAAGGGTGATGCATGAAGATATTCATGCACCTGATCAATAAGATAATTGGACTACTAGACTCTAGAAGAGATATCTATCAATTGATGGATGATGATGAAGATGTGGATCACATCATAAATCTCCTCAATTAATTCAAAGGGGGATACACTTTCCCCATCATCAAGTGTGAGTAAATTGGCACAAGGGTGGTGGTGTGACTGGTTAGCTCAAAATTATGCCTAGGAGGGAGATGGACCGATGTGTCTAAGGCATACCTATGTTTATAATATCACTTGGCACAAGGGGTAAAGTTTAACATGGAATAGTTCATTGCCATAGAAATTACCAAGAATGTGTTGGAGTGTCATATAATGAAGGGAACATTCAGATGGGGATCCATCCTCATCTTGATAATCATGGAATAAATTGGGATCCCTGATGGTGGAAAAGACAACTTGTGGGTGTTCTAAAAATACCAAAAAATCCTAACACATAAATATAAATAATTCACCTACCCCATATCTTTTAGTGCAAAGTATAGGACTCACATACTAAATTGGTGCAGGTAATACATAGAGGCCTTTAGGTTAGATTGGTGCATGCCACAAGGGCTTTTAGTGAACATGTTTAGAACTATGATCTTCGCCATCATGAAACACTAATGCATCATTCATCTACCACTCAAGGATGGGAATAAGTTAGGATGGTTAAATCTTCCCTTTGCCTTCTTGACTAAATTATTATAGGATATACTTATCAAAATCCTTAATGCATAGAGCCTTGACATTCTAGTCAAAGAGCTAGACATAGAAAGTAAGAGGATGAGGTGCATATTACCTCATGCAAATGGAGGTATGATAGAAGATGAATATTATGCCTTAGATCAGATGGATATAAATCTTGTATAGGAGATAATAATCCTCAGCATCATCCATAGAATATACTATGTGATGAGGTCTACGATAAAGGATATCAGTGGGGTCTAGCATTAATAAATGAAGAGACCCCCCAGTCCTAGTTTGGAGGGAAAGAACACCCACACCCCAGAAAGAGAATGAGCTCCCCAAAATTAAGAGGGGGGAGATATTGGAAGAGATCAAGTAGAGGTTAAAGCTAAAGATAGCGTTATAAGGGGAAGCCTTAGTGATAGAATCACACCAGAGGTGTGTGTGATTCACATCTTTTTGGGTGAATATTTTGTCACCAGCTGACTGATGGAAAAATGGTCATATAAAATACAACATAAGGAGATTTATGCAGCAAAATGGGTGTGGTAACCATAGCTAGAATGAGACAAATCTCTCCTCTCATCAAGGAGAGGTTCTCTATAAGGTAGGGGAGGTTCCCTATAAACTACTATAACTAATATAAGCTGAAAATACACTTAGGGGTGGGATAACACCGTCCATCTCTCTTTTTTTAGAGATGATGTTCACAGGGAAAAGGAGAAATCTTGGGTAATTGCTGAAAGCATTTCTCTTCTTTCAGAAATGATGTTCAAAAAACCACAAGAAACCCACAAAAGCATAAAGTCTTTTGTTGCTTCTCCCACTGATTAGGAAAAAGAAACATAGTAGGATTAAATACAGCCCAAAGTCTCCACCTAAAACTACAATAGAGTAAAAGATTATGAAGGATAAGGGGAGCTCAAAGTCTCTCTTTTATCCTTTACATAAAACATATATTGAAGATAATTATGGCAACACAAAGTCTCCCATAGTCGGCTTTAGGAAATCTCCCAACATATTTCCACTTGTTCTGCTTATTTGATTAAATGAACAAGACTGTATTTAGGAAACATACATAAGAATAATTTCCTAAATAACACAAGCTATTTCAACACAATGTCTAAAAGGTCACTTGCTTTCTCATTCAAATGACAAAATATGATTAACATTCTGAGCTCAAAGTCTCAAGAATTCCTTTCAATTTGGGTAGAGTTTTCACTTCTAATAAGAGAGATATCTTTTATATAAAATGGGAGATTACAATATATAGCATTCCAAGAAAGACTTGGGTGCTTGTTTTCATGAAAATGGCACATGCTGAATTGAATGCATTGAATATCTATGAAAGGGCCATGCTAGAACAAGTCATCAGCCTTGACTTTGGCATTCTGAATCACCTCAAATGTCTCCTCCTAATCATGGGTTATCTGGTCTTCTTTATGATGCTTACACAACTGTCCATTCATATTTACTTAATGCAAAAAAATAGGCCACACCTTTAAATGTTTGCACTCTCTGATGTCCACCTGGTAGACTGTTCCACCTACTAAAAATAACTCTTCTATAGATATTTCTAAATTTCTTGTAGTTTTTTTCTCTTTCCTTTCCATATTTTTTCCTTCCTTGGTGATCTGAGCTCTTAGGGCTATCTTCTCGATTTCTACTGGCTCCTTCAGCTCCTTCCTTGGCTGGTCCCTGAGTTTGTTCTTGGGTCTGTATCTTTGAAAATCAAAGGATATTTCATTACCCTAAATTTTACATCCATAGGGACATCATTGGTTACTTGGTCATTTGAACCACTTTGAACCTTGAACTCTTTTGGTTCAAAGTTTCATCAGTTCATCGATTCAATGTTTTGTAAAGGGCCACATTCACTCTCTTTTTCATCTTCAGTTGAACCATTTCTTCGAACCCTTTGGTTGAACCATCTTTTTGAACTTCTTTTTGGAATCTTCTACTTATTTCATTGGCTTGAAGCTTTTGTTCAGACTTTAAACTCTTTGAACCTTGAACCATTTTAGTTCAAAGTTCAACAATTCATTCTCTTTCTTTGAATCCTTTGAAGCTTCAAACTCTCTAGATCCTTTCATGTTCTAAGTCCATTAAACTTTTTGAACTCATTGAACCTTTGAAACCTTTGAACTCTTTTTTATTTAAGGTTCAATAGTTCAACAGTTTAATCTTCACTCTTCGAAGCCTTCTTTTCTTTAAGTCCACCAAAGTCATTGAACCTTTAAACTCATTGAACATTTAAACCTTGCAAAGGTGGAGTTCAATGGTTTAATGGTTGAAAGTGGTTCATTATAATTGTTTGAATCCTTTCTTTAGGTATTTTGATCGAACCTCAGCGTTGAACCATCCTCAAAACAATAAATAAAAGCTTTAAGTGTTTTGAAATTCCTTTGAAGAAAGCCCGCCTATTGAACCTGTGACTTCCTTAGCTGAAAAGGCTTGAATATTTGAAAAACTTAATTGCTCAGAATATTTTTGAGAAAGAAAAGAGAGAATTTTGGTTTGCAGGACCAAAATGGTTGGTATGTTGTCCACAAAAGCAAGTAACAAATTTTGGGAACAATAACTGGCTCTAGTTGGTGAATTTCCATCGATCAAAATTTTGAAACAGTCAAAGGGAGTAGAAACTAGAATCTTAGTGCCTTCATCTATGCCATTGGGCTATGAAGTCATGTTATGCAAAAATAAAGGTGCCAAAAATCAAACAACACCAAAAACAAATGAAAAACATAAAACAAAAAAAGACTATACATATATACAAATGTACAATCTGATCTTATCTGATACTTTAAGGATTGAAGTGTTTCAGATGCTGCCCACTATGAGGTAGTGAAAAAGGTGTGTCATCCTGATATTTTAGCAAGAAACTATTTTCACCATTTAAACGATGAATGGAAAATGGGCCTCTCCATAAGGAATCCATTTTTCCATGCATTCCTTTTGGTTTTCTCCTCTTGTCCTATAAAAGGACTTGATCTCCAATCTAAAAATCATGGATCCTTACTTTCTGGTTGAAGAGTCTCTTTACCAGACTTTGATATAAAACAATATGGTCAAACACCATAGTTCGTTGCTCATTTAGTTCAGTTAAGCACATGATTCTCTTATCAATGGAACTTTCAAAAGTTGAATCTTCTACTGCCTTTGCCAACTTCAATGTTAGTAATTTTAGGGTGATTGGTATCTCTACATTGAGACCATATATAAGTTGGAATGGTGACATACCTATCACCCTCTTAGGTGTAATTTTTTTTGCCCATCAGGCATCAAATAATGCTTTATGTCAGGTTCTCTGATTGGCATCTACCATCTTCCTGGTAATGGTCACTAGGTTCTTGTTGCTTGATTCTTCTTGACCATTTCCTTATGGATAATAGTTAGAGGAGTGGGAGAGGGTAATCCCATAATTGTATCAAAACTTAGTAACCTCTTGGGAATTAAAACAAGCAACATTATCTGTTACAATCTTAGTTGGCACTCCAAAGTGGGAGATGATATTTTCCTTGAGAAAATTACACACCACTTCTAAATTAGCATGCTTAGTTGGGATGGATTCCACCCACTTGGTAAAGTAGTCAGTGAATTTGAGAACATAATCATGTTGAGCACTTGAAGATGGGTTTACAACGCTAATGAAATTAATACCCCATTATTGAAAAGGCTCTTCAATTACCACTGGCTTGAGAGGTAATGTAGCTAATTTAGGTCTCCCAACAAACTATTGACACAATTCACATCTATGTATCTATTTATATGCATCTTGAAATAGAGTAGGCCAATAATACCTAGCTTATAGAATCTTATGAGTAGTCACAGGTGTAAAAAAATGTCCTCCACAAGCCAAATTATGGAAGGAATCCAAAAGTTTGTTCTGCTCCACTTTATCCACGCAACAAAGGAATGCCCCATCAAGGTTCCTATTATATAGATCATTGTACCACAAGGAAAATTTGGTAGCTTTCAGTTTAAAATCCTCTTTTATTTACAAGACAAGTGAGTAGGACACTCACCATAGGTAAGGAAATGAGCAATATTCAAATACCACTCACTCATAGTGGTCACAAAGAAAACTATTGGCATGTCTTCAACTTCTATTTCTTCATGCCCTATTTCTTTTGGTATGTTATCAGTAATTAATTGGAAGAGACCCCTTCCCCACACAAGTTTCATTGGTTTGATAACAAGATCAAACTCTTGGATTTTAGCAATCCAATTGCCCCTTTTTGTTACAAAATCTTGCTGAGTTAGTATGGACTTGACTGCTATATCAGGGACTAGAGAAAAAGTGTTATTAAGCATGAGATATACTGAGAGGGGGGGTGAATCAGTATATCATATATATTA
This sequence comes from Torreya grandis, assembly GCA_037957365.1. Taxonomy (NCBI): domain Eukaryota; kingdom Viridiplantae; phylum Streptophyta; class Pinopsida; order Cupressales; family Taxaceae; genus Torreya; species Torreya grandis. Next base: position 1,058,049 of record JARHVA010004213.1, read on the forward strand.
TAAAACTTTCCTTTAACTAAATTTCACTTAATCAAACATTCAAGATATGCAATAAAACTCAAACAATAAACACCACACAAGATAGAGAGAGACACCAGATATAATGTGGAAACCTAATGTGGGAAAAACCATGGAGAACAATCTCAAGTATATGAATGAGCACAAACCCAAACAATATTCATAATCCAAGCTTGCATGAGCACCATACCCCTTTACCGAGCACCAACCAGCTACTATTCATGAGCACCAACCCATAAGAACACCACACCCCTTTGCCGAGCACTAACCCAGCTATTATTCGTGAGCACTAACCCACAGGAACACCACACTCTTTTGCTGAGCACCAACTCGGCTATTATTCATGAGCACCAACCCACAGGAGCACCAACCCCTTTGTGTATACCACACACCTATCTCTCAATGTTGCTATCTCAACAAATGATAGATCAATACAACATATCTTTCCTCTCTCTCACCTTTGCTCTTCTAAGCTAGATATAATAAATACAAAACATATTCAACTCTCACAATTGCTCTTCTAAGCTAGATAATACAATATCAAATCAACCTCTATCTTCCATATTACAAATGGCTTCTCAAGCCTTTATTTATAGCTTTCCAAATGACCTTTGGCCTTCCCCCTTTGTGACCCTTCAATCCTCATAGAAAATAGTGCCAAACTTATATGACCCTTCATATTCAAGCATTTGAAAAGTCATGTGGTGACCCTTCATGACCAAAAATGTCCTTCCATAATTTATCCTCATCTTGGTGACTTTTCATATTCCTTAAAGTGTCCATTCATGAGAAATTGCACCCTTACTCTTTTGTCTTCACTTGGTGACTCTTGGAATTTTCCAAGATGACTCTTCATGGGAAAATGCATCCCATCCTTCTTTTTTCTTTACCCCATGGCTCTTTGACTTCTCCATGGGCCCTTCTTTTGTCTCATATTTAACCAAAAATATATTCGTTAATATTAAATGAATATTAACTCACATTAGCCAAGATAAACAAAATTAAATGCAATGGGGCCTTTATCACCAATAATACTAAACCTTTGACATCAATGACAATATTTACAACAATCTCCCCCTTTGTCATTGATGGCAACCTCAATCCTACAAATGCCACATCCTGTCACCTGCACATACTGTCATCTGAAAACATACAGTAACTCCCCCTTACTATAGTAACCTATACCTATTCCCTATAACTATACCTATTATTCTCCCCCTTTGACATCAATTGTAAAGGGCCTACTTGGATGATGAACATCAATGGCAGGAAGTAATAGAAATTACTCCCAACTCCTCTCAGTGATCTTTGAATGTATCCTTTAATCGTGCCTTTGAGAAGATATCTGACAATATATACACATTGTTCCCTATCCTTTGAGCATCTGCAATCAACTCATTTAAATATTTTCTTCTAATCTCACAACCTTCTTTATGAAACTTTAATGTATATCCTTTATCACAGATTTGACTAACACTCAACAAATTATGCTTAAGAGCTTTTACATATAAAACATTCTTAGTCTTAGTTCTACCATAATCCAAACTCAAAGTACCTTTTCTAGCTATCTTGGCAGTGGTTTTATCTCTGAATCTCATTATACCACCTTTGATCTTCTTTAGAGATATGAATTTACTTTTATCTCTTGTCATATGCCTCAAACATCTACTATCAATTAACCATGGCTGATCTTTACCTCTTACATGCAGGGCTGTCTAAACCATCATAGAATCTTCATGTTGTTTCTTCTACCATGGACATGTCTAAACCTTCTCCCTGATGAATGGAGCTTTGAGACTTTGATCCTTCTTCTTGATGAATCTGCATGAGTATTCTTTTCCTTCTTTCTAAAAATGTTAGATCTTTTTCAACATTCTAATTTCTTGTGACCATAATCATTTGAAACACTTTAAAACTTTTAAACACTGCATATGCAAGAATCATTCTAATAGCCTCAAACCATAATACTGATGCAAAATTTTCTTCAAAAACCTATTCCCTCAAAAGATATACAAATTAATCTACCAACTCACCTTCTTGTCATGCAACATAGCCAAGACCTAATAGCATCCACCATGCTTCAGTTTTTCTTAAAAGTGTTTCCTTGAAGCCTATAAGAGACACCCCACACAATAGGGTTCTAGAAATAAATCTCAGGAGATTCCCACATCTCCTCTATTTCTTCCTTGATCTTCTTGTGTTTTTCTTTCAGAATCCATTTAAGCATGTCTAACCTTATTGACTCACTAACCTTATCATTTATGATGTTTTTTTTCTCAACTTTTACAACTATCTTGTCTTGACAAAGCTCATGCTCAAATGTAACAAGAGATTCTGCACAATCCTTCTTATATGATTCTTTATCTACTATAGCAAGTAATTAATTTTCATTTTTAAACTCAACCTAATCAACCTTTACTATTTTAGGTCTCCAAACCTTAATTTGAATCTTCTCATATCTTTTAGGGGATCTATAACCTTTGACATACTTTAAAGATCTCTTTACTTGTTTTGGACACAATTTAGAAATATAGCCAACCTTATGACAACAAAATCAAATAATATTTCTCATACCTTTTTCTTGAATGTGACTGAGATCTCCCTTTGACTGATTGCTTCTCCTCATACAGTCTCTTGCCCTATGACCAACATGATGACAAACAAAACAACGGTCATGAAAATAATTTGAAAACTTAAAAGCATTGGACTCCTTGATCAACTTCTTTGATTTGACTTCAAAACCTGCATCCTTCTTTCTTTGGACCAATATTTCATGATCTTTCTCAACCTTGATTATAAGCTTATCATGATTATCCTTTAAAGAACCTAACTCATCCTTCAAATGATTACACTCTTCTTCTTTTGATATTAAAATTGAATTTGCAACCTCTAATTGATTCTTAAGATCCTGAATAAATATCTTATTTTCTTTTACTTCTATAGCCAACTTAGAATTCAAGATATACACCTATTCCTTAAGAGCTTCAACCACAGATTTCAACTCTTGATTTTCCTTCTTTAGCTGCTTGGCCATCTTATGCTTTTCTTTGATCTACCTTCAAGCTGTTAAACCCTTTCTGAATGAACCTGCTCTGATGCCAATTGTTAAGCATGGGATATACTGAGAAGGGGGATGAATCAATATATCATATATCTTATAAAACTTTCCTTTAACCAAATTTCACTTAATCAAATATTCAAAATATGAAATAAAACTCAAACAATAAACACCACACAAGATAGAGAGAGACACTAGATATAACGTGGAAACCCAATGTGGGAAAAACCACAGAGAAAAATCTCAAGCATTTGAATGAGCACAAACCCAAACAATATTCACAAGCCAAGCTTGTAGGAGCACCATACCCCTTTGCCGAGCACCAACCTAGCTACTATTCATGAGCACTAACCCACAAGAGCACCACACCCCTTTGCTGAGCACCAACCTAGCTACTATTTATGAGCACCAACCCATAGGAGCACCAACCCCTTTGTGTATACCACACACCTATCTCTCAATGTTTCTATCTCAACAAATGATAGATCAATACAACATATCTTTCCTCTCTCTCACCTTTGCTCTTCTAAGCTAGATATAACAAATACAAAACATATTCAACTCTCACAATTGCTCTTCTAAGCTAGATAATACAATATCAAATCAACCTCTATCTTCCATATTACAAATGGCTTCTCAAGCCTTTATTTATAGCTTTCCAAATGACCTTTGGCATTCCCCTTTTGTGACCCTTAATTCCTCATGGAAAATAGTGCCAAACTTATATGACCCTTCATATTCAAGCATTTGAAAAGTCATGTGGTGACCCTTCATGACCAAAAACGTCCTTCCATATTTTGTCCTCATCTTGGTGACTTTTCATATTCCTTAAAGTGTCCATTCATGAGAAATTGCACCCTTACTCTTTTGTCTTCACTTGGTGACTCTTGGAATTTCCCAAGATGACTCTTCATGGGAAAATACATCCCATCCTTCTTTTGTCTTTACCCCATGGCTCTTTGACTTCTCCATGGGCCCTTCTTTTGTCTCATATGCAACCAAAAATATATTTGTTAATATTAAATGAATATTAACTCACATTAGCCAAGATAAACAAAATTAAATGCAATGGGGCATTTATCACCAATAATACTAAACCTTTGACATCAATGACAATATTTCCAACAAGTGTGTGAGTTCAGGATGTAAAAATTGAAGTGCTTTACCACCTTTACCATAGCATAAGCATATTTTTCATGAGCTTTGAGAGGATAACTCATGAAATATATGGGAGATTCTACACCTTCTTTGTTTTGTTAAACCAAAATGGTTGAAAGCATGTGTTTAGAAGCATAGTTGTACATCATGAAGTCTTTGGTGTAATCAGGACAAACTAGAATTGGGGCATAGGTGATAGCTTCCTTGATGTCTTGAAATGCTGACTTGCCTTCTTCCATCCAGCTAAAAGTGGCTTTGGCTTTCATCATATTGACAATGTGGTGAGTCTTCTCTGTGAATTTAGGGATGAATCTTTGCAAAAAATTTACCTTTCCAAAGAAAGAGTGGAATTTGGTCTTACTGGTAGGAAGAGCAAGATCTTGAATGGATTTGACCTTTTCTAGATTGATCTTTATGCCTACTCAAGATACAGTGTGTCTAAGAAGTATACCTTTTGTAACCCTAAAAATAGATTTCTTGGGATTAAGAGAAATACCATTCTACCTATATCACTCCAGCACTTGTTTTAGATGATGCACATGATCAGGATGATGTTTAGAAAATACTGTCAAGTCGTTGAGATATACCACAATGAATTTCCTCATTTAATTTTTGAAATCAAGATCCATTGCTCTCTAAAAGGTGGCACTAGCATTAATCAAACCAAAAGGCATTCTAGGATATGCAAAGGTGCCCCAAGGTGTAATGAAAGTGGTCTTATGTTGGTCTGCTTCACCAAATTCCACTTGATTATATCCTGAAAAAACATCTAGCATTGATAACATCTCAGTGCCAGTCACTATTTGTAGTAGCTAATCCATGATGGGCAGGGGATAGTTTTCCTTTAAAGATGACTGATTTAGATTTCTGAAATCAACACAAGCAAATTTCTCCATTTTTCTTTCTCATAGGGACTATGCTGCAATCTAGGTGGAATGATGGATTGGGAAAATAATTCTTACATTCAACATTTTTTGTATCTCAGACAAAATCATGCTTGATATCCTGGGCTTGTACTTCCTTTACTTCTATTTTTGAGGCAACGACCCAATCTTGATAGAAATTTCATGCTAAATTTCTTCAAATCTGAGAGATTTTAGATCATCATAAGGGTATGCCAAAACATTAATATAATGGTGAAGTAGAGTGATAAATTTGAGTTTTTCATCAGGGGTACAATAATTCCCAATGTTGACCATTTTTGGATTGTCTTCTATACTCAAATTGATTTGATCAAAATCCTTAGAGGATTTTGAATCCATTGGTTATTCCTTGATAAACCTATCATGCTTGTCAAAAAATTTCTCAAGAGAAACTAATCCTTTGGTAATTTTATTCCCTTTGAGCTGAAGGAACTCTTCATCAACTTTTGAATTTGTTTTCGAAGCTGATTCCTGTGGTGGAGATTCACTGCCTTCAAAATGAAGATTTTCAAAGATATCTATTTATTCTAAAAAAGTAATGATTTGTTTATCTCCATTGAACACCTGCCAATGGTCAGCATTGTCAGGTACACTTGGTTAAAAAGCCAACTTGATAGTGTACCTATCTTCTTTAAAATCTTGGTGAGGGACCAAGAGAGTTGCAGAGATGACCAATGCATCTGCACAACTATTGAATTCTTTGGGCATGACAGAAATAATAAAAACATCAAAGTTTTCAATGCAGTACCACACTAGATTGTGATAATGGCACAATCTTTCATTCTTGGTGTTGGAAATATTGTCATTGATGTCAAAGGTTTAGCATTATTGGTGATAAAGGCCCCATTGCATTTAATATTGTTTATCTTGGCTAATATGAGTTAATATTTATTTAGTATTAATGAATATATTTTTGGTTGCATATGAGACAAAATAAGGGCCCATAGAGAAGTTGAAGAGTCACGAGATAAAGACAAAAGAAGGATGGGACGCATTTTCTCATGAAGAGTCATCTTGGGGAATACCAAGAGTCACCAAGTGAAGACAAAAGAGTAAAGATGCAATTTCTCATGAAGGGACACTTTGAGGAATATGAAGAGTCACCAAAGATAAGGACAAAAGTGGGAAGGGCGTTTTTGGTCATGAAGGGTCACCACATGACTTTTCAAATGCTTGGATATGAAGGGTCATCCAAGATTGGTGCCATTTTCCATGAGGATTGAAAGGTCACAAAGGGGGAAGGCCAAAGGTCATTTTGGAAAGCTATAAATAAAGGCTTGAGTAGCCATTTGTAATGTGTGTGTGAGAGGTTAATTTTGATATTGTAATATCTAGCTTAGAAGAGCAATTGTGAGAGATGAATATGATTTGTATTTGTTATATCTAGATTAGAAGAGAAAAGGTGAGAGAGAGAGGAAGGAGATGTTGTATTGATCTATCAATTATTGAGATAGAAAAATTGAGAGATAAGTGTGTAGTATACACAAAGGGGTTGGTGCTCACGAATTGTTGCTGAGTTGGTGCTTGGCAAAGGGGTTGGTGCTCTTGTAGGTTGGTGCTCAGCAAAGGGGTTTGAAGATCCTTTGGGTTGGTGCTCATGAATTGTAGCTAAGGTTTGTACTTGGCAAAGGGGTATGGTGCTCCTGTGGGGTTGTTCTCATGAATATATTTGAGATTGATTCTCTGTGGTTTTTCCCACATTGGGTTTTCATGTTATATCTAGTGTCTCTCTCTATCTTGTGTGGATGTTTATTGTTTGAGTTATATTACATATCTTGAATGTCTAATTAAGTGAAATTTGGTTAAAGGAAAGATTTATAAGATATATAATATACTGATTCACCCCACCCTTCTCAGTATATTCTATGCTTAACAATTGGTATCAGAGTAGGTTCCTTTTTGAAAAGTTTTACAGCTTGAAGGTAGATCGAGAAAGCACGATGGCTGGGTCACAGGAAGGATTTTATACAAATAAGGCACCTTTGTTTGATGGGATTAATTATGCTTTTTGGAGCATGAGAATGAAGGTTTATTTGATGGCCCTTGGATTTGACATATAGAAATCAGTGGTGGAGGAATATGAAGAGCCACATACATCTACAATTACTCCAGTAGAAAAGAAGGCAAGTGAATGTAATTATAAAGCTTTAAATGCTATTTTATGTGGTTTATGTGAATCTAAATTTGTTAAAGTTATGCAATGTAAATCTGCTCATGAAACTTGGGTAAAACTTGAGAATATTTACAAAGGTGATGGAAAGGTTCAACAAGCTAAGTTGTAGACTTTTAGAAGGCAGTTTGAAAGTTTGAAGATGGAAGAAGAAGAAGATATAGCAAGTTATCTCTTACGAGTTGATCAAATAGTAAATCAGATTCAATGTCTTGGAGAAACATTGGAAGAGTCAACGATGGTGCAAAAGGTTTTGAGATCTCTACCAATGAGATATGATGCAAAGGTTTTAGCAATCGAGGAGATGAAGAATTTAGCCAAGCTAAAGATGGATGAGCTTCATGGTATTCTCATGGCATATGAGATGTAGAAAGAACAAGATAAACCCTCAAAGAGAGAAGAGGATTTCAAGACATCAAAGAAGGAGAAAGCTAAGATTCAAGAATCAAGTGATAGTTCTAGTGATGATGAATATGACAATGAAGCACTTTTCATTTGCAGGCCAAAAAGAGGAATAGGTAAATATCAAGGAAAATTACATTTTAAATATTTTAATTGTGGGAAGATTGGACATTTTTTAGCTAGATGCCCAGATAAAGTTAAAGATGATGAAGAAGAAAAGCCTACATACAAGAAGAATTTCAAAGGCAAATATAAGAAGGGATTCAAGAAGAAGAGCCTGTATTCTAAAGATCTTAGCTCAGGCGAAGATAGTGGAGTCAGTGATTCAGAAGAAGAAGAGATTATATTCATGGCCATACATGATGATGATCAAGAAGAAGAAGAGGAGGAAGCTGAAGTAGATATGGAAGGAGAACTCAATTGTGCCCTAGAAGAGTTGGAAGCTGTTCAGAAGAAGAATCGAAGGTAAAAGTGCTAGATCAAGAAAAATGAACAAGATTCAAAGGAAATGATTGAAGATCTACAAGCACACTTTGAAGAAGCCAAGAAGAATGAAGAAGATCTCAAAGCACAATTGGAAATAACAAGAAAAGATTGTGAAAGTTATGTTATTGAAATTGCCTCTTTAAAAGAATATATTAAGAAAGCAGTCAGTGATAAATTAATCAGTGATTCAAAACTTGAAGATAGCACTAACATGCTGAATAAGATATTGGAAAGTCAAAAAACATATTTAGATAAGGCAGGGATCAGTTTTGAAAAGAAAAAGAGCTATGCTGAAGCTCTAACACAAGAGGAAACAGAAAGGGGAGAAGTGAAGAATATAGAGGACATTCCAAACAGAGAAGGCTAGAAGGAACAAATCTACAAAAAACAATCAGGTCAAAGATATACAGACATGTCTTATTTTTATGGCTATTTTTTTATTGTAATGGATATGTTCACAAGAAAGTAGAATGTAGAAAAAGAGCTAAAAATTTTAGAAATAAGGAGAAGTAAATTCAAGTAGAGTCAAGAAGAATCCACAACTCGTTTGCTCCTCTATCAAGCTTTAATGAAGAGACCATAGTATGCTACAAGTGCAACAAGTTCGGACACATAGCTCGATATTGTAGAAGCATGTTTGAGTCAGTCAAGAAGGATCAGAGGTTCAAAGTTCCATTCATCAAAAATAAGGATCAAAGTTTCAAAGCTCCATTCATCAAGGAGAAGGTTCAGACATGTTCATGGAAAAAAAACAACATGAAGATTCTATGATGGTGCAGACAGCTCTGCATGTGGGAGGTAAATATCAGCTATGGTTAATTGATAGCAGATGTTCAAGGCATATGACAGGTGATAAAAGTAAGTTCATTTGTCTAAAGAAGATAAATGGTGGTACAGTGAGATTCAGAGATAAAACCACTGCCATGATAGTCAAAAAAGGTACTTTGAGTTTGGATTATGGTAGAACTAAGATTAAAAATGTTTTGTATGTAAAAGGTCTTAAGCATAATCTGTTGAGTGTTAATCAAATTTGTGATCAAGGATACATATTGAGGTTTCATGCTAAAGGTTGTGAGATTAGAAGAAAAGATTTAAATGAGTTGATTGTAGATGCTCAAAGGATAGGGAACAATGTATATGTTTTGTCAGATATCTTTTCAAAGTCACAATCAAAGGATACATTCAAAGATCAGCGAGAGGAGTTGGGAGTAATTTCTATTACTTCCTGCCATTGATGTTTAGCATCAAGTGAGGGGGAGCTAAGTGTTAGCTCCAGGTAGGCCCTTTGCCATTGATGTTAATGGGGGAGATTAATAGGTACAGGTATAAGTGCAAAAAATAGGTACAGGGAAGAGGTATGGGTTACTACAGTAAGGGGGAGTTACTGTGTGTTTTCAGATAACGGTATGTGCAGGTGACAAGATGTGGTAGTTTCAAGATTGAGGTTGCCATTAATGACAAAGGGGGAGATTGTTGGAAATATTGTCATTGATGTCAAAGGTTTAGCATTATTGGTGATAAAGGCCCCATTGCATTTAATATTGTTTATCTTGGCTAATATGAGTTAATATTTATTTAGTATTAACGAATATATTTTTGGTTACATATGAAACAAAATAAGGGCCCATGGAGAAGTCAAAGAGTCATGGGATAAAGACAAAAGAAGGATGGGACACATTTTCCAATGAAGAGTCATCTTGGGGAATACCAAGAGTCACCAAGTGAAGACAAAAGAGTAAAGGCACAATTTCTCATGAAGGGACACTTTGAGGAATACGAAGAGTCACCAAAGATAAGGACAAAAGTGGGAAGGATGTTTTTGGTCATGAAGGGTCACCACATGAATTTTTAAATGCTTGGATATGAAGGGTCATCCAAGATTGGTGCCATTTTCCATGAGGATTGAAAGGTCACAAAGGGGGAAGGCCAAAGGTCATTTTGGAAAGCTATAAATAAAGGCTTGAGTAGCCATTTGTAATGTGTGTGTGAGAGGTTAATTTTGATATTGTAATATCTAGCTTAGAAGAGAAATTGTGAGAGATGAATATGATTTGTATTTTTTATATCTAGCTTAGAAGAGCAAAGGTGAGAGAGAGGAAGGAGATGTTGTATTGATCTATCAATTATTGAGATAACAACATTGAGAGATAGGTGTGTGGTATACACAAAGGGGTTGGTGCTCCTGTGGGTTGGTGCTCTTGTGGGTTGGTGCTCAGAAAAGGGGTTTGAAGCTCCTGTGGGTTAGTGCTCATGAATTATAGCTGAGGTTTGTACTTGGCAAAGGTGTATGGTGCTCCTATGGGGTTGTTCTCGTGAATATTTTTGAGATTAATTCTCTATGGTTTTTCCCACATTGGGTTTCCACGTTATATCTGGTGTCTCTCTCTATCTTGTGTGGATGTTTATTGTTTGAGTTTTATTGCATATCTTGAATGTTTTATTAAGTTAAATTTGATTAAAGGAAAGATTTATAAGATATATAATATACTGATTCACCCCCCCTCTCAGTATATTCTGTGCTTAACACTTGGATTGATACAGGTTCCTCACCTGAAAAACCACCAGCTCATCATCTCCTTTGGCATGAAGAAGTCTGACACTTTTATCTTGAACAACCTTTAATCTGAGCATCAACGATTAATATTCAGTAGTGTTGTTAGTGTTGTCAAATTACAACTTATATGCATAGGGTAAAATATCTCATTTAGGAGATATAAAAACTACTCTAGCTCCAGAACTGGTAGAAGAATTACTGCCATCAAATTCCAGAATCTAGACATCATTAGAATATGATCTTCTTTCATATATTTTTTTAATCAGGAAGGGAAGATCCATTTTCATGTGTAATTTTCTCTAATAATTCTTCTAATTTCTTATCTAAATTTTTTGGATTGTCACTTAGTAAGCTTTCATCTACTAAAATAAGAATGTCTTTAGTAGACAAAAAATAATTACCCGTGCCTGAAGACTCAAACAGAATTTGAGCTTTAGGGGCTGACATTTGGGTGATAATATACTTTTAATCCTTCTCAAGAAGTAGCCTTTACATGATTCCCTTCATAGGTATCCTCTCCTCAGATAAGTCCATGCTTAATTCTCTACCAACATCCTTACAAAAATTTCATCCAAGCAGAATGCCATAGGAGGCTGGAACATCAGCCACTAGGACTTTCATTTTGATTCTCTTATCTAGAAAAGCTAAAAATACAAATTGAGAATCTTTGATTTGTCTCAGTAAAGTAACTTGTTTGTTTTCCATGGAGAAACATCTCCCAAAGTTCTTGGTTAGCGTGATACCAAGAGATTCTACCACCTTGGTGGGCATGACATTGCAAGAGGCCCCTGAGTCTATAATGCAATTATTCAGCTGATGGTCATTTATCAATAAGGAAACACAAAATAGTTTTGTTTTCCTAGGGGTAGTTGGAAGAGTAATCACAAGATTATTTCAGGTGGATGTGTTCTTAGGGGGACAAATAGTTACCTTTAAAATTTTTTGTCCTATAGGGACAGTTTTATTTTTTATGCATTGAACTAACTTATCCAACTGCTCAGGGTTGGATTATAATAATTCAAACTTAGACATTTGAATTTTGGTCTTCTTAACATGGTCAATTATATCAGGTTACTGAAATGAATTAGAAATAGGTGAAGGCAGTCCATCAATCTAGTTTTTACTAGGTGTAGGACTAGTCTGTGAATTTGAAGCGAAAGGTGAAGGAATATTTGAGGTACTTACTTTCTTAAGGATCACTGAGTCCTTTGATTGAAAAGGAAGAGTGGTCCCCTATTTAACAATTGAAATTTTTTGTCAAGATTATTCCCCTATTTTTCCCTTATCAGCGTGTTGAGCTGACTAGTTTTAGGACCTAGTAAAAACTGTGTATGATCCATCAAACTCTTAACCTTTACTTATGGGTTCATCCTAATAATTTAGGAAACTAATGTTGGAGTCACCAATTAATTCTTATTTACCTTCTATGAAGATATTAGCATCATCTTCTTGATCAAAATTAGGTTGGAAAGAGGAATCATGTTTAGATTCATGATAACTAACTATTGAGTTAGGTGGTGCTGCTTCAATGGCAAGCTTCTCTGGTGGGGGAGGAAGATGATTTAGTTGCCCTTAATTCTTGACAGCGTTGCCTTGATATGATTGGTTTGGAAATGTCCTCCTTGGTATATCTTAGTATGAAGGAGTAGACATCCCTTGTGCCATTTGCTTCTTGAGAGATAACAACTCATTTGCCAGCTTCTGCACCATAGGATCAGTGGTGTCTAAAGAAGAATATTCAAAGATGAAGAAGATTTACTTTTGTTAGGATCTATTCTTATCTTTCCTACCAAGAAAAGATCATCTTCAACCTTAGTGGCCAAAATCTAAGCTATAATAAGATCTATGTGGCCAACCCACCTTAACAAGAAACTCACTTCAGGAAGTTGTGAATTGATGTAGAAGCATTTGAGATTTCCAAGTGTTGGCTAAGCAATTGTAGAAATCATATTCCTCAGCTTGTCAAACTTGGTATGAAGTCTCTCATAGGTTCATGAGGCTTTTTCTTCATTTGTGTGAGCTGAGCCAACAGGGCATGCACGTCTTCTACAAGCTTGAACCTTGATTCAAACTTGGCTTTGAGGCTATTCCAATCAGTCACAGTCTAGGCCTACAGATGATAAAACTAGTCTACAGTAACACCTTGTAATGTTTCTACAAATAGCCTAACTGTTATGTCCTCATACTTCACGTCTATCACACCACAAGCTATGTAGAAGGCTAAAATATGCTCATTAGGATGAACTCTCCTATCATCATAGAATTTGAGGAAATTTTTCCTTGAAATGTTGGGTAGTTCATGTAAGGGTGGAGTTAGATTAAGGGGACCAAAGGTGTTACCCTAGGGGCCTTGAGCTACCATGATAATAAAATGGAAAGGAGGGATAAAAAATCTTGGTGGGGTACGTATAGACAAAGCTCTACTAGCAGAGAAAAGAGAAGCTTTGCCTAGTATTAGAGACCTGACGTTGGTAAGAGAAAAACTCCTAGTTCGTTGAAGATGAGTTTGTGGAGGGGAAAGATCAAAGTTATTTTTCCACACAAAATCAAATATAGGGTCAACAATACCTTGAGCTCTTTGGCTTCATATATACTATGGATCTACCAGAGTGTAAAATAGAAATGGAAAAGAATTGGAACTGCTTCAATTTGAAGCTTGAAGCTTAAAAGTGCACATTCTTCCCCAATAGAGTTGCCAAAAAACTATTGGGTGAATATTTTGTCACCAACTGACTGATGGAAAAATGGTTACATCAATCATAGCATAAGGATATTTATGTGTCAAAATGGGTGTGGTGACCACATGTAAAACAAGATAAATCTCTCCTCTCATCAAAGGGAGGTTCCCTATAAGGTAGGGGAGGTTCCCTATAAACTACTATAGCTAATCTAAGCTAAAAATACACACATGGGTGGGATAAAACCATCCATCTCTCTTTTTTTAGAGATGATGTTCACAAGGACAAGGAGAAATCTTAGGTAATTATTGAAGGCATTTCTCTTCTTTCAGAAATGATGTTCAAAAAACTAGAGGAAGACTTCATGGGTAGTAACTATAACCACAAGAAACCCATGACAGCACAAAGTCTTTCATTGCTTCTCCCACTGATTAGGACAAAGGAACACAGTAGAATTAAGTATAGCCCAAAGTCTCCACCTAAAACTACAATAGAGTAAAATATTACAAAGGATAAGGGGAGCTCAAAGTCTCTCCAGTATCATTTACATAAAACACAGACTAAAGACAATTATGATAACACAAAGTCTCCCATAGTCAGCTTTAGGACATCTCCCAGCTTATTTCCACTTGTTCTACTTATTTGATTAAATGAACAAGACTATATTTAGGAAACAGACATAAGAATAATTTCCTAGATAACACAAGCTATTTCAACACAAAGTTTAAAAGGTCACTTACTTTCTCATTCAAATGACAAAATATGATTAACAGTCTAAGCTCAAAATCTCAAGAATGCCTTTCAATTTGAGTAGATTTTTCACTTTTAATAACAGAGAGATCTCTTTTATACAAAATGGGAGATTACAATATATAGCATTCCAAAAAAGACTTGGGCACTTGTTTTCATAAAAATGGCCCATGCTGAATTGAATGCCTTGAATATCTGTGAAAGGGCCATGATAGAATAGGTCATTAGCCTTGACTTTGGAATTCTGAGTCATCTCAAATGTCTCCTCTTAAGCATGGGTTATTTGGTCTTCTTTATGATGCTTACACAACTATCCATTTGCCTTTACTTAATGCAAAAAAATAGGCCATGCCTTTGAATGTTCACGCTCTCTGATGTCTACCTAGTGGACTGTTCCACCTACTAGAAATAACTCTTCTATAGATATTTCTAGATTTCTTATAGTTTTTCTCTCTTTCCTTTCCATGTTTTGTACTTTCTTGGTGATCTAAGCTCTCAAGGCTATCTTCTCACTTTCTGCTGGCTCCTTCGGCTCCTTCTTTGGCTGGTCGCTGAGTTTGTTCTTGGGTCTACATCTTTGAAAATCAATGGATATTTCATTACCCTAAATTTGACATCTATGGGGATGACATTGGTTACTTGGTCTTTTGAACCACTTTGAACCTTGAACTCTTTTGGTTCAAAGGTTCAATGGTTCATCAGTTTGTCGATTCAATATTTTGTAAAGGCCTTGTTCATTCTCTTTTTATTCTTCGGTTGAACCATTTCTTCAAACCCTTTCGTTGAACCATCTTGTTGAACTTATTTCTAGAATCTTCCACCTCTTTCATTCACTTGAAGCTTTTGTTCAGACTTTGAACTCTTTGAACCTTTTGAAAATTTGAACCTTGAACCATTTTGGTTCAAAGTTCAATGGTTCATTCTGTTTCTTTGAATCCTTTAAAGTTTCAAACTCTCTATATCCTTTTATTTTCTAAGTCCATTGAAATTTTTGAACTCGTTGAACTTTTGAACCCTTTGAACTCTTTTTGGTTCAAGGTTCAACGGTTCAATCTTCACTCTTTGAAGCCTTCTTTTCTTTAAGTCTATCGAAGTCATTGAACCTTTGAACTCGTTGAACCTTTAAACCTTGCAAAGGCTGGGTTCAATCGTTCAAAGGTTCAAAGTGGTTCATTCCAATTGTTTTAAGCCTTTCGTTAAGTCTTTTGATCAAACCTCAGCATTGAACCATCCTCAAAACACTAAGGAAAAGCTTCAAGTGTTTTGAACTTCCTTTGAAGAAAGCTCGCCTGTTGAACCTATGAATTCCTTAGCTAAAAAGGCTTGAATATTTAAAAAACTTAACTGCTCAAAATATTTTTGAGAAAGAAAAGAGAGAGTTTTGGTATGCAGGACCAAAATAGTCGGTATGTTGTCCACAAAATCAAGTGATGGATTTTGGGAACAACACATCTCAAGCCCCCACAAGCCCAAAGGGGAAAAAGAAAGAAAATTCCCCTTCCCCTGTACCAAAATAAGACACATTAGAAGAGGGATAAAAAGAGGAAGAGTGGTGTTAAGGTACCTATATTGTTCTTGAGGATGTACAATCCTCCCTTATGAACAATCCCCTTCACCTCCTCCACATGCATAATCAAAAAAACCAAGGCATAATCTTAGGATACTTGGATCTTAATAAGCCAAGACCAAAAGGGCATGGGAATTAAGGGAGAAAAAAGAGGAGATGGCTAAGGAAGGGGTGTACACTGAGGTCATCCAAATGGTAGAAGCAGAGGAGCAAAAAAGTGAAGTATCACATAGGGTATAAAAGGAAGAGATGAGTGAAGCAAGTGAAGCACTTGAAGAAGCAACTCCCTCTAGTATATGAAATAAAGAGGAAAAGATACTAAATAAATAGAGATAAATGGGCCTAAACCAAGGCCACATTAATGTAGTGCTCACCTTACACTAGAGGCATAAGGAGTTGAGGGCCTTGGGCCTAACCCAAGGTGATATTGATTAGTTTAAGGCTAAAGAAATTTAAAATAGGGAAGAAAAGTGTGCCATGCAAGTAGCACAAAGAAAGGCCAAAAAGGGAAAGGCTAATAAAGAAGAAAGGATGGATAAGTCATAAAATAAACATGCCTAGAAGAAGGAATATGAAGTAAAAGCAACCCAAGAGGAAAAGGCATGCATGCTAAAGAAGTGGGAAAGAAAGAAGGGTTTTGTTGGTGTAGAGCCCAAGGGAGAAGATGCCAAGGTAATACTCAACATTAACACTCAAATAGCAGAAGAAGCTACATAGAAGGTGTGACCTAGCTTTGAGGGGGTGCCTGAGGGGCAAAAATGTGATACTAGCACTTTAGAAAAATAAGCAGAAAAAGAGGTGTCACACTGGGAAGAGGACATCGAGAAAAAGTCCACCAAAGAACCCCCACAAGAACAATGTGATGATGAACCCAGTGAAGAAGAAGAGAGAGTTGAAGAAACAAGGATTGGTACCAATGCCAATGAAGAAGAAGATCTTGGGGAAGAAGTATAGGTTGAGCCCAAAAACTATGAAAAAGCACAAATAGGGTTCAAAGAGGATAATGACTTCTACATGATAAAGTGCATGCCTCCAAGATCTGCCATAACCATTATATGACACCAAGTTTCATGGCCATGTTTTTCTACATGAACAAGTGAAAGTTTGTGGTCCTTGTAAAGGACATTAGATGCACCAAAAAGCTAGAATTGGGCCATGACTACCATCTGCTAAACTTCTATGACATGAACCCCATACACTCAGCCAATGATTTGATCAAGATGGAAACCTCTATGGTGTGCAATAACATCATCAATGATGTTTGCACTAATAACTAGAGGAAATTTACTAGAGACATGGAGAAAGAACTTGAGGAAACCAAACTCAAGCTCTGATAATTGATCAAGTGCATCAAAGAAGTGGAACCCTAGACAACATCAACTAATTTAGAATGAAGGAGGTTGACTATGCCTACATGCTTATTAAGTGGATGA
Source organism: Torreya grandis (assembly GCA_037957365.1). Taxonomy (NCBI): domain Eukaryota; kingdom Viridiplantae; phylum Streptophyta; class Pinopsida; order Cupressales; family Taxaceae; genus Torreya; species Torreya grandis. The sequence continues at coordinate 1,075,246 of JARHVA010004213.1, forward strand.
TCCTTAGGCTAAAGCTAGTGCTAGAAGAGGAGGATGCTTGTGAGGCTATAAAGGGTGAACTATAAAATAAAATGGAAGAGATTGAAGACATCTTCACTAAGCTTGAAGGAGGCACTGAAGAAGCAAATACCATTTTTTACAACTTCATGCACTAGATAAAGGAGGAGAAGGATACCTTAATCCAATGTTCCTTCATGGTTTCAAGGACTGAGTGCATGCAAATGATGGATCAATTCAAATCCCTTAGTGCCCAGCTAAAAACACAAGAGCAAGACTTAGAGGTAGTATTTTGTGCCTTCTAGATGATGGCTAGTCAGTAGGGTGAACTCTTAGATATGGGAGTGAGAATGGAAAAGGAAAGGCTAGAAGCCTTCAAAAAGGAATTAGGAATCATGTATGTACTTTCTCTAAAATCAAAATCTACAGAAGTGAATGACACCATTGAGGAGTTGAAGGGCACCATCCAAGGATTTGAGAATTTTAAGGAGTTGCAGTAGGGTGTGCCTAAATTTTTTGCACATAAGGAACTTTAGGGCTAGTCTGAGGTGGACTAGAAATTTTGTATGGGGTGATGTTGACACCCATTTTTGAGAAAACTTGATCCTGTGCTAGCTAGACCAACCCCAACACATGGAGGACCTTTTTCGCATACCTTGGTGTTGACTAGGTAAACTCTTGAAATCCTTGAGCTAGCTAGTTGATGGTTTAATAGCATTGCAACTCTTGAGACATACCTTCCCATTCTTACATGTGGTGGTTTGAGGCTCAAATAACATGGAGATATTAGTGAAGTAGGTATGTGTACTACCCTGACTGATAGCCTAGTATCTGGCACACGCCTTGAGTGTCTTACATGGTGTAATGGAGATGACAAGCTCTCAACTACCCCCCATTGGCACATGCCTATCTAGTTAATAAAAAGAGTGGCCAATGCCTTTAAAAAAGAGGATGAGTAGTGGAGTTCTTGAAAATTTGATATCAATAGAGGGATTAAAACTTGAGTGCTAAAGTAAAAAATGTAAGCCATGCTCATCTATGAGCCTCTAACACTAGTAAGAGTAGGATTGATCAGTGAAGGTTGATATTAGTTATTGTAATGAATACCAGATCACAATGGATGAATATATGTTGTTAAATGTGTTTTATATATATATATATATATATATATATATATATATATATATATATTATATTGGTTAAGTTGTGTTCTCCCCCATAAATAATATTGATGAACTGGGACTCAACCCTATATTAAGTGGCACCTCACACTACTTATAAATCTTACCCTACACGAAGGCCCTTATGCTAGACCCAATGCTAAAGGGAAAAATTAGGATAAATGGACATCCCCATATATATCCCCCCTTGTTTAAACATGCACCGATGAACCTATCCTTTTCAGCCCATGTGGTAGATACCTAGTGAACCTCGTAAACCATTACATCTTACATAACCCTTGGTTGGACCATGACACAACTAGCCCAACATAGACTTTGTCTCCTCTCTATCTTTCTTTGGGTGATCACATAAGGCTCATGCCTTATGTGAAACTAATGCCAATGCACTAGTGTGTTTAAATGTTGTGCACCAGACCTTTTTCCCCTTGTGCCTAACTCTCATAACCTTAAAAATGCCTGATAACTGGAGTTGTGTGTATGACTAAGAATCATTCGTACTTAAATGAATACTTTACTACAACATTTTAGGTCTTTCAAAGGAATTATTTTGGATAATTTGTTTGAAGGAATTCCTTCAAACTTTTTTTTTGCAACTTTCCTCTTTGTATTTTTCTTTCTTTCAAAATTTTCCTCTTGTTCATTTTATTAGGACAAATTATCTAAAGGAATTATTTTGGGATTCAAACCATTTACTTCTTGAAAGTAAGTTCTCTGAATGAATTCTTTCAGACAATTTGTTTGAAAGAATTATTTTGGACTTTTGTCTAGCACTTTGCCTTTGGATTTTTTCTTTTTGTAGCGTTCTCCTTTCTTCAAACCATTCCTTCAGATAAATTTTTTGAAGGAATTCATTTCTCTTGTCTATGTATTTTAGGCTTTTCCTTCCCAAAGTAAATCCTTTGAAAATATGTTAAGCACCCTTGCCCTTTTGAAATACCCTTTCGGATTTGCTAGTGACCCTTCAGAAAATTTGAAAAGAACCCTTTAGAAGTGCAAGTGTCCCATTGACATTGTTGTAAAAGTTCTTTTGACAAGAAAAAGAACCCTTTGTAAAATTTGAAATGCACTCCTCATATTTTCTTAATTTATCCACTTGCCCTTATGAAAATTCCTTTTCTGAAGGGAAGGAACCCTTCAGAAATATTGATATGGTCATCAAAACTTTTGGAAAAGACCCTTTTTTCCAAAGGGAATGAACCCTTCAAAATATTTAAAATGGACCTTTCCAAAAGGTAAAAGACTCTATGAAATGATCTTTTATCCTTTTAAATTTTGAAAATGCACCTTTGGGTTTGTGAAAAAGAACCAATCTAAAGAGAAAAAGACCTTCAAACTTTTGCAAATGGCCCCTCAGAACTTGGAAATGGTCTTTCAGGAAAGTGAAATATAACCCTTTGGAAAAGTTGTGTCATAAAAATGCTTTAGATAAAATGTTTGAAAGAATTTGACAAAGGACATAAAATAAAAGAATTCCTTCTGAGAAAAATAGGCATTTTTCTTTTTCTGCAGGCTCTTTGTGGAAAACTTTTGCCAAAGGAAAACTTGAATGCCAACACTTGGCACAAAGGTTGAAGATGTATACACATTAGCCTCAGCTGGCCCTGTACCTATAATTACTTTGAACACTCAAAAACCTTCTTAGTTCCTTCCATTGTAATGACATAAAAAGCTTCAAATGATAAGGGTGGCAATTTGACCTATGAGGTCAAAATTTTCAACACTACCCACATAACCAATAATATGAAGAGGATCTTAGATATATGTATTTCTACCCTATGTGTGGGATTATGTGTGAACCATGGTGCAATATGTTATATACAGGTGCATGTAGTGATATAGCTTATAAATTGAATATTATTTCTCATTTTATGTTCTTTGAATGTTTTAAACCTATAATATGATTTATCCTGTGATTGATATGAAAATAGGAAAGAATAGGGTATAATAACTTAGTTGTGTGATTGATTTTTAGTAGTGTAGTATAAGATTGAGAGGTGTTTCCTATATGAATAATTAACTTGATTTAAATTTTATTTATACCACCTATTTTGAAATGTTTCTCACTAAAGGGTTAATGAAACAAAATAGTTTGGCCCACATATATTGAAAGATTTTAAAATTTGAGTGTTTAGAGTGCATGGATAGTAGTATTGATGCTAATGTCCAAGTTTAAATGCAATGTCCAAGAAGATAAAATGTTTTTAGATCTATATAATTTATAGTGAAGGATACATATCATAATTTAAGTGTACTGTGTGTGACACATATGATCTAATTGATCAAAATAATAGGTTTGGATTATAAGATAAGTATTTAGGCACAATGATATGGTGAACACAAGCCTTTTGGCAACAAGGAAGGTTAATAACTAAAGGGTAGAGCCTAAATTGATATTTTTAAAGTATGAAAGACTAGTTTAAAATATAAACCCATATTTAAGCATCTACATCCCCCCACCCCCTTAATCTAGTAAACCATAAGGATGAAATTATTAGTTTAAAGGAAATAAATGTCTACCATAGTGTGTATAACACACCTTATTTTTCTTGAAACTTTTAAAATGAATTTGTTGTAAGTGTATGAATTGAAATCAATAAAATGTTATAGGTGTAATTAGTACATATAATTTGAAAATGAATAATTAAAATTACTTGAAATAAAAGAGAGAAATGGAGAAGTACACATGTGTGTCGATGTAACCATGTCTCCCCTTGATAGTTTGCTTTGGTAATGATGTTTATTAGCTAAATCATTGGAGATATTTTCATAATTTAACCTTGGATATGTGAGAAGGGGAATTATATGGTGATCATACCCCCACTATGTTGTTAGAATGATTTATGCCAATTCTATCGAGAGCTTTAAATCTCAATTGCATAACTCAAGTGTGTCATAATCTGATCCAGGTGGATCCATGTACCATTCTATTTTTCAAAAGTCTTAAAATTTAGTTTAAATCATTTGTACATTGTATTACTTGTCGAGATCTTTCCAACATTTTTTGTGGTTCAAAAAATAGAGTTTGAATGCTCAAGATATAGCCAGTTGAATAAATCATGTGATAGGGATGTCAAAAGTGATGTGGCACCGTTGAGGAACACCAAGTGGACCAATATCCATTTGACACATGGAAAATAATTAGAGGGAAAAAAATATTGGTTAGGTGTTTTTTATGCACATGGTATTTGATAAATTCAAATGTAGTAAAGGCACCAAACATCCACGCCACAAACATTAAAGTGTCTCCCTCATTATTAGGCATTTGAACAGGCTAGGTGGCATCCAAATTTGGTGCCCAAACCTCTCTCATTTGAAATCTTCAACAAGCTTTCTATTTTAAGCATGTAAAACAACCACACCCAACAAATGTCAGACAAAAGCCTTGGTAAAAGCGTGCCCATGGAGGAAAGACGCCCTTGCCCACTTCCCTAGGCACCTAAAAAGGAGGAGGGAGTTTTAAAATTGAGACCTAGCGCCTAAAAGGCTAAGGTCTTGATCACTTCTACCATAGTGGCTGAAATGTTATAAAAGGGAGTTATTTTTACTTGTTTTGACATGGATTTCTGACTGTGTAAAGAAAATTAAGATGATTAGAGCTTGGTTTTTGCCTTGTACGGCCTTGGGATTTTATTTTCAAGTCTAAGAGAAATATTTTTAGGCATATAAAGATCAGAGAAGGCAAAACTAAAGATTTGTAAAGGTTTTGAAGCCATTTGTTGCAGCATTTTAATAGAATAGTCCTCACTATTGGTCAGACCCAGAGATGTAGGCTATTGAAGTCAAACTCTGTTATCAACTTTTTGGTGTTATCTTTGATTTTATTTGATTATTATTTCATTGTAATCTTCATTTTAATTCTGATTTTACTTTCTTTATGAAAATTAAACACAAGAAAGTAAAAATTTGAAGGATCTCATAAACATGAACAAGTGATTTTTGAATGTAATACACTTGTATTTTTTAGTTTACAGATCATAATCTATCAAATTGTGATCAATTATAATGGCATAAACATATTAATTGGTGATAATATAAATAGTATCAAGTCCATTAAGGACACTAAAAATTGATTGCATTAATCAAATAAGCCAACTGATGCAAAAAAAATCAATAATGTTGCATCTTGGTAAGGTTGGTGTATAAATGTGTGTATAATTTTAAAATGTATCTATGATTTGGTGAATTTTCATGGCATATATACCTAAAACATATCTCAAGATAAATCATCTATTAAAATATAACATTTACTCTATAAAATATTTATAATATGTATCACAAATATGAAAATACATTATCCCAAATCTATGCCAAATGAATAAAATTATGTCCCAAATGTATATATAAATCATGTAAACTGAATCAATTATGTCATTTATGTAAATTGTATGTATGTAGAGTCATGTCTTTATGACATGACCCAACTAATATTCCACTCATTTTTTAGGTGAAGGGAATGAAAAGTGATAGTCACCTTATCTAAAAAGGATAAGATAACTATGTTTTATCTATGTGAATCATGTAGTAAAGAAGCATATAGTGGTATCATGTTGAATTATGTGTATCAATGAAGCTCATAATATTCACACATAAAAATACCTAAGATGCATGATATGAATCATACAAACATCTATAAGATAATAATCTTATCAAAAAATCAAGCACACAAACAAGATTACTCAATGTCATGCAAAGAGGGGTCTAAAGAGACCACAAATAAGGGGCATGTACAAATTCCACATACTCAAGGGAGGACATATTGAAGTCTAGAGACTAAAGAAACAAGAAACACATATACTATTATGGCCAACAAGAAAAGAACAAGTTCAAATTCTCCATTCTCCACTTACAAGATAAAGAAGAAAAGAAGCACACTCAAGTAACTAAAATGAAGAGATGAAGTACGTAAAAGGTAAGTAACTAGCATAAGCATGTCATACTATTCCATGCATACATATGTTATCAAAATCTCATGTATAATAACATATCAAGTACACTATTTATGATAGAAACATGAGTATATACATGTGTAAATATTAGTATATAAGCTCAATTATATAATATAAATGATCATTAAAATAATGTAACATATATCAATTGTGATCATATAGAAGAAAATTTCCCCAAATGTAGTGTGTCATGCGGGAAGATAAGATGTCCAACATATACGTGCTCATCTATCATGGATCTAATGTATGAATGTATCACACTCACGTACCTATGAAACATGTGTGTATATAGATTATATGTTATTAACTAACATAAAGTAAACAACATATTCAAAATCTAGTAAACATGTTAAGAGCTAAATATTTTTATATATTTTATTTATTTGAATGGTTTTTTATTTTCTTGAATATTTGATTATTTTGAATTTTGTATATGTAATATGTATGCAAATGCATAATTTTCATTATGATATTGAGGGGATTGCCCTCAAGTGTATCCAAGTGGTACACACATTTTCCCAACATGTCTATAACTACAAATGGGCCCAATCAATTTGTTTGTTTTTTTGTCTCTTTCCTCATTTGTATTTTTTTAATTTTATTTTACTACCAAATCACCAACATTAAACTCATGCAACTAAAATTTATTATTGTATACTTTCTTAACACAATCTTGATAAACTTATAGATGCTCAATAGTGTGTGTATTTTTCACTCAAATCTTCCAATTGATTTAATTTTTTTTCATGGTATTTTTTGTCTTAAATAAAAATCATTGAAAAAAACCTATAAATATGGTATTTTAATCTCAACTAGTAAAAATATATTTTTACCATAAACCAAATAATAAGGTGTGGCTCGAGTAGGTGTACAAACACTAGTATGGCATTCCCATAAGGCAAAAACCATATTCTAAATCCAATCTATATTATATCTTTCAACTATTTTTCCCAGTATCTTAACAATAGTATTGTTTATTGCTTCTATCTGACCATTAACTTGTAGGTAGTATGGTGTATTTAAGGTGTGTTTTATTTATTTAATTTTAATAAAAACACATAACAATTTTGTTCTTAATTGATGACCCATTATATGTAATAATATTTTAAGGTAAACCAATCTTGGAAATATTGTGTTATCAATAATCTGCATATCTCATCCCTAATAGTAAATTCAAGTAAAATTTTATCCACCCAATTGGTAAAATATTCAATGGATATAATAATGAATTTTTGGCCTCCTTCTGTTACTATATTTATTTACAATCAAATCAAATCCCCAAAGGGAAAATGGCCATGGTGAAAAAAATGGTTGTAACTCATGAGATGGTGCATGGTTTAAATTGTTGTATTTTTGACATTGGATAAATAACTTAGCTTGTTAGATATATTCATGTTCCATCATGGGAAAATAATAACCCTACCATAATAATTTATGGGACATTGATTTTCCATTGAAGTGTACCCACACTAACTATTTTTCATCTCTATAAGAGTGGTTCAAGTTTCTTTTTTATTTAGACATCAAAGAAATTTCCCATCAATACCTCTTTTGAATAAGGTGTCCCCAATAATAATATAAATAAGTTATTCATACTATAGTCTACACTTATAATTTTGAGTAAAATTATTTTGTATAAAGGCTCGATAAAAAAATTATATACATCACTATACCATTATGTATGTACAATATTGAATGTGATTGCAAGAACTGCTAAGGCATCCATTATGCCTAGTGTAATTAAAGGTTGACATAACTACCATATTGTAAAATTTATGTAATCATCATTAATATTCAAGGGTATTAAGGTTATTTCAGTAGTCATAGTATTATCATGATGATTATCCATAGATGGGATACTTTTAATAGTAAAAGTGTCAAATGTTTCTTTCAATTTATCTACCATTTCTTTGTATGGAATAAAATTCTCTTATTTTATTTGATAATGACTTTTAAATAGACTAAAAATAAACTAAGAGCCACCCTAAACTTGAATGTGCCTGACATGAAGGTTTCTTTTGAAATATACAAATGAATGATAAGGGCTTCATATTTTGTTATGCTATTGGTGCATGAAAAATCTAGTCGATAAGAAAATGGCATATATTCTCCCTCAAGATTACAAAAAATGATACATGCACGAACACCTATCACACATCTAGATATATAAAAAAACATATTTCCTATGTTTTTTGATACATGATAAGCTCCTACCTCATCATGAAAAATCTCAATCATTATAGAATGATTAGATAATGAAGTTATGGTTAGTTGATTTTTAATAACTTGAACTTTTACTAATTTTTGAGATATGAATTTTAAATCATTTTTTTTAGTTACATTTCCCATTTTTCTACTCTTCCTCTAGATGAGTTTTTTTCATGAGAAAATTTAATGGGTACTCTTTAATGATAACATGAATCTCTTTATTTAGCATGTAGTGTCCTAATTTTTATGTTGCAAAGACTAATGCCAAACATAGTTTATCCATTATAGTATATTTACATTCATAAGCGAATAATTAATGACTAATATAATAAATTTATCACTCTTTGTAATCATCATCATATTGTGCTAATAAGGCACCCAATGCCTCATGAATGGATTAAATATATGGAAGCAACTGTCTATCTGTTATTGGTGGCATAAACACTTATTGATTTGCCAAGTATTATTTAATTGTTTCAAAAATCTTTTGGCACATGTATTAACAAGGATATTTAGTATTTTTATTTAGTAAACATGTGAAAATATGGTTATATTAGCTAATTGAGTGATAAAATGTTAAATTTCCTAAATTCTATCTTGTAAACATCACAACTACTTTAAATTAGTTGGGGGAGGCATGCCAACAATGGATTTCTTTTTTATCAACCTAAATTATACCTTGTAAACATCACAACTACTTTAAATTAGTTGGGGGAGGCATGTCAACAATGGATTTTTTTAGATCAACCTAAATACCATGTTGATAAATAACATTTCCCAATTTTTTTCTATAGGATACACCAAAAACACACTTTTTTGGATTTAATTACACATTAAACTTTCTAAAACATTCAAATATGAATCTTAAATATGTAGCATGATATTTTCGGTACTTTGATTTCGATAATAGATCATTGACATAATATTGAATAGTCTTATAAATAAAATCATGAAAATATGTCATTAACCTTTGATAAGTAGCTCCAACATTTGTTAGTCCAAAAGGAATAAAAGTATAATAAAAATTTCCCCATGTTGTGATGAATTTTGTCTTTTATTGATCTACAGGATTAAGCTTTATTTGATTATAACTAGAGAAACCATCTATGGATGAAATTGTCTCATAGGCAATGATAAAATAAATGATAATGGATATATTATGTAATGGAAAACCATATTTTTGTATATTGTTTATTTAGGTCATGAAAATATGTGAAACATTTAATGTGATCATTAGGCTTGGTGATAGTCATTATATTACAAACCCATTAAGAATGTGCAATCAATTTAATTAAGTTTGCATATAGAAGTCTTTGTATCTAATTTTTATAAGTAATGTTATATTTGGATTCATCTTATGAATATTTTTATTAACAAGTTTTTCATCTTGATATAGTAGTATTTTTTGTATTGCCATAGATGGATCAATGTTAGGCATATCAAAATAATCCCAAGCAAATACATCTAGATAATCATGTAAACCTTGTCGATAAGTTTTGCCTTCATCTTCCTACATCATTTCAACTAATAATATTTTTAAAGGATGACATTGTGTCCCATAATTATGTTTTATTATTTATTAATCAAGCACGGTGGATCTATTTGTGATAAATAGTGTAGTAGGTGTAGAATATTGGAATCGTCATTCTCACTAAAGTAAGCATGAGAAAAGATGGCATGATGAAATTTGATATTTTTATAGAAGGAAGGGATATCCTCATATGCCCCCAAATACTATTTTAATGGCTCATCACTAGAGAACTCATCTAGTGTTTGAATCTCTGTCAACATGCTCTCATCAATCAAATCAAGATTGCCAAGTTTTAGAGCAGAAATAGGTGGAGGGACATGCATGCATTTTGAGATAGCTTTTATAAAACATGGTTTGTTATTATTGTTTTATTTGTTAACAAAAAAAAAATATGAAAACCCAAAGCCTTGTCAATATATATATTATTTAATATGCAAAGAGGATGGGTTATAACTTTCTCATTTTTTCCTAATCCTTAACCTTTATGTCCATATTTAACAAATATTTGGAGATAAAATAAAAATTGTATAAATGTGGTATGTAATTATTCATTTAATGGAAAATCTCACAATTTTTTAAGGGATTTTTATCCATTTTACATGTGCAAATAAACCCTTGATGGATGAATTTTAAACATTCATGCAAAGTATATAAGACCACATACATCTCATGTATCTAGGGACATCTCAAAACTATGTTGTAATTTAAATCATTTGGCATAACTTGACTTAGAGTGGGTAAGGTATAAGGTCCCATAGTAATATTCAACTTTTATTTATCCCAATACCTTTCATGAGATGTCAAATCCATTGATACTCATACTTGAGGATTCCAAATTTTTGGCTTCAATTCCCTGTAATGAAAGGAAAGACATATTATAAATATCAAGTCCTGAACCATTATCCAAAAGTACCCTCTTAATTATATTATTGTGAATACATGATTGAATATATAAATGAAAAAAATAATCAATAATATGGTATGCTAATAAATTTTGTTTTCCAAAATAAATATAATGTTTTATCCATTTGATATAATTTAATACAGAGGCTACATATGGTGGCTCCAAAATTTTTGGCAAGAGTGTCATTTCTAATGCTTCCAATAAAATATATTTGTAGAGGCAATACTTGTGTAATATATAAAAGAGTTAAATATCATAAATGACATCATTGGATTTATTTTCTCTAGTATATATAGATTATACTTGTTTTATGCACTACATTTGACACTTCGTAGTAATAGGTAATAGCTCATGATAAACATTATGACAACGAGGGGTATGCATAAATACACTTATGTTAGGTTTATCATGTTTTTGAACCCTTTTAATTATGGTTTAGATTAATGTATCAATATATTAAATATAAAAAATAATGACTATCATGATGTAGTGTCCAAATGAGCAAAAACTAGACATATTCATTTTATTACATATAATTTATTCCTTTTAACTTGAAAGAAATATAATTTAAAAAATATATATTTTACAAATTTAAAAATTATAAAACCTTAGAAAAATCTAGTATTGAATATGAATAACTAGAGGTCGGGTTCACCAAATTTTTAACCTTTTTGGGGATTAAGGGTTGGATATTAGCCTTACAAATCAAGTAATTTACTCTTAAAAATAAGGTCAACTAATGAATTTAGATTCTATCGATATTATATTAATAAATATTAAATCTAAGTATATTTAAAATATAGAAATTAAAACATTCAATACTCTGGTAATATAAATATGAAGTAGAAATTGTACTTAGGTTATACTTTGATGTGTAGATAGACATGAGTAATATAGGTGCATAAGTAGACTAACTGATGATCCTAATCTAGTAATCAAATTTTGAATATTTGATTTTTATCACCATAAACACTTGCATCACACTATAGACACTTGTGTTAATGTTATTTATTGAGTTCCAACAAATTTTTATTATAAATAATATGCTCTCTTTCCTAAAACTTGCACCTGAGCTATCACATTTCATTTTTTTAATTCAGATCATGAACACGAGCTCTCAATATCAGGGTATAACTCAAATCATAGATCTACCTCTTAGGTATTGTCACCTTGACAAAAATGAATTAGTGGGCTCATGGAGTATAATTAACCTCAAATAAATCTCTATTAATGAGTGTTGCCTACATAGCCAATACTCCTAAGAGGGTTTCAAACATATGTAGTTCTTTCTTATGTGTGGGCTTATGTGTGAACAATAGTTTAGTATAATATATCTAAATGCATGTAGTGATATAGATTGTAACTTGAAATTTTTTTATCATGGAATAATATTTGAATGCTTCAAAAATGCAACATGACTACTCCTATGATCAATATCAAAATAAGAAAGAATATGGAAGAATAACCTAGTTGTGTAATTGATTTTCATTAGTGTAGTTGTATATGATTAAATCTAGATTTATATGTTAAACTAGTCTTAAAATACTAAAAAATATATCTCAAAGATCTAACATTCAATTCTTGATCTTCCTTGCAGATGAAAGGCTCATGTTTTCCATCTCACTAGGCCTAAATTATTATCTTAAAAGTCTGGTCTTGATATTATAATTACCTAGAACACTTGTATCCTATAGTATGCTTAAATTATGATATATCATTGGCTATTAGTTATAAATCTCTACCAACCTTATGTCTTCTTGGATAATTATGTTTAGACTTGGAAAATAGTGTAAATGTTACTATCTATGCTCTAACATAAGTGTATGTGCCTTGAAAACACTCAAAATTTTAAATACTTTGATATGTACAAGTTAACATGTTTAATTTCATTAACCCTTATGTGAGAAACTTTTCAAAATAGGTGGTATAATTATAGGTTAAATCCAACTCATTATTTATTTATAAATAACCTATCAATTTATACTACACTACAAAAAATCAATTTCATAACTAAGTTATTATACACTATGCTTTCATATTTTCATACCAATCATAGGAGAAATCGTATTACAGTTCTAAAACATTAAAAGAGAATCCCATGAGAAATATTTTTCAAGTTACAAACTATATCACTATATGCACTTACATATATCATCATACACCATTGGTCACACACAAGCCCACACTAGGGGATAACTACATATGTCTAAGGCTCTCTTTAGAGAATTAAATATGTAGGCAATGCTCATTGATAGAGGGGTATTTGAGGTTAGTTTAAATTCATGATACAAATAACTCATTTTTGGTAAGGTGACAAGACCTAAGAGGAAGATCTAGGGTTTGATCTATATTTATGATATTGAGAGAATGTGTCCACAATATAAACAAACAATCCAAAAGGAGACAAAAAAATATAGAAAGGCCCAAGTGGATGTTTTAGGAAATATCACATATTTTATATAGGACAAATGTGCTTAAACATGGATAGTAGCATTAATGCAAGTGTCTACAAGGTGATGCATGCATTCAAGCTAACAAAAATCAAATATTAAAAATCTAACAACTGGATCAAAATCTTCAGATAATCTATTTCTACACCTGCAATACTTATATCTACCTGTAGATTAGGCTATAATCTAAGTATAAATTCTCCTTCATATTCATATTATTATAATATTGATTTGCTTACTTTCAATTTTTGGCATATTCTTAGATTTAGTATTTCTTGTCAGAATGTTAGTATAATATAAATTCATTAATTGGTCATTTTTTTAGAGTATCTTACTCTCTCTTCCAACCCTTATTTCAAAAAAGTGTTAAACATTTGGTGAACCTTAACTTTCAATATTTATTATTTCAAGCCTAATTTTATTTAAGATTTTTTAGCCTCCTAGGGTTTCATATATCTTTGATTATTTTTCAAATTTAATATTTTAAATTGGTCACATCTTTGTCTTCATTTGTAAAAATGGAAAATATTCATAACAAATATTTTTTTGAAATCGATTATAAAGAAGCATTAATCGATCATATAAATATAAATAAAAAATTATTTGATGTATTTTTATAAGTTACATGAGATGAAATTAGTAAACATACTAAGGTTAGTGCATCCACATCCAATAATGGTGAACCTTTTGATGGTCCTACTATTGATACAACCTCCATGGGAGCCATTACTAATTCAACTCAATTATTAGTTTCAATGCCTAAATTAACACAAGTGGTGTTTTCATCCCCTTTGGTGACTTCTAAAATCTCAAATAAAACTCCCAATGGGTCTATTTTTCAAACTATTTTACAAGTTATTCAATATTTGGAGGCTAAGATTACCAAAATTGAGGAAAGTTCTATGAAATCAACTCATGTTATTGATTCGCAATGTGTATTATGTAATCCTCTTTCACTTGAGATATATTTACACCCCTTTCTAAATGGTTTTTTAGCACCTAATTTCATACTTTATGATGTTAAGGGTGATCTTGAAAAACATCTTTGATATTCATATGTTGCATCTCTTGATTATGCTTCTAATGAAAAATGTTTAATGAAATTATTTACAAGAAGTCTAAAGGAATATGCTTTGACATGGTTACATGATTTAAAAATATAACTTAGAAGATCATTCAATCATTTGGTGGATCAAATTTTAGCACAGTTTTCAATCAACATTATTAATAATATATCATATACACAAATTTATATGATCAAGCAAGGAACAAATGAGACTATTAATGAATATGTCCTAATGTATAAGACAATTTTGACCAAAATGACAAATCCAATGGTAGATAAAGATATTAAATATATATTTAAGAAAATTTTGCTTGTTCCATTACATGAGTCTATTATTTTAAATATTTAAATTTTTTGATCACTTATGCACCATTGTTCAAGATAGAGAAATGAAACTTATTTAATTAAACAATTTTAAGTATGTAGAAAACACACTGACTATATCCAACACAAAGTTTCATATCAAACCAATATATAAGATAAAAACTACTAAGGCTAAAACTAAAGAAACCACCAAAGTTAATACAGTCTCACATCAACCTAATCAATTCATATTATCAAATCCATTTAAGATAAAATCTACATGATTGACCAAGTATCTATCTTTTATACTTCTAAATCTAGTGGAGTGTCATCTCATATCTCTCCCTCCTCATATGGTGGTTGATATTTACCCAAATGATATTATACAAATTCTTATTATGACTACCACTAATATGTGAGATGTTCTACAGATAAACATTTCAAATTGAAGCACAAGAAAGATATTATTTATAGTGACCTTTAATTATTCTCCAATGGGTTTAGGATCATAATTAATGATCATAAAAATAAAAATATATTAAACAACCCATTACAAGATCATTCTAAGGAAACACTAGAAGTGCAAATGGAATATTATGCACATCCTCCTCCACCACATTATGGGAACCCATTATATGGGATTATTGGTAAACTTATATGTGAGATACCTCCCATGGTTCAAATCCCTTCTATTTCATTTTATGATAGTGAGATTGTGTATGATGACTCAGATCTTCATTCCTTATTTATCAGGACACATATTTATCATAAACATATACATAGTGTTATGATTAATAATAGTTCTAGTGAGAATGTATGTACTATGACATTACTCACACATTTGGGATACATGTAAGATTATTTATTCCTTTCGACCAAATAGGTTAAATTATTAAATGGAAAGACACAACAAGTTTTTGGTGAGATTGATTTAACTCTACAAACTGGTCTAACACATGTGACCACAAAAGTCTTAGTTAGGCCACAAATGAGAGTCTTTGATATTTTATTGGGAAGACCTTGGATTCATAATCTCCACATAGTACCTTCCATAGTGCATGGTTTTCTTAAGTGTATTCATGCCAACAAGGTAATTATAGTTTTAGGAATTTAATATGAATATCCTTTACAATGGGAAAATATTTTTTGCATGACATCTAATTATACAACTCACTAAGGTTAATCATGATAAAATGGGTAATAAACATGTAATATACTTTCCTAGGTGATCGATACTTGAGATACCATTGCATCATAGATTTATAGTGGACTCTTTGAGGTCCTCATTTATACCTAATTGGCATATCTAGTTATGTACATCATAACACCATGTTTAGAAAAGGGTAAAAATGCCCAATATTAAACCAAGGAAATATTAGAGCATTAAAATATGTGTTCAAAGAACCACTACACATTATACTAATACTTAATTACCACATAATCATATGAGGTTTACATAGGAAATTATAGATTTTCCAATTCTAGATTTAGCATATATGCATGATCCTTGGAAACATGACCAATTTACTATACCATTTTTAGAGTATAGAGCACCCTATGAGAATACCTTAGATGGGATCATTAGATAACACTCTCTTATAAAAAAAATAAAAAAATAAAAAAAAAACAAATATCAAACAAAATACAAAAACATTCAAATAAATAAAAAATACAAAAATATTTAGCATTTCACATGTTTAATAGATTTTATATATGTTTTTTACTTTGTGTTAGTATATATCATATCATCTATATACACACATGTTTCATAGGTACTTGAATTTTATACATGCATACATTTGATCCATGATACATGGCCATGAAAATGTTGGACCTTTCCTCTTCTCATAGGACACACTATGTTGGGGGATTCTTGCCTCTATATGATCATGATTGTCACATGTTATATTATTTTATGATCATTTATATGATCACATTTATAATATATATTAATAATTACACATTCTTATACTCATGTTATTATCTTATATAGTGTAGTTTAAATGTTATTATACATGACATTTAATAACATATATATGCAATGACTAGTATGATATGATTATGCTAGTTTCTTTTATTTCATTTAATTCATATATTCACATAAATTACTTGAGGGTACTTATTGTATGATTATTTGTCTTACTTGTGGAACATTTGAACATGTTCCTTGATTTTTGGCCATAGTGCCCTAAGTGTTTATTATTTCTTTGGTGTGTGAACATTTTCTTATGTCTTATGCTCGAGTTTGTAGCATTTGAACACACCCATTGTTTTTGGTCCCCTTAGACCCCTATTTGCATGGAATTTAGTACTCTTGTATGTGTTCTTTATTGTTTGTTGATATTTTTACTTCTAGAAATTTCCATGATTCATATCATGCATCTTAAGGCTTATTATGTATCCATAATTTAAGATTCATTGATATATATACTTCAACATGATACCACTATAATATTCTTTTCTACATGATTCACACATATATAACATATTTATCTTATCCTTTTGAGATAAGGTTATTATCACTTTTTCATTTCCCATCACCTCAAAATAGGGGAATATAATTGGGGAAATGTCATCGAGACATGAATCCAAACACATAAAATTGACATAATTTGATTTAGCTTACATAATTAATGTATACACTTTGGACATAATTTTATACATTTGGAATAGATATGAGATAAAGGTTTTCAAAATTTTAATACATATTATACACATTTTATAGAACACAGGTTATATTTTGACAAATGCTTCAGATTGAGACACATTCGAGGTGCATATGCCATGAAAATACAACAAATCACATATACATTTTTGGATTATACATACATTTGTAAACCAAACTACTAATATGCAACATTTTAGCTTTTATCTACAAAGAAAATTGGCTTATTTGATTAGTGATATCGATATTCAATTCCCTCAATGGACTTGGAACTATTTTTTATTATTTCAATTTGATATCATTACACCATTTGACTTGGGCAAGATTGGCTAGATTATGATAAACATAAACTGTGTAATTGAGATCTAAATATCTTAATGGACTTGGCACAACTCACCCTTTTACACTGGATAAGGGGTATGATCACCCTCAAATTACCCTTTCCACATCTCCAAGGTTCAGTTATGAACCTCATTCTAATGTTTTATCTAGTAAACATCATTATGAAATCAAATTATAAAGGGGCAACATGGTTGCATCAACACACATGTGTACTCCTTCCTTTATCTCTTTATCTTAATTCAATTTCAATTATTCATTTTTATATTATATGCACTAATTAAACCTATAACATGATATTAATTATAGTTGATACACATATAACAAATTGAAACAAAGCTCAAGAAAAGTAATATGTGTTTTACACACCATGATACACATTTATTTCCTTTAACATAATAATTTCATCATTATGCATTACTATATTCAATGGGTATGGAAATATAGATGCTTAAATCTAGATTTATGTATTAAACTAGTCTTTAAAACTTGATAAATATTTTTTTATGTTAGTAGATGCTCATTTATTCACTTTATATTGTAAGAAACCCACAACAGTAGGTAGGGGCCGAATGGCTATGGCTTCACTATTATGACTCAAAATTATTACACTCTTTTTATAGTCTATCAAGTTTACTTATTTTTCTTTTGTAAAACCAAGGATCAAATATATTGAACTCACTCTGAGTTATAAGCCCAAGAAAACATTCCAAACAAATTTGTTATCTTTGTTACCTGAGCATAAGATTAACTACATCCATTCTCATGAAGATGCCAAATTTATACATTTTGGTCTTATTAGGATACATATTACTTCATTGATCCCTGTAAATATTAAACCTATTTTATATTTAGTCCTATGTGATAGACACAAAGTCAATTTTAAGCATGCCTGTCAATTATCTAGCCTTGGCTGACTTAACGATAAAGTTATTTGTTTTGAGTTTTGTCCTAACCTCTCTATCACAGTCTGCGATGAAGGTTGTAAAGAAGTAAAGTTTGGATCATTAGATTATTGGGGTTTATTTACTTCCCTATTTGGTTTAGATAAATTAATTATTCTTGAAGATAATACCAATAGTGTTTGCCATAGGATTTCTAATTCTATTATAGAATTTAATAGTCAATTGCCTTCCATAGATACTAAAATTAAAGCCTTAGAAGATAGCTTAGACTGGCTAGTAAAGCAAGATCAGGAAGCTTCCAATGAAGCATAATCCTCCTTTTTATCATATAAGGTTGATTTTGGTTCAAAATTTAAACCTCATAAAAGAAATTAGAATCCTAATACTTCCTTCATGCAAAGGACATAGATCCCATTACACCCATGGTATCTAAATATTGATGACACCCTAAATCCACTCAATGAAATCTTAGCTTGGTATAATTCAATGAGAGTAATTATAGTAGTATCCCATTTAGATCCTCTTACTACTACAGTATTTGCATCAAAATTCTTTTGGGGTATTGTAACCCTATGGTGGGATTCTATGACAGAGTAAGAACATAACCAAAGGGTTCAAAACCAGATCCTCCTTCTACTATAGTCTTTGCATCAAAATTATTTTGGGGTATTGTAACCCTATGGTGGGATTCTATGATAGAGAAAGAATAGAACTAAAGGGTTCATAACTAGCCTAATCCTTTAGCCACATTATTTCATTTATTGATTAATGAGTTTGCACCTCCAGTTGGTAATCAGGAACTAGAATCAATAAAATGGTTGCTCAAGATGGAGCTCTATGACTTAAAATAGCTTGATGATTTTGTAAAGCAATTCTATGAGTTAGCTTATGACAGTAAAACTTTTAGTTTTGCTAAGATAAAATTGAAATTCTTGCATGTTCTCCCTTATAATCTAATTGATAAAGTGATTACAAACATTGATCTCAAAGGCTTAACAATTGAAGATCTATCTCTTTCAGATACTATTTATTTTGCTAAATAATAGGTCATGCAGTTAGTATCTAATACAAAAACTATCCAAAAGCTCACTAAGCATCAAGCATCTCAAATCACTCCTATTTTTCCTGAAACAACACCATTTGGCTGTCGCCCATTTGTACAAACTTGAAAGCAACAAAAGTAGTACCACAAGAACGTATCCTTCAAGCACCACTCTTTTCCACACAAAAATTATTATGCTTCTCCTCACCACTTTATTAAAGATTGAAACTCTCCTCGTCTACAATCTCAAATGTCTATTTTCTATATTTGTCACAAACCTGGCCACATTGCTCCCCAATGTCACTACAAAAACCCTGTTGTCAAAGTTGTTTTCACCTCTAGTGCAGTAGTGTAGTGGGATATCATTGACAAAGATGAATATCTTTACCTACAAGATGACATATATGAACCAATTCTAGATGATCTCCCCAAATAAGACTTTGATGAAGATGCTAATGCTCTCAAATCATTAGCCAATGATTTGGAGTAACCACTCTACAACATGCAGCAACCATGGCATCATGATAATTCTAGTCTTTCTTTTGAAGCATATGGATGATTGTCTAAACATCATGATGAAGTATCAAAATGAGATACTAGGCCCAGAACTAGAAGCAGCCAAAGAGGATGAACTAACTCTAGAAGAAGGCAGCCCTTCATGTCGAGAATGTTGCCTACCATGCAAAGGCCTTCTCATCGACCTCTACAATTTTAGAGTTCTTTCAAGCCTAGTGATTCCTGGATTAAGAATAAATTCACTAGCAGAGAGCCCCTAAAAGAAACCCCTTCACCATAGATCGAACCAAAATGGGAGGTACTTTTACCCACAGAGCATAGTGAAGAAGATGAGGTAGATGATGCTTTCTATTTTGATCAAGACTATTGTCTACAAAAAGGTGAATGCAATAATCTCCAAAAAGAAGAAGAAAGAGAAAAAATAGAAGTAGAAGAAATCTACCATGAACATATATCAATTCCAGCTCTATCAAGACAAAAAATGGTATGTATAAGTATCCCTCTATTATAGATACCACAACCAGCCTATTTGACACAACTAATAAATGGAAAGTTTTCATAATTCATAACTATAGAAATAAATGGCAGACTATTAGATGCATAGATAGATATAGGTGCTTCTCTCTCATTTGTAGAATTACAAATCATCCATGACTGGAAGACATTAGATGAAACACTGGCTTATAAGAGTCTACATGTCCAAGGGAATAGTTTTATATGTAACATGTATATACATTAGCAATCCCTTAGAATCCAAGATAAAATCTTCCATTGTGACTTTTTTCTTTAAATAAAATTCCTGTAGATATTCTTTTAGGTGGTGCCTTCATAGATAGATACTCACCCTATGGATCGACTAAAAAAAGTGTCATGTTCACCATAGATAATGAAAGACTATGGATTCCTCAACTTATCTATGCAACTGAGCAATTCCCAAGCTCTATGGCCCAAATACCTAAACTAGTAATTTTTGTTAAAATCCAAGCTATATGAGAAAATATTAGAGCCACTATCTGTTCTGATAACCCTCAGTAGTTTTGGTCAAAATCTATGTTTGAGATGGACATCAAGCTTATCGAATGAAAGCATATGAAAATTGGGAAGAAAATCCCAATACCAACGTAGGATTACAATGATATGGAAACAAAAATAAAAGATTTACATGCTAATGGCTTCATAGAAAAATCAACATCCTTTTATTATTGTTTTGCCTTCATGGTCAATAAGTACTCAAAACAAAAAAGAGGTAAGAAAATGATGGTTATAAATTATAGACCATTAAACACCATTACCCATCCTTTTTCATATCCTATACCAGATAAATATATCTATTGGAGAAAGTTGTAGCATGTAAATACTTCTAATTTGATTGTAAATCAAGCTTTTATCAGATAAGGGTCAAAGAAGCTGACAAAGAAAAAATAGCATTCAACTACCCCTTCAACGATTTTTAGTGGACTATTATGCCATTCAGCTTAATGAATGCCCCAACATTCTACCAAGCTCATATGGATAACATTTTCAAAGGAACTTCTAACTTCTTGTGTGTATATATTTATGATATACTAATCCTCAGTAATTCTCTTACTGATCATTACTCCTATCTCATAAAAATTTTAGAGCTCGCAGAAGCTGTAGGAATAGTTTTGTCTGATACAAAGATTTAACTTTGTAAAATAGAATGCAATTTCCTTGGGATGATAATCCAAGATTCAAAACTACAAATCCAGCTACATATTAAAGAAAAGGTTATCAATTTTCTAGAAAAGCTCGACAAACTGAAGCTTTAAGCATTTTTGGGATTATTAAATTATTTGAATAGCTTTTATCCTAACTCTGGTGAAGACATGTTCATTCTCAAAGAACTTATCCAAAATAAAAAAACATTCCAATGGAAGGATGAACACATAGTTGCTATCCAAAAGATTAAATCTAAAGTAGAGTCTCTTTTAGAACTTCATATCCCAAAATCAGATCAATTTCTGGTTTATATTGATTCCTCCGATAGTGCATGGAGAGTACTTGTTTGTATATATGAAAATAAATAATTTATGTGTGAATTCTCTAGTGGAATATTCAGTACAGATTTTTTTAAGTGGATTTCTTCTGACAAAGAGATTTACGCTATCAAAAAATGGCTAGAGAAGTTTATGTTAAAAATTCTTCATCTGCCACATTTTGTTGTAAAAACTGACTGTACTAGATTTCTGACCTTTAGAGAAAAAGATCATGGTTATAAAGATGGTCGTGGTATATATATTATATGGTAGACTTTATTTAATCAATTTAACTTATTTTTAGAACATCTAAAAGGCATTGATAATGTAACGATAGACTAGCTCAGTAGAAATCCACCTACGACTCTAATGCATCAACCCAATCCTAGTTTCAATCTAACCAAAATTTATAACCAAGGATTTGCATTTTTTAATATTCTCATCCAAGAAAAAATCCTTAGAGAAGGGTTACATCTAAGGTATACATGGATTTATTATGCAGAAGGTCAAGATCTGTAGATGTCTTTAGTAGCTTTTATTCAAAAAAATTATCATCAAAATACTAGTGTAATCATTATAGAAAGGGTAAATAGTGAATTCTTATTTTACCAGTTTACTAAACTATTGAAATGTCCTTTCTACACATGGCTGATAAAAATTAGTTCTACACATAATGAACACCTCTATAGGTGGATAACTAGATATGGTCCACACTATATCCATGAAGAAGAGAACCATGATCAAGACACTATGGTACATATGATCATCTAATGATAGCTAGAATGGGAATCATATTTCTATATCAACCCTCACTACCATGCATGTGAAGCTGGACCCCAACACTAGCATCTTTCTAGTACATTCCAACTAAGGTGTCTCTTTCAGCCAATAAGTGAAGATGACTTTCTTATTGAAGTGAAAGCAATGTTGTACCTACCAAGCTAAACATCCTCATCTAGCACATCCAATAGTATATCACTGTAGATTACTTTTATGTTTTAAATCATGATGGGACAGACACTACCTTGGCAAAGATTCCAAGCAGGACCCCCAATTGCTATAAATAAGACTCTTCTCTTTGTATTCATCATTGAAAATTTTCTAAGCTTTAGAAATCTAGTAGCCTATTCAAGTGTATGCTCTTATCTTGCCCTTTTGAAGGAACCTAAGAATTAAAAACTTGATAGACTATAAAAAGAGTGTAATAATTTTGAGTTATAATAGTGAAGCCATAGCCATTCGGCCCCTACCTACTATGCGGGTTTCTTACAAAAGAAAGTGGATAAAGGAGTGTCTATTGACGTAAAAATATTGGTATCAGATCCTCTATTTTCAAGATCTATAAGATTTTATTTTCTATTCAAGACCTTTAAGTTTCCTTTCTTTAATAAATTCTTTGAGAAAATTATTGCATCGAGTCCCTAGCCATTTATTAATTTGTCATAGGCCCTTTTTTCTCTAAAAAAGTCATTTTTCTGTCCAAAATTTTCTCGCTCTCTAGAAACTTAATCTCTCATAATGGAATTTGGAAAGTCCCAAATGTCTTCTATAGTAGAGATCCTTAATGAATCTGAAATGGAAGGAACGTATGAATTACTTCCTTTTATCCCTAAACAATTATACTTAAGGATCTACCCTTTAGTTTTTAATATTATTTGTAGATGAAAGGCTCACATTTGTCATCACACTAGTCCTTAATTTTTATCATATAGCTTGACCCTATTATTATGATTAACCATATGACCTATATGCCATGGCATGTTTAAATTATGATATAAATCTTTCACTATTAGCTAAAAAACTCCAAAAAATGTCTATCTTCTTAGACAGTTGCATAGCATCAACATTGTTCTCCCTACTCCAATGTAAGTGTTTGTGTCTTCTAAACACCCAAAATTTAAATTATTTTAATATGTTTGTGTTGGAATATTTTATTTCATTAACCCTTACATAATAAACTTTTAAAAATAAGTGGTATAAATACAAGTAAAATCCAAATCATTGCTCTTTTATAAAGCACCACTCAAGTTTATACTACACTACTAAAAATTGATTGCACAACTAAGTTAGTTTTCCATATTCTTTACTATTTTCATATCAATCATAGGAGATGACATGCTATAGGTTTGAATAATTTAAAGAGAATTTAATGAATTCTTTTTTGTCAAGTTACAAGATATATCACTAAATATACTTAGATATATCACACCACACCATTGTTCACACAAATACACAGATATGGGAGAACCACATATGTATGAGGCCATCTTAAAATTATTAGCTAAGTAGGAAATGCTCACTGAGAAAGGGGTATTTTATGTTAGTTCAACTTTGTGAGACTAGTAAACCATTTTTGGCCATGTGACAAGACCTATGAGGGGGATCTAGGGTTTGATTTATATTTATGATATTGAGATCCTGTGTGCATGATTTGAAAAAATAATTTGAAAGGTGATAGATTCCCAAAAATGCCCAAGTATAAGTTTTAGGAAACATCTTATATTACATATAGGATAGATATGTTGAAACTCAAGAAGTAGTATTGATGAAAGTGTTCACATGGAAACACAAAGATTTATGCTAATAGAAAGTAAATATTCAAAATCTAATGACTAGATTAGAATCTTCAAATAGTCTTTTTCTATAGCTACATTACTCGGATATAGATATGCATCATTGTATAAGGTAAGTAAAATTTCTCCTTCATATTTGTTTAATTAGATTATCAATTTTTTTACTTTATATGTTTGGCATATTCTTAGATTTATTATTTCTTATCAAAATATTAGTACAATCTAAATTCATTAATTTGCCTACTTTTAGAGTAATTTAATCCTTGTTTGATCAGAATGCTCTCCTGCTACCCTTAATTCCAAAAAGGGTTAAATAGTAATAAAAGCTTAAGAGGTTCTTGCTATATGATTAATGTATTGGATTTAACTTATATTTATACCACCTCTTATGAAATGTTTCTCATATAAGGGTTAATGAAATAAAATAGGCTAACCCATACATATCTAAATATTTTCAAATTTGAGTGTTTATAAGGCCAAGACACATGCATTAGAACCTAGATAATAGTGTCAATGATATTGTCTAAGCCCTAACACAATTTTACATGAAGATAAAAGGTTGATAGAGATATGTAACTAACAATTAAGGATATATATCATAATTTAAGCATGTGCCAGGGTACAAGTGGTCTGTGTAATCAAAATAACAATTTTAGACTATAAGATAAGCATTTAGGCATAGTGAGATGGTGATCACGAGCCTTTTGGCTACATGGAAGGTCAAGAACTGAAGTGTAGATCCTTGAGTGATATTTATCTTGTATGTAAGACTAGTTTAAAATATAAATCCATATTTAAATATCTACATGTATGTCATAACATGGAATATAATATATCCTTATATGTTGGTGCTTTCTTTAATAGCTCTAGAATAGAAATTTTAACTAGAGTATTATGTAGATGGTTAATGAGATCATACCCAGTGGGTTGAGAAACTTTCCTTAGAGGAGGTAGAGAAGAAACATTATGAGTAACAGAATTGGATTATGGAGATAAAGGTGGTTGCCCTCTTCTAGTTTGAATAACATAAACATTAAAATCTAGTATGAGGTATATATGAATAATTGGAATGGATTGATGAATAGAATTAGGTTGAGGGTGAGGAGGGGGAATAATAAAATATTGTGCACATGTTCTTTGATGCCTAGTTATGATATGAAGTAACTTAGATTAGATATTATAACAATAAGTATTGGTAATAGAAGATGACACATGTTGTTTTTGTCCACAAGGGGTAAACTCTTCTTTGCATCCATACCTTTTATTTCAATATTATCTTAAATTTACATGTACTATTTCCCTCAGATGATGATAAAAATATTTTGTGATGATGGTCATTGTTAAGGAGAATTATTAGAGGAGGTAATATCACAAGAATAAGAATAAAAGAGTGTTTGAGGGCCTATTTTATAGATTTTATCCTGTCGATTTGATTGATGTTTTATCCATACTCTAACGTAGTGAATAAAATGTTGAAATGGAATACAAAATGCAATAATGAATTTCATAATCATGTGTAACATATGCAAAAATAATCAATCATTGAGCCAATTATGTATAAAATACAAGAATGAATAAAAGAAGTTAATGATTATGAATACAATACAATAAAATTCAAGGTATAAAGGTGATATAGGTAAGGGTTTGAATGATTGTGTGGGTTCTCAAATATACATGTTGATTCATTTATTATTTTTGCCCTAATGTTTTAGAGCACTAACTACGTAGGCAAAATCATACCTATATCCCACTAACCTTGTTTCCACAAGTACAATGAGAGTAATTTACATGGGCAATATGATCCTCTTAAATTCACTACATATTAAATGGCCAAAAAACACTTCATATGGTATAAATAAGGGATCCTAGGAATTTTTGATATACCATGAGGTATATGGAAACTAAATTTTATGTTTAGTAATGTATTATCGCTATGAGTATTAGGGTAAACCCATCACACCTTGATGTTTATAAAATTGATCACCACATATCCCATAATGATAGTCACTAAGGGGTTTTAAAACTATCAAAACATGGCTTATAAAAACAAACACAAACAAATAGAAAATAAATAAACATAAAATAGAAATATTTTTGTGTATTCAACAAATTTCAACCCAAGGCTGAAAGAAACCTTTTGTCTCTGATGTTATCCAAGGTATCAAGGAAACTTCTTTAGTGTCAAATTAAATTCAAGGTCATATAGAATTATCTCATTTTGTATTAGATGTATATCCAATTTTGAAGGATATTTTATTTTAACATCAAGAATTTATATAAATTTAAAGGAAATCTGAAGACAAAATTCAAGAAAACAAAAAACAATGTTCTAAACATTGTAGTTTCACCAGGTTATTTAATATATTTTTAATTAAATGAATCAAAGTAATATATTTAAACTATTTAAATGGATATACATAAAATATATAGATCTAGAAGTAAAATATAGAATTTAAAGAATTGAAATTTTCCTAAATATAGTAAATTAATCAATATATATTCAGACCTCCCTTAAACAAATATTATGTTGATTGTGCAATTTGAATATGATTGAAAAGTCTCTAAGAAGATCTGTGTACTATGTTGTCTATGAAATCAAAAAATTATATTGTGTTAGGACAAGGCCACACTAAGAGGGAAAGGTTTCACTATGGTTATTTGTCTACCATAGCCATGTCCTAGATGCTTTTTCTACCAATTTTTCAATTTAGGTTTGTGCACTTGTCTATAAGGGTTTACTAATTTCTTGAATGTGTCAATTTTTTGTGCATAGAAATGTAAAATAAAGAACTATAGATCTTAAAAAATAAACATCATAAAGATACAATTCTAAAATTGGTGAATTTGGTTACAGTAATAGATTAACTACCCTTAAAAAACCCCATGCAATCTGAGTGTTACCTACATAGCCCACAAGGTCCTCGGGATGATGTATTTATCTCTCCTATAGTGAGTGTGTGAATTTTTCCTTTTGATATATGAATGCAACTAGATAGATTAATTTGCTTTCTTGATAATGAATTCCTTGA
Organism: Torreya grandis; assembly: GCA_037957365.1. Taxonomy (NCBI): domain Eukaryota; kingdom Viridiplantae; phylum Streptophyta; class Pinopsida; order Cupressales; family Taxaceae; genus Torreya; species Torreya grandis. Next base: position 1,102,898 of record JARHVA010004213.1, read on the forward strand.
CATGTAATAAAATATATTTAGACTTTGCTAATAACTATTAGAATGTTTTAGAATTGAAATTGGGAAGAATAATTCTTTGTTTCTCAGTGTGAGGTATAATTACCAAGTGATTGATAAATGTGTTTGGAAAAGCCTTAATGTTCTTATATAGGGGAATCTTTAGAATATTTTTAAAAATTGACCTTGAGAAAATCATGGGATGGGTTATTGTCAATTTATTAAATTTAAAATATTATAATTGAGGTGTAAGGGACAAGACCACACTAATGGACAAGGCCATAGTGTGGCCCTACTCAACATAGCATGGTTATGTCCTAAAAGGATAGATACTATTATAAAATATATGAAATATGATTATAATTATATTAGGGTTGTATAAATGATAGCTTTTAGAGTAGTGTATTCTCCCGTAGAAATTGTGAATGAACAAAGTGATAAATATATTAAGGTAAGGATGTTAAAACACTAGAAAGAACTTAATATTATATTTTTGTGTCTATAGTTGCATAATAAGGTTGTTGATCCAATGGGTGAAACCAAGAACCACTCCACCTCTACCACTAGAATTAGAGGATTGACAAAACCACATTTTTCCAAACTTTTTTGAGTGAAAATGCAAGTCTTACACTCGTAACCTTAACCTCCCAAAGAAAAATAAATTCAGTGTGATAGATATCAATAATATTTTTAAGCTGAAATTTGTATTCAAGGATTAAAAAACCCCTCACATTCCAATAAAATATTTTACACTTCATTTAGAGATAAAAACATAGTCTCCTTTTTCTATAGTCAAGGCTAAGAACTAGTTATTGAGAGAAACTAATTTATTAGCGACTAAATTAGAGGTGAATTCCCCAATATTTATTGGTAAGTGACAACACTAACATAAAAAAAAATCAGTTTATATACATAGTTAATTTGGAATTCCAATCCTGTATTACAACCTTTAGACTCCATAGTAGTATGATTAACAACTACTATTTTTGGCCATGTGTTTTAAATAAACCCTTTCAATATTTTCCATATGTCAATGTGCTCAGTAATTTGTAAATTTGCTTTTGAAAGTCAATATTATTTAAAAATTTATAAGTTATTAGATATTTTAGTGTTGATAATGCTATGACTTGATATATACTAACCCTACCAAACTAAATAAATACACACATGTAGCCCACACATGCTCAGTGCATAAGAATGTTTATCCATTTTTAGCTACATATATTGTTATTCAAGATCATTTAAGACCTATCCTTAGCATTATATTTATTTTTCTATCAAATTTACTTATCAAATCTAGCTTGTCTAAATAATATTTTGAAACTCTATTGAGTCAAGTGATAAAGATGTGTAGAGTAAATGAAATGGTTTTAATTACATCCAAGAGACTATATAAACTAAAATTTTACATGATGCAACACTTCCAATACAATCTAATGATGATCTAATGACTTCTTTTTTATGCTCCATAGGGAACTCTCTAGATCTATCCCTTCCCCATGATTCCCTTCTCCTCATTTGACCCCTTTCAGTCGCCTTCATTTTGACCTTCCCACCTTATTTTTGTCTTATCTCATAAATAAACCATGGGTGACAAAGCCACCACCTTATGTGATGTAACTGCACCTCTATTTTACAAAATTGCCCCTTAATTTGCACAACCATTGTGGTAGTTATGAAATATAGGAGGCAATTTTGACATAAAAGGGTGGTTTTGAATTAAATTAGTGGTGGTTATATAATTCTTATCAAAGGTTATATCATCTTAAATTATGGTTTTAAAACCACACCTACATAGAGTAGTGGTTCTATCACAATGGAAATGCCTTCAAAAATTAGGTCTCATAACTATGAATTTCATGTGTTTTACACAACTAGCTTCACGATTCTTATTTTATCACCTTGTGTTCACCTTCAATTAATCCCAACTCAATCACTCTCATAATTTTAGTCTTATTCAACTCCTCTCAAGTTAAACTCACCACCAAACTTAGTGGAACTATTCCATGTAAACTCCATTCTCTTCCTACAATAAGGTTAATTTTGGCCTAATTTCAAATATATAAACTTATATTAGAAGTTGATATTAAGAAGATTTTGTAGCCACATCCTTGTTATAATTGGTATATTATTCAACCTCTATTATTTTTGAGTTGACTACATAGCCACAAGTGAAGAAGTGTTCTTGGTGAAATTAACTAAGACTTTTCAAGCCAAGACATTAGCCAACCTTAGTTTAGATGCTCTTTGTTTATGGATTATGTATCTGACTTTTCATCTTGTCCTATATTTTGTGTATCCTCTAGCTAGAGAGTTTATAAAATCTATTCAAGAGGATAGAGAGCTAGCATGCTAAGGATTCTCCTATCAATACACTATATGCACTTCAATTGATTTATTCCATAATCAGGTTGGAGTTTCTTTTAATTTTCAGCATTTTTTTAATTTATTAGATTAATTTAAAATGTCTTGTTATTATGATTACATTATCTCTACATAAAAAATTAAAATAATCAAATTTTATAGTGAAATAGGTTAATTTATTTTGATTTATCTTTGCTACAAAAAACATAGTTATCTTTGGTTTATGTTTGCATTTCAATAGATTAGTTTCCTTTCAAATCATAAATACACCTAGTCAATCATTTTGAAAAGGACATTAACAAATATCTAGTTCTATCCAACACAAATTTTCTTTTAATATCTAAGTATTTTGCATTCTAAACAACCATTTGACAAACATAAGAAACATAGATAACCATAGTTACATGCTCAAGAGTGGTAAATTGTTAGTCCTATTTATTTTAAGTAGTTAAAAAGCATTGTTATTTTCCTCTATTAAATTATAAAATTACAATTTTCATCTCTTGTCCCTATTTTATAAATCAATTCAAAAAGTTTTTTTATGGTAAATTAAAAAGGATGAAAAGCTAGCCTGGTTTCTTTATGAACAAGAAATTTTATAGAAAGTGTTTTGTTGTTATTTTTATAGATCAGATCTCTTCTCACATTTCTTACATATGTAGATCGAATCCATATATTTATCTCATTTCATACCAAATAAAAAAAATATAGTCATTTAGATTTCATGTAAGTAGAACTAAGAAAATTTTGGATTTCACATAATATCATAGTCTCTTTCTATTTATCCTCGTATGCATTATAAATTGGATAAGGGATAAAAAAAAAAAACATTTTATTTTAGTTTTTCTTTTTTTCACATTCAACACTTTATTTTTAGTAAGAAAATATTCATTGGTTAAAAGCTAGGAAAGCCCAAAAACAAAACAAAAATAGTGTTAAAATCCTTACTATTACATGCAAGCCATACCAAAAGCCTTACTAATATATGAAAGAAACCTTATCTCACATAATACTTTTCCATATACACAAGCATCTTATACCAAGACTTTATTCAACATTCCATCAAGCACACTTTCCCTAGCTCTCACCTAGTATCTTTGGGATGAACCTTCTTGAGACATCAGGTCTTATCCATCATGTTTTATTTCCTAGATTTAGATCACCTAGTCTCACCATCATCACATCTATGACATTATCACCAAGTTGAGATGTGAGTTATTTTGATCCACTCTAATTTCCCACCTCATTGTAGAGTCCTTAGGCACCTTAAAAGAGAAAAAACACATCCATGAACACCTATCATTATTCTTCCACAAAATAGGAGATGTCAATACAACATCATATAAGTTTAGTCACCCATCCATCCCATATTATTCTCCTCAAATCTATCTTTTTCTTATATAATTCACTCTTAGTATATGGCATTGAACAAGAAGAGTCAACCCAATAGAGTAGATCTTCTCCCATAAGTCATTCAACCTAATTTCCTTCATTTTCCTAGTCTTAGCATTGACTAACAACTCTACCTTCTTTTGATATCAAATACTGAAGGCCTTGGATATATGTTTACATAAATATTGATGCTATCAATGATCACCATAATGTTGTTGAGGTATTTTATTTCCATCACCAAAACCCATTTCCACCACCTATTCCAAATCTTATTCCACTCAATATTAAACCAAACCCCTAGCCCATCCATTATAGCAAATACTTTGGATAGACCTTAGGGAGTAGAGTGCACATATTAGCATGTTCTAATTTACATTAATATAAATTGGTGAACTCAATGTGAAGACTTTATCCTTCATGTATCCCTTTCTTCCTTTTCTCAATTTTCTCTTCTCCATCTCCCTTCCTTCCTTTTATTCTACAAGTATCCATATATCCTGATAATATATTTGAATAGGATGTTAATAAATTTCTTAGCCTATAGGGCTATTGGAAAAGTGAACTTAGCTATAACAAACCTTCTTTTATGAATTGGAATAACCCAACCTTTGACACCAAGTTAGAATACCAATCCTATTACTCTCTTCCCAAAACTCAAACAAGGAGTATGGTTGAAATCCAAAATATACATGACATATATGAAATCATAAGTAGCCATACTAACTCCAACACTATGACCCTTACAAGTGGAGGTATGGCCACTCATCACATAGGCACAAGGCCATATATTAGTTTGTAGAGCCTAGATGTAGAAAGAATTACCAAATATAATCACTACTTAGGAATGATCTATCATTTAAAGGATGAGAACAACCACATGCAAGATGTTTCACATCCTCATAGTAGAAAACAAGATGCCTTCAACCTACCAATGACTACTAATAAAAACACTCCTAGAGAAGGCCCTTCATGTATCCTTATTTAACACATTTTCTCATTTTATATTAGAGACCCATGGGTCTAATACCAACACTAATACAAAAAATCTCATTAAAACCCTAGTGGGATGCATTTATGATCTAGAAAATGATCAAAAACCCCTTGCACCAACTCATCCCATTCAAACAAAAACTCACTTAACATAAAAAGAACAAACCTACATGCCACCACTATTGTAAGAGAAAGTACCATCATAAAAACATATCTCTCACCAACCCCTTAGAGATATTCTCACTCATGGGGTCCCCAACCCTAATATATGAAAAATGTAGTTGCCCTACCAAGTACCTTTTCAGACTCTAATAGGGTGTGTATTTATATATGCTCTACCACTAAATAATAATGTAGTAATAAATAATCCACTATCTCCACACTTTCAATCCATGCAAATCTCATATATAACCACCCTCCATAAATGGGGTATGTCTCACCCTATACAACATTGGGATAATTGTAAAATACTTATGTAACACCACAATAAGTGATTTACACTTTACCATAACAATATATGATGCCTCATGTGTTTTACAATTTACCTCCATAATTTCACATGTATTGAAAATCCACTCAACCATATAATTATTCATTTTCCTACTCCAAACCACCCTATCAAGTTTCTTCCACACCTCCTAGTGGTTATTAGGCAAACCCATATATTTCCCCACCTCCTCAATCAAGTCTCACCTTGATGAAGATAGACTTTAAAAACATGGGAAACTACATTGAATACTTCAAGGAGCCACTCAACATGAACATACGAGGAGTCCTTCTTCCATGACCCCTACCATATCTTCCTAATTCAAAGGGCAAGGGGATCCAAATGCACATGTAAAATCCTATGCTATTTCCATTAGAGATATCCTACCTTGGGATGGGGTTGTAGCAAATATATTTCCCAAGACTTTGAAGGGGATAACACTTGATTAGAACTACCATTTTCTTGAGAGATACATACATTCTTTCTATCAACCTATGGGTAAGTTAGTTAGGGCATTTGACATGAACAAACTTTTAAAGACTAGCATACAATATTTTTTGTATATCAATCAAGAATAAAATGAATTAGCTACCCATTTCATCATGATATGGTTGTAAGTATTGTAATCCTCTACCAATGCAATTCACATGGGCTGATGAGAATTATGTGATATTTTCCTCCATTACCCCAATAAAGAAAAAAAGGAAAGACATCTATAAGTTCACATATTGATCATATAAAGAGTACCTCAATATCACATTACACATTAATCAGGAAACCATCGATAATGGTTGATGGACCTATGGGATCGATGGGAATATCATCACTTTGATACAAAATAATAGGGGATCTCAAAATGTAAAACCAAACCCAAACAATGTCAATAACCAAGGTCTTAAGATATTAAACCATGATAAGAATGCTATCACTAATGACATCATCGATCAAACTAATAAACAAAACCTTATAAATAATGGTCAATATCCACCTATAAATAATTCTAACAATGCTAATAACATCAGGGTTAGGAACTAAAGCCCCACTCTTAGCATTACTAAGGTTGATTTCAACCAATTATCACCTCATAACATGAAATATCAAAACCAAAACCAAAACAAATACAAATAAAGTGAATGGTACCCACAATTCTTGAACCAACATTACTATCGATAGAATAATCAATAGGGATTTTTACAACAAGTGAAAAACATGCAACCTAGGGATTATGACCATGGTTTATTATGTCTTACATAGATTCATAAGACATGACACTGTAAGATATCAATAATATAAAAAATTCATACAAATAATCTTAGAGGATTAGAGGAAAATATTTGTGGATATGTTCCTAGGAAGTGTGCATGTAAGCCTTTATAATATGTCATATTACTCCTTAGAACCAGAACTTACAAATCTATCACAACTATTTTCCAAACCATAAAACATGCATTATTCAAGAAAAAAATAGGTAAATTTCAATGCCACCTCATTAAACATAACCAATCTATGGTGTCAAACAATCATGATGCTTAAGCCTCTACTTTTGGGGTGGAAAACACCGATGTGTCTCCTCAGTTAGGGGTCTAAGGTAAAACCAAGATGATAGGAGTAATAAATTTAGAGGTTGAAGAGGAAGTAGACATTTTGGATCATATTATAAGGGATAAACCTATGGCTAGACCCAATATACACATGGTTGAAATATCATAAAACCAAGATACTTTACCCAATGACTGCTCCCTTCTACACATGATCAGTGGACCCTACACTATGATACGGCCAAGTGTCACCTAGGTGTTGGGGTACGAGTCATTATTATTTACCCTAAGGGGTAAGTTATACCCTTTGAGTTAAAACTAGACTTTGAGTTCACAACTAATGGACTCAAATATGAGGCTTTCCTACTTTTTATACTCATCGCAAAGTGCCTAGGCATATAAAACTTAAGAATCTAGGGAGATTCACAACTAGTGGTAAATTAAGTTTCAAAAGACTAATAAATCAAATCCTAACACCTCCATTTTTACAAAACTATTGTCCAAAAGGTTTTCAAGTGATTTAATTTCATCTACATCAAAATAGTCCGTAGAGAAAGAAACCAACTTGTTGACTCTATGGTTTATTTGTATTCATGTTTTTTCCCCCATATAATGATCCCAAAATTAGATTTTATAGTCTCGATTAGGATGGAGACTCTCATAATGATTCTAATGACTAAACAATCATCCATGTTAGATTAAACAAGGGCCCCTTTTCCTAGATTTAGTTGATAATTATGAGTCTATCCTCAAATTCCTATAGGCCTATAATGGCATCCCCTTATTCCACCATAAAGGGGCTTATCAGTTTTATATTATCTTAAATCAACCCTAAAAATTGAGTTTAATGAGTAATAATTCTATGTGGAGGATTATATATCCTCTGATGATGAGCAAAACATTTTCAACACCAAGGGTGAAGACCCAAACCTACCCCCATCTCCTAACGTATTATAAGAGGGAAACACATCCCTCATTAATAAAATTATCAACATTAATATCAAAATGGAATTCAATCCTATAATCCTCAATCTAGGGTCTTCACTCTCTAAAAAAGAGGTAGAGGACTATAAACAACTCCTCACAAAGCTTTCTAATGACTTTTCCTTCTCATACATTGACATAATAGGCATCAATCCTGATGTAGTCATCCATATTCTAGTTAAGATACATGATGTGAATCCCATCACGAAAAAAATTAGACCCATAAAACTTAAGGTCACATTAATGGTAAAGGATGAACTCATAAATATCTTAAAAGTTAGTTTTATTAAGCTTGATGATAGCTCCAATTAGATGTCTAAATTCATCCCCATTCTCAAAAAGAATGGAAAGATCAGAATGTGCATAAACTTTTAGGACATCAATAAATCATCCCCAAAATATTACTTCCCTCTCCCATCCATTGATTTCATTATTGATGCTAGTACAAGGTAAAAACTACTATCACTCATGGATGGCTTTTTAGGATACAACCAAATTTTCATCTCTCACAAAGACCAAATTAATGCCTCATTCACTACACCTTAGGGAAAATTTTATTATATTGTAATGCCTTTTAGCTAAAAAACATGGGGTTAATATATCAAAAGGACATGACCCACATTTTCCATGACCTCATCCATAAAATAATAGAGGTCTACATAGATGACCTACTAGGAAAATCAAGGCAATGTGAAGACCATTTAGAAGTGTTATGAATCATCTCCACATGGTTGAATGAATATAGAGTCAATCATTATCCAAAGAAGTGTGTGCTTGGAGTCACTAGTGGAAAACTCATGGGGTACATTATCTCCCAATGTGGGATCTCTATTGACCCTATTAATATATAAGCAATCCTAGAGCTGAACCTTCCCGTAAATGAATCTAACATTGGGACACTCTTAGTGAGTTTGGGAGCTATTTGATGATTCATCCATGACCTCACCTATGTTTTTCACCCCATCAACCTACTCAAAAATAAAAGTGACCTAACTTGGAAAAGAATTGTCAAGAGGTGTTCTAAGTAGTAAAATGCTTCATTATGTTCCCTCCTACACTCATGGAACCTAAGCTAGATAGTCATTTGATAATTTATATAAGACAAATTGAAGTATCCCTTGCATGTATGCTAGCTTAATAATATGACACCGATAAATAACGTGTGATCTATTTCATCGGTTGAACCCTTATCGATTATGAAAAATAATATACTTAGGCATAAAAATAATGATTGGAAATAGTATTGATTTCCAAGTGGCTACAATACTATATGCTTAATAAATAAATGAGATTTGTCATAATATCTCAAGCCCTATGGACTTTCATAATTACCTAGTCCATCAAACTTACCCTAAATGTGCCAATTCATAACATAAGATATGGATTCATGTTATCACATCCAAGTACCTTATCTTAGACACATTCTTTTATCATAAATCATTTGATGGTATGTTCTTTTGATGTGGAAACCAAGAGGAGTCATAAAATTTCCTTTTTCACTATCACAGTGGTGTGTGCAGTGGACACTTTGGTGGCCACATAACCACTCAAAAACTACATAGGATGAGATATTTTTGGCCCACTCTATAACACAACATTGTTAATTATGTACATAAATGTGAGAAGTGTCAGTATTTTTTACATGAGATACATGTTCCCCTAAGGCATTATAACCAATTCTCACTCCATGGCCCTTTTTTACATGTTATAACTATTGGATGAGCATTAGAACACTACCACAAACAATCACATATATTTTGTTGACAACCTATGTGGATAATACAACAAAAACATACATGATCACCCAATATATGTTGGGGACCTTGTCCTTAGGCTTGACAGTTGGATTGACAAAAAGTAAGGAAAGGGTTATAAATTTAGATCCAATTGGTTTGGCCCTTGCTTAGTAACCCAAGATCTCAACAATGGAGCTTATCAATTATGAACTTTAGAGGGTGAAGAGTTTAGTGTGTTTTTAAACTCTTCACATCTTAAACATTTCTATATCTATTTCTATCATATCACCCCATTTTCAACTACATTGCATTTTAATATGTCACATATCCACCAACATAGTACATGTGTTTTTTTATAATTATTTGGTTGGTTAGTTTACAAAATACAAAAACTTTCAAAATTAAGTACATCAACTTTACCCATTCTCACATGTCATTATCACTTTATATAGTATGCATTATCAAAATAAGTATGTAACATTAGTTTTAACCTTAGTTATTATGAGTAAAGTGAGCCTAATCCTTACATCTTATTGCACAACCTAGAAAAATGATGGTGTGCAGTGGAGTCTATAAACTTGTTTGTGATAGAGCCCCCCTTTACATTGCCTTTGAAAAATAAAAGCATTGGCACACTTGAAATAAAATAACTGCACCTAACTACCTTGGTCCTAAGTGATGAGCCCTCACATATTACTAGTTGTATGGGGCCAAGATTTGGGGGTGAAGACCTTAAAAAAATAGAGAGACACTCCTATAAAAACTAAAAACTTATGCAAGTAAAAAAGTCAAAATTTCATATCTCTCACCATTTCTAACCTTTGGTGTTGAGATCTTACATCTTAATAGTTGAATGGGGTGGGTTAACATTAGGGATAGATGCCCTTACTCTCTTATATCTAGTGTTTGGTGATGAACACATGTGTCTTCCTGGTCACATGAGACTAAGTGTAGATGGTCACAAAGAAAAGTAAAATCTCAATGCAGAAGCACTATTAGATCAAAAAGTGTCCAAGTAAAAATTTCTTTAAAAGAATATTGTCTGTGTTTACATTTAAGTAAGGTAACCTTTTACCATTTAACAATTCTATTAGGGTAATTTATCTCTAGATGAAGCCAATTAATTTAGTATTTCATAAGTGTGAAAATAATTACATAAACCCATTTACTCAGAAGGATTAGGTCATCTTCCTTTTTCTTGTGAAATTTTGAGTTATGATTCACCCTACATCTATTATATTTTTTCCATTTAATCCCTTGTTATGAATTGAAAGTAATATGTTTCATGAACAAAAAAATTAAGTATCCATTTTCAAGATAAATCTTAGCATAGTTATGTAAATCCATCATAGTAAGGCATTTCCATATATTTTGTTTCCACATATACATAAGCATTTTTCCCATAAGAAACATATCAAAAAAATGATACACATATGCAAACATCATCGCATACCTAGTCCTCTAGAATGTATAAACTAAGAGACTAGTATAAAAATGAAAGAGTTACATCACATAATGATCAATGAGAGATATGCCAAAAGATCCATATATGTGTGTTTGTGTGTACACACACACACACATACGCATATATATATATATATATATATATATATATATATATATATATATATATATATATATATATATATATATATATGCATACATACATATACATACATACATATATCATGTGAGATATCAAATTTATAAAATAAAGATGTATAATACAAACACCTCCATAGAGGTCCAATGCACCTCAAGGCATCTAAAAAATAATCATCATATACATATGTATGGCTAAAACTTCTATGATAAAAGATTTGAGGGTTTATCCTCCTCCTCTATGATTGAGTTGAGATGGAAGAGCATCCAAAGCTAAGGTTTTGATGACGTTTCATGCCCATGAACCCCTCTGAAGTTCTCCCTATCTATAAATTAGTGTTTGAGAGGATGGTCCTTTCCTAAACCTCCCTTTGATACATTCTTCCCTATCCTATGACTGGAGGCTCTACCACCTCTTCTTTCCACCATGGTATCTACCAAAGCTTCCACTCTCCTCACCTTGGCTAATAGAGTTTCATTCTCTATCCTTAAAGCTATCATCATCACCAAAGCATGGTACACTAGGGAAAAAACATTTATATAGTACCCAATCCCTATAGGAAGCCCAAGATCTACCAATAGTTGGTTTCACATATTAACAATTTTCAACTAAAATAGGTTGATTAAAGTGTCCCAAATCATCCTCCTCTATACACCCATAGTGTCTGCAATTATAAGGACATAAGATAGGATCAGATATATATGACATGGGAAAATCCAATGAATTTAAGAAAATATATAAATGAGTAGAAGAAATCATATTGTTAGTTGTATAAATAAATGAATAAAGTCAATAATTTACCTACATCTCCTTCCTAATACTTAATATTAGAGTCATACTCTATAGCCTCCTCCTCATTTATGTCCATATCTTCCTCTATATTAACATTCTACTAGGTCTCACCCTATCCCTCTCCTATTTTTTTTATATTTTTGTGTATGGTATAATTGTGGTCATGGTGGAAATAATGGTGGTGGTGGATCCATCATTTTTTTTCCAACTCCAACCTATCTTCCTCATCCTCCAGGTGTGAGCTAATTTGGTTAGGTGATAGGTACCCCTATCACTACTAGGTGTCATTAAAGTCACCTTAGCCTCTTATCTCTCTATTTACAAGTCCCCTATACATAAATATAGGTATGAGGAGGATGCCCATATAAGGCATACCAAACAATTGGAGTGATCAATCTACTTGGTGTGCCTCGACCTATAGTAATCTATCTTGAACCTATGTAACCCTAATGATTTCTAGAAGATAGACTCCCTCATTTCCCTATTGCCATAACATGACTTAGTAGGGTAGGGAAATAAAATATACTATTGTTAAATAACCCATAATTTGGGGTAAAGCACAAAAGGGCACCATGTATACCCATTTGATCACCCTAATATCCTCTAGTGCCCCAATTAACACCCCCTTCTGGTAGAGGATCATCCTATTATAAACCCAACCCATAATGATAGTTTGGTAGATAATATAAAGGGATGTCAGGGGAAACACATGGTATAAATTCTTCTAATTACATTCTACCATCACCTAGATCCAAACATAGTGATCCCCTCTCTCCTTTATATATCACATGATCAATAACTAGTTGTCAAAATTTTTATCATTATGCTTGTCCCCCATTAACTAGGAGGCAAAGATTCTAATGATGGCCTTCATAAGATTAGGTATTACTGATTACTCAACTTGAGAAATTCTCATCATGTATTTCTCACACATGTCAAGTGTATTGACATATCCAAAATGGTTTTCCAAACTACATGCCTCATGATGACTGTTATCATCATGACTAAACATTAATCACCTAATTATAGGAAGACTAGTGATTTTGTACACATTCACAAGAGTGATCATCCACTCTATCATGGATTGAGTAAAAATGATGGTGTTTTAGTCAGGGTCCCAATACCTCAATAAGTCACATAGCAATTGAATAGATCAGGGGTGATCCCCACCTATGTAATATGGAGTATCCTTGCTTGATCGATCAAGTCCAACTCATTAGCTATAAAAAACACTAAGACTTGAGGGAGATGCTCCTACTATTAGGATATGATCTATCAAATATAGGATGAATACAAATATTAAATAGACCCTACATCATTCAATCAATCAAGGAAATTGATCTCAAGTTAAATAAATAAAAAACATTAACATTCCTCTAAGTTTATATAATTGTCCCTACTTGTAGGTAGCAGTTGTGAAACCACCATAAGGAAATAACATAACCACCTTAGGTAGTTGAGTAACCACCTAAATACAATGATACCATAACTTCCTCATGATAATTATGACACTATTATAGTGGTTACGAACTAACATCCTATGAAGGGTAGTGGTTTTTCACCCTGAGTAGTGGTTCTATCAGCCATCTATGTCTTCTCTTAAAACCCACAAAACCCAAAAAAATCACATAAATTCTAATAAATTATTCAAATATTTAACTTACCCATTCAATAATGACCACAAAGCAAAAAAATTCAAATCTATTTGGATTTTAACTACATTTCAAATAAAATTTTCAAACTTGGGGCTAAAATGAAAAGTTAATATAAACCTACCTATTTATGCTTGATTATGGCTCCTGATGATACATTCACCATCCTTTCATTGATATCTTTTAGATGACTACTTCTATGCTCAAAAAAATCACCAACAATCCATAGCCCAAAAATCTTGCTCAAATCAAATGAATTATTTTTGGCAAGTTTTTTATTATATTGGGCCCCAAACTAGAAGGTTTTGATTCAAAAAAATTTCATTTTTAGCATAGTTTTATTTATTAGTGTTTATTCTAGTGTATATGAGTGTTATCTTTCCTAGATATTGCACGTTAATATTTTATCAATGAATTTCTTTATGACATTTCAATCTTGTGTATCACATTCTATAGTTTTGTAAGTACACATGGATAGACAAGAGATTTAGTCCCTTAACTAGATAGTCTAAGTAGTATGATATTCCTTCCATGTATATTAGGTACTCTTTCCATATTTTGATTACATAATATGTTTATATATTTCTCTTAAATTTAACTTAAATCTCATCCTCTATCTTCAAGTTGTGTGGAGTCTCAATAGTCTTTGCTCTTTTATTTAGGTAAGGAAATTATTTCTAATGTATCATTTCTTGTCCACATGCTTTACATGGGACTACACCTTGCCAATTCATGACAAAGCACTCTCCATAGGGGGAAATATATATGCACCAAAAATTTACATGGTGAGACACTTTTGATATAAATTTGTGTTAGAGGTACAATCATTGATAGGGGGGCGGTGAATCAATGATGTAATCAATTTAATTCCAATTTAAAAACTTTAAATTTTCAACCACTAAATCTAGGCATTCATGAAGCATATAAACTATTTATTGCAATGAACAAAGGAAACTATGCAAAATCAACAACAAATAACACATGGAATATCTGGGCAAGCCTCATTGGGGATAAAACCCACTCTAAAGCCTAAAAAAAAGTGGACTAAAATCCTATAAGTGATTTAAAAACAAGATACTTTAGTGAAGTACCCACTTCACAAGGAGCACCAACCCTTAGGCATGAACAAACACCCAATTGTCTTAGATGTTGAGCACCCACATAACACCTTATGATATCAACACCTCTAGAGCTCTGATTTACTTCTAATATGATGGATAAATAGTGATTATCAAGTCTATTCAACCCTTCACACTATCTCTCAAGACTTAACACACAATAAATACATCCAAAATAAACTTTTGGATCACTCTACACTTCTTTGCTCATCCTCAATATTCAACCCTACAAAAACACTATAATAACATCAAAAATATGACCTATAGGTCACACACATATTCCTCACTTTTATTTTATCTTCAATTCATCCACAAATCACTCTTACACTTCTCTTTTCTTTGCTTGTCAACTCTAGAAACCTTCTTTGTTTATGCCTTTTATAGAGCCTTCATGATTACCACCTTATTGGTTAGCCATAAGACATACCTTAAATATTAAGGATTATATCACAATTATAGTAGGATCAACATCATCCATATAATTTGACCATATATTTTTAGACCACTCTTAAGCATCAACACCTTTTAATTAGGTCTAAGATGCCCTTTTAGGTCCATGGAGACCTATTCATCCTTTTAACACCTCACTGAGCAAAACTAGGAAGAGAAGATCACTTTAAAGCACATAGGTCCTTGTTATATGAGCCCTAAGACAATATCAATCTATTACATTCATCACCATGCACCTATAAAAATGCAAAACCTATCAATCATTTTCCTTGTACATGAAAACACCATGAATGAACCAAAAGTCAACTTGTAAGCAATTATTATTATTATTGAAGATGGAATGGTCAAACCTCCAAAATCCATACAGATGATCCTTAGTGAGTCAAATATTCTCCAATAAATAATTATACTTGAAACATCTAAACTCCATCAATAAAAAATCAAACATCCTTCTCAGGTCACTTGCAGAAGGTCAAACCCTCAGTCAACTTTGGTCCACAATAAATGTAGTTGTATGACTAGTCAAACCTCCAAATCATTTTTCCTAGATTTCCTTTGAATTTATCTACCACTTTTAATTTTATAAAACCATAAAATTAATTAATCATAAAATTTTATATTTTAAAAAAGTAGGACTAGTTTTCCTTTGTAAACTCAAATATTTGAATTCCAACGGTCACTTTTCAATGCAAATTTGACTATGGAAACTAGTGAAATCTGCTTGGTAGACCAACTTTGAACCACCATAACTTTTTATATAAATTATATAATAAAAAATGTTATAAAACCCACGTGACCACTTTCTTTTGACACCTTCATATGTGTGAATGCTGGCATCATCAATTTGCTTACTCAAGAAGATCTACGAAGATGACTAAGATAACCTAGACCTTCACAAGACTAATATAATGAATTAATTTCAATTACATGATTAACCAAGGAAATATTTACCCCTCATATTACCCCTCAAACATGTTCAACACATCACCAACATCCATCACCTTGCCTAATCAAGAAAACACTGCAAGATCCATGCATGATCACTAAGACATACTTTGTCATTGAGAACCATGAATAAAAATCAACTAATGGATACTATTAGAGAAATTATGTATATAATTTAAAACACCTAAATAATATGACCCTTTTTCATTTATGTCAACACTTTTAAATGTTTTCAAATCCAACAACAAAATAATGCATATACTCTTTCTCCCTTTACAAACACTTTCTCCCTCTTTGACACATTGAAAAAATGGGATTACCTACTGATCTTGACGGCATATAAATGTTTTCAAAGACAAAATAATGAATTTATATCCTCTTATATATTATATAAACTCCCCTATTATTGTGCATACCAATCCTTATCATGACTACCTCAAGCCTGCTTATTGATAACCCTCCTCTTTGACTATGCACTGTCATATGGACAAGAAATGATAAATATGAAGAAAATAGGAGTTATAAAACCTTGAGAAAACTAAGATAGACTAAAAATAATTCACCTAAAATTTTTCACGCCTTGAGTACCTTTATACCATCTCTAACCATGAAGAAATTTCATAGTTGCCTTCAAAGTTTCTATAATAAGGCCACCCATAGAATGACGAGTGGTCATGCAATACCATTATAAATCATATATGATGCATAAATACAACTTATAAACATATTTATGGATAACCATACCTTTTTATTTTGAATAAAAAAACCAAAAATCACTCTTTTTCACACTAGCCTTGCCTAGAGGCCTAGTATCCCTACTTGAACCTTGAAGAGCCCATAACTATCTTTGTATGCACCCTCATGACTTGAAATTTCATATATGGAGTACAATCATATGACCCATTATTAATGATAATAATAATCATCCAAATATTCTTATGTAGCATATCTCCTTCACAAACTGACTTGCCAATTATCCCTTTATTTGTACAAAATCTCAACCATAGGTTAAACTATACACTTCCAGATGATTGTAAATAAATTTTGAGTACCCTTTTGGCCATTTCAATATATTAAGTAGCTTCATACTTCAAAACCTTTGGGAATGTCACCAACCTATATGGTGTAAAACCTAAGGCATAAAAAATAAATAGGGTCAACTTACCACCTTCTGATCAATGCCATCTTCTAAAACTTCTCTCAACCCTAGAGGTCAATAATACACACTTCTAGACCAATTTTTGAGGTTTTAATCCTTTGGGAACCTATAGAAACATGAAATGGTTTTTGACCTACTAGCCCTTAAGTAAGGACTGTCATACCCAAGAGCCTTCAAAAATATTCAACTTTCCCTCAAAAGATCTTCAAACCCTAAAAAAACTTAGATCACACATGTATGAGGTAAAAACACCTTTCTATGCTAGAAATTCATATTTATCTTTCAAAAATATTGATTTGTGACCTAGAACCAGTCAAACTATGCATACAAACCCTATGTATACCCATATTACTATGCCAAAACACCTTATAATGATGATGGGAGCCTTTGAAATATCATAAACACCTTTTAAAAATGGAAACATAAAATCCAATTGTATTTAACCATTGGTTAGATTCATAGACATTAAATGCATCAATTTGACATGATGTGCACACACTAGGCAGTGAATACTAAACAAAATGGTTAAATTAAACAAATGGTCAAGAATGAATATTTTGATCAATTGAGCACATATAAACCCACAGTACACTTGTATGATTCCTCTACAGACTCCATATCAACCTTTTTGGGTGAATATTTTGTCATCAACTAACTGATGACAAAATGGGTATATCAACCACAGCATAGGGAGATTTACACCACAAAAATTGTGAGTTTACCAAATCTGGATGACGTAAATCTCTCCTCTCATCAAGGGGAGGTTCCCTATGAATATTTATATGCTATATGTATATATAAGTAAGCAAAAAATAACACTCGGGGTAGTATAACATCATCCACCTCTCTTTTTTCAGAGGTGATGTCCAAAGAACAAGGAAGAGAAATCCTGGTCATTGGCCAACAACATTGCTCTTCTTTTAGGAATAATATCCAGCGTAGAGCAAAAAATCACCTGAAGTATGTAACAAAGTGCACAAGAAAACCCATGTAAGCACAAAGTCTTCCGTTGCCTCATTCACTGATTCAGAATATGCGTAACCGTAGAGTGAAACAAAACACAAAGTCTTTGCCTGAAACTACAAAGATAAAAGGATCACAAAGATAAAAGTAGCTCAAAGTCTCTCTTCTATCTTTTAGAAACATCCTCAGATAATGTCAACACACACACTTTGCTTATTAAACCAAACAAATAAGAGATTATCAGGAAAGAGGACATAAGAACTATTTCCTAAATAACACAGATCACTTCAACACAAAGTCTGAAATAAACCTACTTCTCATTCATTCAACAAAATATGATTTACAAATTGAGCACAAAGTCTCAAAAAGTGTCTCAATTTCAACAGAGTTTTTGCTTTCAATTATCAGAGATATTTTTACAAAAAAGGTCTCCAATATATATAGGGAGAAACCTTCAAAATTAAAAAGATATTAAAATATAAAAATATCTTAGTCAAATATGACTCATCTTTGACTTTGAGATATTTTTACAGATTTTTTACATGTAATTACACATTACAAAATTGTATGTGAAAATGTCCCAAGTCAATTACAAAGTGCATTTTGCGTAAAGCACAGAAGAACAGCTTCAATCTTTATTTCTAGTTTTCTTCATGGTCTTTGACTTCTTCAGAGAAACTTCAGTGATCTAGAAGTGTTAGGTTGTGGAGCTAAAAGCTTCACCGATGTAGACATGGAAGAGGTTGCTGAGTTCTAAGAATACTGGCATTGGTAGTGTAACCAACATCGGCCATCATCAGTGCAAAGGGCAACTGACATCGGTAGGAATCGACCGACGTCAGTCACCTCCAGACAGACAAGGACCGACATTGGTCGCCTGTGCGATTCCAAAACTACTAGTTCACGAATAGTTTGTTAATGAACCAGTTGTTTGCATGTTAAAGGCCAATTATAGTCTTGAGCTATGGATCTAATTATTGTAATTAGAGTTTCTAATTATTATAAGTCTAATTATTGTTTGCATGAGATCTATATAATAGACTCATGGGTTGTATTGTAATTTGGGGGCTAGTTTGAGAGAGCTTAGTTAGTTCCTTCAGATTGTGAAGTGAGCAAGGGTAGTTCCTCCTATTTCCACAGTAGTGCCAAGTGTGGGTGCTAGTTTGGAGAATCAGAAGGGTTCTTCATGTATGTATGATCTTGCTTGGCATGTGTGCAAGGCCATGTTTAGAGATCTACATGGTAAGTAAGATCATTGATTTGCAGAGGTTTGTGTGTGTTTGATCTAGATTTGCAAGTGTTGTAAAACCAGGTTGATTTGAAGGTGGCAGCAAGATCAGGGAGATCACAACACAATAGGTAGCAAGATTAGGAGAGATCTACTTGGAGTATGATGTGTACTCGGTCATAGAGCATAGAGGAAGGCAAGGTAGATCCTTACAATTATAGAGAAGTTCTACATGGTAAGTAAGATCATTTGAGTTACAGGTTGTTGCAAGTTCATGGGAGATCTACTTGGAGTGCATGGAGTACTCAGTTGTGAAGTGCGTGGATCACTTGTGTACTGGCAGTGTTGCTACTAACTGGTTGGAGGTGAACACTAACTCTGTGTTTGAGTTGTGTGTTGGGACCGTAATTGAGAGAGAACTCTTGAAGGTGAATTACTGGACAGTTGGTGTCAGAAGCCTATAAGGTGTGGAAGAGTGTGGCGTCTCTTCATTTTTAATTCTTTTCTGGAAGAGTATTAATACAATTGGGTATTGTCTCTCATATTCTATGTTATTTCTAAATTCTAGTTACTTGTGCATTCTGGTTAAATTCCATGTTTAGTTGCTTATACAAAGGTAATCAATTGTGTGCTTCTATATTTCCCAACAAGTGGTATCAGAGCTAAGGTTGCAGGGAGCAGGTTTGTGTTTGATTACAGGTTACTCATAGGGGTTTCTGTTTGAGTGGGAGTATAGCAATGGCAGAAGAAAGTACACTAAGAATGGAGGAATTAAAAAGCACAAATATTTAGTTACGGTGTTATGGAAAGAAAGAGCAGGTAAAGAAATATTGTTGGTTGGTTAAAGATCAACATGAAGGAACTGAATAAGTAGATGTTGTAGGTGTTGTTGCACAGGATGCTCTGGGATGTTCCTTGGATAAAGTAGAATCTTGGTTTAAAGATTCTATTGCCTCTTTTTATGCAGCGCCAAATAGAGTATTTTTCCATGTTAAGGTCTATGGAGACTTTGGAAAGATTTATTTAGGAGATGGTGAGCCTTGTCACATAGATGACAAAGGGGAAGTGAAGCTAAAATTGCAGACGGCCAACACATGGGTGTTGAAGGAGGTCATGCAAGTCCCAGTCTTGGAGATGAGGCTAATTTCTTCAGGAAAGTTGGGTGATGAGAGATGCACAGAAACTCTCACAGTGGATGCACTTGAATTAGGTGGTGGTAAGAAAGTAGGTATCCTTTATCTATCTACTTATATTACTGATTCACCTTCTATTTTAGAGATTTGGCTTTGTAGGCTTGGTCACATGTGTAAGAAGGGGATGCATGTTCTTAAGCGAAAGACAGATGTGTTTGACAAACTTAAGAACTGGAAAGCCTTGGTGTTTATGGAGGAGATGATGGATAGAGATCAGTGGATGGGACTAAGTAACTCTGAGTAGAGTAGTTTGGATAGGGTTTTTATCCAAAGAGAGCTTATGGGTAAAAATTCATCACTCACATGAGAACACAGGTACCAACATCGGTCAAGTGGAACTAGCATCGAATAGACAGGTGCCGATGTCAGTCATGTGTAGACCAGAGCTGGTGGTGTCGGGTAGGGTAAGATTGATGTCGATCATGAGGACTAACATCGGTGATAGGTAGACACCAACGTCAGTCAAGAAATCAGCGTCGGCAGTCAGGGTTAGTCACAGGGAACTTACGTCGATTAGATGCAGACTATGTGGTGACCGAGGTCAGTCACTGGAATGGATTTTGGGCAGACAACATGCTGTCAAGAAGTCTCAAACACCCATATGGAGGACTATAAGGGTAATTAAGCCTCAAATTTGTTGTTCCTCTTCTTTATACTCATTGTTTACTATAGAGCAGGAAGGATCCAGGAAACAGTGGGAACATGGCATGATTCAGGAATTGTAGAACCAAATGGGAGATTTGGTAGGGTTGCCATCTAGAAAGAAAGCACTGAAAGATGAATGGATACCTTAGTTAAAGAATAGAGAGAATGGACATGTGAGATGGAAGACCAGGTCATATGGTCTTGAGGAAGCTGCAAGATAGTGGTACAGGTTTGACAGGTGGATGACAAAGCATGGCTTTTGTTAATGTCATTGTAACCATTGTGTTTTTACTTTACCAGGTGGATGATGGTCATAACATTATCCTATTAATATATGTGGATGATGTACTTGTTTTAGGTGCATGCATATAAGGTTTTACTAAGCTAAAGGTAAAGTTAGTTCAGTGGTATGTCATGAAGAATATGAAGCAGTGAAATTCTTTGGCACGAGAGACATGGAAGATCACAGGTTGATTTTGTCTCCAGTGAGAGCTGATGTGAAGGAGGTGTTGGCGAGGTTCAAGATGTAAGACGCAAAACTAGAGCACACCAAGGGCTAAACAGTTAAGTGTCTGAAATCACATGAGGTCTTGTACTAGACTTGAGTTTTCCCAAGCAGTGGGAGCTGTCAGAGAGTTTGGGCCAATTCATGGAAGGAGCACTGGAAAGCATTTCAATGGATTCTCAAGTATTTGAGAGGGACCAGCAGCAGGTCGACATGCTATGTAGGGTCAAGGACTTCACTACATGGGTTTATAGGTTCAGATGTGGCAGGTTACTCAGATGATAGGGAGTGCACCACAGGGTTTGTGGTGGTTGGTCTTCAGGATTGATCTTGAAGAGGGATACAAGCCAAGAAATAGATTAGATGGGGTATAAGTAAAGGTACAGTGCAACTATTTATCTCCAAGTGGGAGATTGTTAGGTTGTGGAGCTAAAAGCTTCACTGATGTAGACATGGAAGAGGTTGCTAAGTTCTAGGAATACTAGCATCGGTAGTGTAACTGATGTCAGTCATCATCAGTGCAAAGGGTAATTGACATCGGTCACCTCCAGATAGACAGGGACCAACGTTGGTCACCTGTGTGGTTCCAGAACTGCTAGTTCACAAATAATTTGTTAACAAACCAGTTGTTTGCATGTTAAAGGCCAATTATAGTCTTGAGCTGTGGATCTAATTATTGTAATTGGAGTTTCTAATTATTTTAAGTCTAATTATTGTTTGCATGAGATCTATATAATAGACTCATGGGCTGTATTGTAATTTGAGGGCTAATTTGAGAGAGCTTAGTTAGTTCCTTCAGATTGTGAAGTGAGCAAGGGTAGTTCCTCCTAGTTCCATAGCAGTGCCAAGTGTGGGTGCTGGTTTGGAGAATCAGAAGGGTTCTTCATGTATGTATGATCTTGGTCGACAGGTGTGCAAGGCCATGTTTGGAGATCTGCATGGTAAGTAAGATCATTGATTTGCAGAGGTTTGTGTGTGTTTGATCTAGGTTTGCAGGTGTTGCAAAACCAAGTTGATTTATAGGTGGCAGCAAGATCAGGGAGATCACAACACAATAGGTAGCAAGATTAGGAGAGATCTACTTGGAGTACGGTGTGTACTCGGTCATAGAGCATAGAGGAAGGCAAGGTAGATCCTTCCAATTGTAGAGAAGTTCTACATGGTAAGTAAGATCATTTGAGTTGCAGGTTATTACAAGTTCATGGGAGATCTACTTGGAGTGTGTGGAGTACTTAGTTATGAAGTGCGTAGAGCACTTGTGTACTGGCAGTGCTGCTATTGACTAGTTGGAGGTGAACACCGACTCTGTGTTTGAGTTGTGTGTTGGGACCATAATTGAGAGAGAACTCTTGAAGGTGAATTACTAGACACTTGGTGTGGGAAGCCTGTAAGGTGTGGAAGAGTGTGGCGTCTCTTCATTTTTAATTCTTTTTTGGAAGAGTATTAATACAATTGGGTATTGTCTCTCATATTCTATGTTATTTCTGAATTTTAGTTACTTGTGTATTCTGGTTAAATTCTAGTTTAGTTGCTTATACAAAGGTAATCAATTGTGTGCTTCCATATTTCTCAACAAGAAGAACTTCTGTTGAAAGGATGCCGATGAAGAGGGATCCTTTAGAGAAACTACAGTATGAATCATGATTATGCAATAAGGGGGGAAGAAAGTAGCAATCTAGAAAAATTGCACATTTGATGGTCACGATCAAGGAAATGCACTTGAAAAGGCTAAGGTGAGAGCAGGTCGAAAAGCAGAAGAAAAGGGGAGCAGACACAGAAAATAAGAAAAATGAAAATTTCCCAGAGTTAGGAAAATTGAGGAAAAGGTATGTAGGGGCAGCAAAAATTGCCGCCCTTGCATATTTGAGAAGTTCATGTGCATAAGAGGCAAAAATTGCTGCCTGTGCATGTCAGGGAGAAAGTATGTTGGCGGCAAAAATTGCCACCGATGCATGTTGAAGAAGGTGAACGTGTAAGGGTGGCAAAAATCACTGCTCTTGCACCTGGATGAGAGGAAACGGGGATGCATCGGCGGCAAAATTTGCTACTCCTACATAGAAGAAACCAAAAGATGCAAGGGTGGCAAAAATTGCCACTCTTACATGATGGATGCAAACACTGCCTTTTCCATCAGGCACTTTTATTTTTAGTCAGGCTTTTCCTTTACTTTCTACTTTAACTTTGTCTCTTCCTACTATGATTTGAGCTATCAGGCTATCTTTCCAGCCAATTGCTTGGTTCTTCCCTTAAGTTTTGCACTCTATTTGAATTTATACAGATTTTCCTTTACTTTGAAATTTGATGTCTGAGGGGCCGTCGATGGTCACCAGCTGCTTGAACCAATGTGTTTGAACTAACCATTGAACCTGCTGCTGATGCTTGCCGATGGAAATTTCTGCTAGAACTAAGGCGATGAACTAATTTTTAAAATAACCAATTGTTAGAAGCTTGTTCTTTTGACTGATCTCGCCTGTAAAAGTTTTTTAACCTGTTGAACCTGCTAACTTCAAGCATGTTGAGTCCACAGAAACATATCTGTAGAGTCCGTAGATTTCTAAGAAAGCTTTTAAAAAAATGAAGAACCTGAATGCTCAGAACAATTTTTGAAAGTGGAAGAGAGGATTTTGATCTGTAGGTTGTCCCAAAAATGAGTGGTATTTTTCAGGGACAACATCTGGCTCCAGTTGGGGAACTTCCTTCTATTGCAAAAATTGAATGAAGGGAGTAGAATCTAGAATCTCCACTGCCTTGAAGTGTGCCATTGGGCTATGGAGTCATGCTACCCAAAAAGAAAGGCTCCAAAAATGAAAACAAAAGAAACAAAACAAAGCAAAAGACTATATAAATATACATATGTATAGGGGGACTCATTCGATACTTCAATAATTGAAGTACTTAAGACACTGCTCCCTGAGAAGCAGTGACAATGGCATTATATCTTGATAAACTAGCAAGAGGCCATTTTCTCCCCAAAATTGATGATGTGTGAGTGGAACTCTCCACCAAGAAACCAATTTCATGTGCATTCCCTTTTATTTTCTCCTCTTGCCCCACAGCAAGACTTATCTTTTGATCTGAAAACCATGAATCTTTGTTTTCTTGGAGAAGAGCTCCTTTTCCTAATCATGACGCATAACAACATGGTCAGCTACCATAATTGGTTGCTCTTCTAGTTCCATCCAACACCTGATTTGATTGTCCTCATTTGACACCTGCCACTGATTGGCACTATCAGGCCCACTTGTCATTGTTTCATCTAAACTAATTTTCTAGTTGGCATTCTCAAGGGCTTTAATAGGCTCTTCATGAACCTCTTCTATGGTCAGAAAATAATTACCCCTACCTGAGGACTCAAATAGAATTTGAGCCACAGGGGCTGATGTTTGGGTGACCACGTACTTTGCCTCTCTCTCAGGAAGCAACCTCTACATCATGCCTTTCACACGGATTCTTGCCTGGGATAAGTCCATGCTTAATTCCCCCCAACATCCTTGTAAAAGTTCTGTCCAAGCAGAATGCCATATGAGGCTGAGACGTCAGCTACCAGAACTGTCATCTTGATCCTCTTGTCAGGGAATGCTACAAATGCAAATTGGGCATCTTTGATTTGCCCCAATAGTGGTACTTGTTTGTTTTCCTTGGAGAAACATCTCCCAAAAGTTTTAGTCAATGTGAGACCAAGAGATTCTACCACTTTAGCAGGCATGATGTTGTTAGATGCACTAGAATCGATGATGCAGTTGCTCAGCTTGTGACCGTTTATTAACAAGGAAACATAGAAAGGTTCTATTTTCCCGAGAGCAACTGGAGGAGTCACGACAATATTATTCTAGGTGGATACATTCTTTGGGGGATCATGAATTACCCTCAAAATTTCTTATCATGCAGGGATGGTTGTACTTTTCACACATTCTGCCAACCTATCCAACTATTCAGGATGGGCTTGTAGAAATTCAACTTTAGACATTTGAATTTTAGTCTTTTTGACATGCTCAATTATGTCAAATGTCTAAATTAGACTAGGCACAGAGGATGGGAGTTCACTCTTTTGGTTTTTGGGAGGGGGAGGGCTGGTTTGTGAAGTTGAAGTAGAGGGTCCAGAGATGCTTGGGGTACGTACCTTTTCAATAGTCACCGGGTCCTTTGGTTGGAAGGGCAGAGTGGTTCCCCGCTTGGAAATTGAAACTACTAGCTGAGGTTGCTCCTCTATCTTCTCTTTATTAGCTTGTCAGGCTGACTATTTTTGGGACTGGGTGAATATGGCATATGATCCCTCAGCTGCATTCCCCTAGAATCTGGGTTCATCCTGATAATTTAGGTAACCAATGATGGAGTCACCAGCTAATTCTTCTTCCTAATCTTTGAAGAGATTAGCATCATCATGTTGGTCCAACTTAGGTTGGAAAGGGGAAGCGTGTTTCGTTTCTAGATCTCCAACCACTGAGTTGGTTGGAGGTGCTTCAAGGGTGAGGTTCCTTTATGGGGGAGGAAGACGATTTGGTTGCCCTTGATTCTTAGCAGCATTGCCTTGGTACGCTTGATTCTAAAATGTTTTCCTTGGCATATCTTGATTAGGAGAAGTAGACATAACTTGGGCCATTTGTCTCTTCAAAGATATCAGTTCATTTGTCAATTTCTACACCATAAGATCTGTAGTGCCTGTAGAAGAGCTTTCAATAGATGAAGAGAATCTATTTTTACTAGGGTATTTTTTGATCTTACCTGCCAGGATAAGATCATCCTCAATCTCAGTAGCCAAATTTTGAGCCAATGCAAGATCCATAGGGCCGGCTCACCTCAATAGGAAACTTACTTTGGGAAGCTGGGAGTTGATAAAAAAGTATTTAAGATTCTCTGGCGTGGGCTGAGCGACAGTTGGAAACTGGTTCTTTAATTTGTTGAATTTGGCTATGAAATCCCTCATGGGTTCCTGGGATTCTTTTTTCATCTATGTTAGCTGTGCTAACAAGGCATGTGCATCTTTAGCAAGTTTAAATCTAGCTTTAAATATGGACTTTAGGGTATTCTAGTTAGTTATAGTTTGAGCTTGAAGGTGGTAGAACCAATCCGCGATAGCGCCTTGAAGAGTTTCTACAAAAAGTCTCACTACTACATCCTCAAATTCCACATCGATTATGCCACATATTATGGAGAAAGCGGCAATATGCTCATCGGGATGAACCTTCCCGTCACCAAAAAACTTAAGAAATTTTTTCCTAGAACTACGAGGTAGTTCATGCAAGGGTGGGGTCAAATTAAGAGGACCAAAGGAATTGCCCCACGGGCCTTGAGCCATTATGATAGGGTGATTAAAAGGTGAAATAACAAATCTTGGTGGGGTGTTTTTAGGTAGGGCACTATTAATTGCAAGAAAAGAAGCTCTACCTTGTGTTGGTGACCCGATAAGGTCAGGAAGAAGACTTTTAGATCATTGGAGGAAAGGTGGTGGAGGAAACAGATCAAAATTACTTTGCTGCACCAACTCAAACATGGGGTCAAAAACACCCTTAGATCTTTATCTTCTTGTGTAGCATGGAGTTGCCAGATTTTAAATGAAAAAGGGACCAAAACTGCTAAATGCACATCTGTTCCACAGCGGAGTCACCAAAAACTATTGGGTGAATATTTTTTTGTCAACTAACTAATGACAAAATGGGTATATCAACCACAACATAGGGAGATTTACACCATGAAATGTGTGGGTTTACCAGATCTGGATGAGGTAAATCTCTCCTCTCATCAAGGGGAGGTTTGCTATGAATATTTATATGCTATATGTATATATAAGTAAGCAAAAAATAACACTCGGGGTAGTATAACAACATCCACCTCTCTTTTTTCAGAGGTGATGTCCAAGGAACAAGGGAGAGAAATCCTGATCATTGGCCAACAACATTCCTCTTCTTTTAGGAATGGTATCCAACATAGAGCAAAAAATCACCTGAATTATGTAACAAAGTGTACAAGGAAACCCACGTAAGCACAAAGTCTTTCATTGCCTCCTTCACTGATTCAAAATATGCGTAACCGTAGAGTGAAATAAAGCACAAAGTCTTTGCCTGAAACTACAAAGATAAAAGGATCACAAAGATAAAAGTAGCTCAAAGTCTCTCTTCTATCTTTTAGAAACATCCTCAGATAATGTCAACACACACACTTTGCTTATTAAACCAAACAAATAAGAGATTATGAGGAAAGATGACATAATAACTATTTCCTAAATAACATAGATCACTTCAATACAAAGTCTGAAATAAACCCGCTTCTCATTCATTCAACAAAATATGATTTACAAATTGAGCACAAAGTCTCAAAAAGTGTCTCAATTTTGGCAGAGTTTTTGCTTTCAATTATCAGAGATATTTTTACAAAAGAGGTCTCCACTATATATAGGGAGAAACCTTCAAAATTAAAAAGATATTAAAATATAAAAATATCTTAGTCAAAGATGACTCATCTTTGACTTTGAGATATTTTTACAGATTTTTTACATGTAATTATAGATTACAAAATTTCATGTGAAAATGTCCCAAGTCAATTACAAAGTGCATTTTGAATAAAGCACGGAAGAACAGCTTCAATCTTTATTTCTAGTTTTCTTCATGGTCTTCAACTTCTTCAGAGAAACTTCAGTGATCTGGAAGAACTTTTGTTGAAAGGACACCGATGAAGAGCGATCCTTTAGAGAAACTACAACATGAATCATGATTGTGTAATAAGGGGGGAAGAAAGTAGCAATCTAGAAAAATTGCACATTTGATGGTCACGATCAGGGAAATGCGCTTGAAAAGGCTGAGATGAGAGCAGGTCAAAAAGTGAAAGAAAAGGGGAGCAGACGCGGAAAATAGAAAAAATGAAAATTTCCCAGAGTTAGGAAAATTAGGGAGAAGGTATGTAGGGGTAGCAAAAATTTCTGCCCTTGCATATTTGAGAAGTTCATGTGCATAAGCGGCAAAAATTGCCACCTGTGCATGTCAGGAAGAAAGTATGTCGACGAAAAAAATTGCCGCTGATGCATGTTGAAGAAGGTGAACGTGTAAGGGCAGAAAAAATCACCACTCTTACACCTGGATGAGAGGAAATAGGGATGCATGGGTGGCAAAATTTGCCACTCCTGCATAGAAGAAACCAAAAGATGCAAGGGCAGCAAAAATTGCTGCTCTTGCATGATGGATGCAAACACTGTCTTTTCCATTGGGTGCTTTTCTTTTCAGTCGGGCTTTTCCTTTGCTTTCTACTTTAGATTTGTCTCTTCCTACTATGATTTGAGCTATCGAGCTATCTTTACATCTAGTCACTTGGTTCTTCCCTTAAGTTCCGCACTCTATTTGAATTTATATGGATTTTCCTTTACTTTGAAATCTGACGTCTGAGGGGCCGTCGATGGTCGCCAGCAGCTTGAACCAATGCGTTTGAACTAACCATTGAACCTACTGCTGATGCTTGCCGATGGAAATTTCTACCAAAACCAAGGCGATGAACTAATTCTAAAAATAACCAATTGTTAGAAGCTTGTTATTTTGACTGATCTCGCCTGTAGAAGTTTTTTAACCTGTTGAACCTGCTAACTTCAAGCATGTTGAGTCCGCAGAAACATATCTGCAGAGTCCATAGATTTCTAAGAAAGCTTTTAAAAAAATGAAGAACCTGAATGCTCAGAACAATTTTTGAAAGTGGAAGAGAGGATTTTGATCTATAGGTTGTCCCAAAAATGAGTGGTATTTTTCGTGGACAACAAACCTTACCTTCATACTTCATATTTTGACCTTCTAAACCAAGTATCAAAATTTGACTAAAACATGCTTTTAGGACCAGTGTCCCTAAACAAAACTCTTGAAGATTTTCATCATAAACCTATGGATAAAGTTCATGAACTTATTTCTCCCCTTAAACAATGACATTCTATTGATTTATAGATAATTATATGACTTCCAAGATTTATCTTGGATATTCAAATGTTATTTTTGTCAATGGTTTAGTCATAATGTCTGCAAGTTGTTATTTTGTAGGCACATACTCCAACTTAACACTTTGATTACTCACTTGTTCTCTTAATAAATGATTTCTAATAGGAATGTGATTAGTTTTTGAGTTCATAAAATGATTCTTAGAGATACTAATTTCGCTAGTATTGTCACAATAGATAAGACAAGGTCTATTTTGTTTTACCTTATAGTCTTCCAAGGTTTGATTCATCCACATTACCTAAGTAGAATGGGAAATAATAGCTATAAACTTAGATTATATAGTTGATAGTGATATAGAGGCCTTCTTCTTGCTTATCCAAGACACCTATAATTCACACATGAATAAAGCACCACCACTGTTGCTCCTCCTAGCATCTACACAACCTACCAAATTTGCATTAGTGTATGTCTTTAGACTAAATTCTTTGTTCATGGGGTATCATAAACCATATTCTATGGTGTTTATGATATATCTCAAGATATTTTTGATTGATTTCAAGTCATATTCTCTAATATCATCTTGAAACCTACCTAAAAGGCCTATTGCTTGCATGATAGTAGACCTAAAAGTAGTAGAATATAAAATACTTCTAATCATGGATCTATACACGGTTTGAACAACCTTTTATGAGTCATCTTGTTTACATAACTTGAATCCTATGATCATTACAATACTCATTGGATTATAATCCAACATGTCAAACTTCTTTACCATATCCTTGATGTATTTTTCCTATGAAATGAATATCCCCACCTCAAGTTGGTTAATCTATAATCTTAAGAAGAAATAAATTTCTCCCAACATTGACATTTCAATCTTAATCTTCATAGCATCTGCAAACTCTCTACTCAAGTTGTCATTGTCAAATCCAAAAAATATGTCATTAACATAGACTAATACAAGTAATTGATGAGTACCATATGTCTTAATGTACACATTATTGTCTTAATGTACACATTACTACTTTATATGGCTTTATATGGTATTAAACAAATTCTTAATGTTAAGTAGAGTGGGAAATAATAGATACTTGTTTAATATACCATACCAAGTTCTAAGAATTTGTTTAATACCATATAAAGCCTTTTTTATTTTGAAAACATAGTTTTGATTATTTAACATGGAAAAACATTCAGGTATCTCAATATAGACTTCATTTAAGTTACCATTCAAAAATTCAAATTTCACATTCATTTGGTAAACTTTGAAACCTTTAAAGCTTGCATATGATAGGAAGAGTCTAATTTCTTCCATTATTTCCAAAAGAGAAAATTTCTCATAAAAATATATCCCTTCAACTTGAGCATATCCTTTACACACTAGTCTAGCCTTATTTCTTGTGACCTCTCCTTTCTCATTCATCTTATTTCTAAATACCCACTTAGTTCCTATCACATTTTTGTCTTTTGGAAAAGGTACCAAATCCCATGTTTCATTCTTTACTATTTCATAAAGTTCCTCATCCATTACACATGTCCAATTTTCATATTTTATATCTTTCAAGAATGTTTTAGGTTTAACCTTTGATAACAAAGTTATGTCTTGTTGATTTTGTCTTATTAACATTCTCCTTATAATCTATAAACTAGAATTCACATCTCTAAATACTTGGGAAATTGGATGATCCTTCTGGATTCTCCTAGATGGGGCTTTAGTGTCTTATCTTGCCTCTTCCTCTTCATAATCCAATTGATCATATATGACTTCATTATTTGAATTAAGTTTCTCTGTAGTTTCATTTATCTACAAGTTAGGCTTCTTGATTTCACCTACCTCTTCAACTGTTAAACTAGAAATTTCAACAACCTTGTGGAGTCTCTTATTGAAACATCTATAATAAAAAATTACGGAGGAATAACCCAAGAATATTCCCTCATTAGACCTTGAGTCAAATTTACCAAGATTTTCTTCATCCCTTTTGATAAAACACTTGCTCCCAAACACTATAAAATGTTTGACATTAGCTTCCTTATATTCCCCCCATTTTTCCATAGCTCATATGGATTATTATCACCATTTACTCTAACTTGGAATCAATCTAAGATGGATAATAATGTATTATTAGCCTCTTTAAAAAGAACATATAATAATTTAGAATCTTGAAGCATGGTTCTACTCATCTCTTGGATAGTTTTGTTTTTATTTCAACTACCCCATTCTATTGGGGTGTCCTAGCATTAGAATATTATATTCTAGTCCTTTGATCTTCACAAAAAGTATCAAAATCATAAGAATAAAATTCACCTCCTCTATCTGATCACACACACTTGATTTCTTATCCTTTTTCATTTTTAACAAGATATTTGAATGCTTTAAACTTTACAAAAGCTTCTGATTTCTCTTTAAGGAAATATATCCAAGTCATCTTAGTAAAGTCATCAATTAATATCATGAAGTAGATGTTACCTTGAATACCTTGATTTTTTATAGGTCCAAATGGATTGGTGTGGATCAATTCTAATGGTACTATGGTGGAATTCTCATTAGATTTATAGCTTCTCTTGGTTTTATTCCCATAAAGGCATGCCTTGCAAAGAGTATGAGGAATCCTAGTGATTTTAGGCATATGTCTCACTAATAATTTTGAACTTATCCTCACAAAGTTGTCAAAATTTAAATGTCCAAGTCTTCTATTCCAAATCCAACTTTCCTCTAATTGATTCATTAAACATTCCTCCCTTTTAGTTTCATGAAACACATACAATTTGTTATTTGCCTTACTTGGATCTTTTCACTTAACATACTTGATCAAAAAAAGTCAAAAAATTTCCATTCTTACACATTTGGCTAACACTTAGAAGATTTTTTTCAAACCTTCTACATAGAAAACATTTTCAGTTCTAGTATGACCATTATCCAAACTTACATATACTTTACCAACTATGTTAGTAAATTGTTGTCACCAAATCTCATTAAACTTGAATTGTGTTTTTTGAGAGAGATAAATTTTCTCTTGTCTCCTTTCATATGACTTTAAAATCCACTATCTAAGTACCATTTATTATTTTCATCCTCTTGAGTATGTAAGATAGTTTGAACAAACACTGATTCTTCCTTTGGTGTACTATATGAATTATATTTCTTATTTTCTTCAATCTTGTATTTATCTTGAATCATTTGATGGTGTCAATGACTTCTATATCCTTTTTCTAATAATCTCTCTTGTAGTAATTATCTATATGTCTATGTTGGTTGCAATTTTAGTATATAACCCCATTTTTATTCTTTGAAGATAAAGTACAATCCATATATCTATGACCATATTGATTACAAGTGTAACAATACACATTGAAAACATAAATCTAGTTATTTGCGTTAGACATTCCTTTTACTTGACCATAAACACACAAGAATTTTCACCTTTAATATATTTGTTAGAGATAGGATTCTACTTTTCCTTAGATAGAAACACATCTATATATGTCATAGTTTTACCTTCTAAATGATCCAATATTTGATTCATGATTTTATCCATCATGTCCTACAAATTCTTGACTATTGTTGATAGTTTATCTATTTGTGTCTTCACACCATAAATTATTGCATTAATATCATTATATATTGAGGAAGTTAGATCTGAATTTTTACTTCCTTTCTTGTTTTTCAATATTTCATTCTCTTCATCTATATGTTTGATCTCTAATAAATCACATACTAGTTCACCTTGAAGATATGTCTCAACCTCTTTGTCATCCATTGTGCCTATGATTATCTTCTAGTGGTTAAACTTAAAAATAAGGCATGGTTATGATACCAATTATTAAAGGTGAAATCACTGGGAGGGGGTGTGAACTAGTGATTCAATCAATTCAATTATAATTCCAAAACTTCAAATTCTAAACCACTCAACATAAGCATTCATGAAGTATATAAACTATTTATTATAATGAACAAAGGAAAATATGCAAAATCAACACACATAACACATGTATTATGTGGGAAACACTCAAACACACTCTTAATTCTTTAAACAAGTGGACTAAAGTCCTATAAGTGATTTGAAAATAATATACTTTAGTGAATCACCCACTTCACAAGGAGCACCAACCCCTAGGCATGAACAATCACCCACTTGTCCTATATGTTGAGCACCTACACAACACCTTCTGATATCAATGCATACAAAGCTATGATTACCTTATAATATGATGGATAAATCGTTAATATTAATTCTCTTCAACCCTTCACACTCTCTCAATCCTTCTCACATAAGTAATGCATCCAAAACAACCATTTGGATCACTCAACACTTATTCGCTCATCCTTAATCTTCAACCCTATAAGAACATTGTAATAACATCAAAAATATGACCTATAAGTCACACACATATTATTCACTCTTAAATTTAATTCAATTAATTCACCAATCACTCTCAAACTTCTCTTTTATTTGCTTCTCAACTATAGAAACCTTCTTCTTTGTTTATGCCTTTTATAGAGCCTTCATGATTACCACCTTCTTGGTTAGCCATACAACATAACTTAACTCTCAAGGATTATACCACACTTATCATAGGATCAACATCATCCACATAGGTAAACCATATATTTGATAGACCACCCATAAGCACCAACACCTTTAATTAGGCTTAAGAATCCCTTTTAGCTCCAACGAGACCTATTCATCCTTTTAACACTTCATTGAGCAAAACTAGGAACACAATACCACTTAAAGGCACATAGGTACTCTTCATATGACACATAAGACACCATCAAGTGATTAAATTCATCACTACACACCTCTGCATATTCAAAATTTATCAATCATTTTCCATGTACATGAAAACACCATGAACAAACCAAAAATCAACTTGTAAGCAATTGTTCATACAAAAGATAGATTGGTAAAACCTCCAAAATCCATATAGATGATCTTCAAGGAATATAAAACACTCTCCAATAGATAATTCAAATTGAAACATCCAAACACCATCATTAAAAAATCAACCATCTTTATTTGGTCATTTGAAGAAGAAGGTCAAACCCTCAGTCAACGTTGGTCCACAATAAATGTAGTTGTATCACTAGTCAAACCTCCAAATCATTTTTCCTAGATTGAACAAAAATATATATACCACTCTTATTTTTATAACACCATCAACTTAATTCATAATCAAATTTTATAGTCAAAACAATGAGGACTAGTTTTCCTTTGTAATTTCAAATATTTGAATTCCAATGGTCACTTTTTAATGCAAATTTGACTATGGAAACTAGTGAAATCTACCTGGGAGACCAAATTTTCACCACCATAACTTTTGATATACATCATGTCAATACCTAAAATTTGAAATACATGATCTAGGCAAAAATATGAACAAACTCATGTGACCACTTTATTCTAACACCTTCACATATGTGAATTCTAACATCATCAATTTGCTTACTCAAGAAGATTTACCAATATGACTAAGATAACTTAGACCTTCACAAGACTACTCAAATGAACTAATTTCACTTAAACAAGTAACCCAATAACTATTGACCCCTCATATGACCCCTAAAACATGGTCAACATATCACCAAAATCCATCACCTTAATTAATTAAATACTACAAGATCCATGTATGATCACTAAGGCACACTTTGTCATTGAGAAACATGCATAAAAATCAACTCATGGACACTATTGGACACCTTATGGAAATCATTGACAACACCTAAAAAAATTAATTATGACATAATGACCTCTTTTTTTATTCCCCATAGGGAACTCTCTATCTCTATCCCTTTCCCATGCTTTTTTATTCCTATCCTGACCCCTTTTAGTCCCCTTAGTTTTTAGCTTCACACATTATTTATACCACATATAAAAAAAAACCATGGGTGACTAAACCTATATCTTAGTTGACTTAATCCCCCTTTATATCACAAAATTTCCCTTTACTTGGCACAACTACCACAATAGTTGTTAAATATAGGAGGCAATTTTGACATAAAAGGGCATTTTTGAATTAAAATAGCATCATTTTTTTAATTACTTGTGGTGGTTTTGTCATCTTAAGTATAATTTTTGAAACCACCCCTACATAAAGTCATGGTTTATAGTCATATAAAATGGGAAAATTTATAACTTGAGTGTGTCTTGTGAGACCCAAACCCTAGGTCCCTTCGTCTTGTTGTTATGACCCTCATAATCATCTTTTCACTGATTCCCAATCATCCATAGCCTTTCAAACCTGATACAAGCTTAGCTAGACTAATGTTTCCATGATCAATCTATCCCCCATGTCTCACTAACTCAGGACTATAGTTCCCACCTTAGATAATAGTGTGGGGTCCTCTAGTGTCCGCTTTTATCACTCTTGTCCAAGTGCATTTTTACCTCCAATGGTCAATCTATTTTGGTTCTTATCCTTCTTATTCTTAGCCTAATGTAAGCACATTCAACCCATGACTAACAAATCCTTATAAAATCCCATTCAAATTTCATTTGGAAAGTGCTGGAAAATATCACAAAGCAAGTAAGAATACAACTAAGACTACTCATGCATATTTTCGTATTCTCTACATACAATCATCCAATATAATTTATATCTTATTCAAATCCTTACACCAGTCCCTAGTCACCTCATTCATACCTAGTTTATCATTTTTCATCTTCATACATAATATTCTATAAAGCACATCAAGTGAGAGAACTACATATGGCTTGATCCCTCTTCAAAGTATTGGTATGTAGGTAGTGTGCCCATAGAAGAAGTGTGGATACATGTTCAGTGAATATTACACACACTAACCCCCCCCTCTTTCTCAAATTTTGTTAAATTACAATGGAGTCTAGGGTTTGAAAACTAAATCAGCTTTACAAAGAGTTCTATAGATATCTAATAGTCAAAATTTTATAGTAGGCTCACACAGATATAATGAATAAAACTTAAAAAAATTAGGTCTTTTGGATAATAGTGGTAGAAGAGGGCAATAGTGATAGATCCTAGGGTGTCCTATTTTGGTGCTCCTATCCAATCATAAAATGAAGTCTAGATCCTGATTTATGATAATGTCCCAATCTTGCATAGTGTGTTTCAGACCTAACAATAGTCATCTCAGTCATTTTCTAGCTAAGTCTTATTTTATCTTCCATATTACTATTTTTATAAAGATTTAAATTATAGTCAAATTATACAAATTATTAGCCTAATTATTGCATATTTTTATTTATTGATTTTATTACTCCATAACCTTAACTAAATTAGGAATAATACACTAATATTCTCAAAATAGTTAAATGATTTGGTGAACCCAACTTATTTTGAATACACATAAACACCCTAGGGTATATTTCCTACTAGTTTTTCCTATATTTTTTTGATTTTTTACTTGCATAAGAAAATAAAAAATTAAAATCAAATTTTAAATTTTCATAGTAATTTAAAAAAAAAATTATTTCAAAACCTAGTTGGCCATACTAGGTCTCAGTATTTTTCCTATTTTTTTTTTAATTTTTTACTAGCATATTTAAATAAAAAATCCACCTTAAGTTTTAAAATACCATAGTAATTTTTAAAAAATTATTTTTTGCAAAATCCTAGTTGCATACACTAGGTCCTTTCAAATCAAGAACTTTCCACTATTTTTTGATATTTTACTAGCATAATTAAATCAAAAATTTGCATCAAATTTTAAAATTCCTTAGTAATTTAAAAATATTTTCATTCAAAACCCTAGTTTCATGTATTAGCTCCTATTTGCTTCTTGAGATATCACATTAAATGTTTATGAGCTTCGTATCCTTTTTATACACTTTCTAGTTTGTTGTTTTTATGAATTTATATTTCTTATATTCAATACTTTACTTCAATAGAACATTGCTTATTACAACATATTTTAAAAACTTCAATCAATTTTCAATTTTTTTTCCTACTTTAACAATGGACCAATACACTGGTTTTAATGAAATTGATAAAAGAGAACTTCAAGAACTCTTAACTAAACACTCTGACATGAAAGATGACCTGCTTAAAATACTTCAAGAGTAACAAAATAAAATCAACAATGGTCAATCTTATTAAACCATAAAGCAACTAGTCAAAAATGACACTACAAGGGAAACTATGTCTCAAGAACCCCCTATAGTAGCCCAACCTACCTCTATGCCACCAACTATAGCTAGTGCATCTTTTTCTCCTGATGTGATAACCCTTATGCAAGAGATAATACCTCTTCAATATAAGGTGATACATATTGAGCAAGGTGCCTATAGGCCTATGCAAGATTTGGATTCTTTTGCTCTATTGTATACACCATTATCATGTCACATTGCTTCTACACCCTTGCCACAAGGTTTTGTTGAACCCAAGCTTACTCTATATGATGACAAGGGTGATCTAGAGACACATTTGAGATATTTTCACTATGTACTATGTGCCAAATGACTAGCTAATTACCAAGCAATTTCCATGGATCCTAAAGGATTATGCTTTACAATGGTTCTATAGTCTATCGAATCAATCAGTCAATACATTCAATCTTTGAACTGACATGTTCCTAGCTCATTTTAGCATCAACATTGGTGATAAGGTTTTGTTTGCCTAAGTTGTACAATAGAAGTAAAGGTCAAATGAGCATCTCACAGATTATGTTCTTTGATATAAGACTATCTTGGCTAAGATGACGAGCCCCATCATTGATCAAAAGTTACAAGATCTCTTCAATAAAAGTCTTCTACTAGCTTTACATGAGTCAATAATGTTTAAAGGATTCTCTTCCTTCACTGAATTATGTCATACATTAAAGGAAAGGTTAGTCAAACTCATTTTAATGGGCAAACTCAAGTACACAAGTATATCAAAAATAACAAACAAGAGTAACCACAAAGTCTCATATAAATTCAAGGTCAATGATAACAAAGGTTACATTCAACCTATAATCAATACAGCTTCAAATCTCCCTTAGCATTTGGTTTTATCAGTACCTCCTCGGTGAACCTTTACTAATCTACAAGTTCTTCCAACCAAAGTTTTACAATAACTATTGGAATGTAATATCATATCTCTCCCTCTTATTTAGGAATTTGATCCAACAAAGCTTTTTCCATGGGGATATGAACACCATGCATTTTACAAGTTTCATAGGGAAACAGGCCATACAACAAATAGATGCCTCTATTTGATACACAAGATACATGACTTGATACATGGAAACATTATTGATCTTGTCACTTTAGTTTAGCCTCCTCAAGTAAAGTAAACATAGGCTAAAGCTTTGAAAATCTTCTTAGATTCTTTCCCATAGCATTTTAAACAAATGATAGGGGATAAATTAGGTGTTCACCATGCATTTCATGCATATCCCCCATAAGATACATACATGATACCTTCAGTTGAGTTACATCTTTTGAGCAATATGATTATTGTATATAATTTCAAAGTTCTAACTAGACCTTCGAT
This sequence comes from Torreya grandis, assembly GCA_037957365.1. Classification (NCBI taxonomy): domain Eukaryota; kingdom Viridiplantae; phylum Streptophyta; class Pinopsida; order Cupressales; family Taxaceae; genus Torreya; species Torreya grandis. The sequence continues at coordinate 1,141,996 of JARHVA010004213.1, forward strand.
CTCCTTATCATAATAGGAGATCATTGAGGATGATTCAAATTATCATGCACTTTTTATTAGAGCTTACATTCATAATCATTCTATTCATAATGTTTTCATAAACAATGGATCTAGTGTGAACATGTGCATTATGACATTATTACAACATTTGTGATATTTAGAGTAAGATATTACCCCAACAAACACAATTATCAATGGATTCAGTGGGCACATACAAAGTTCATTGGGTGAGATTATACTTCCTCTAAAGGTTGGTCCAACACACGTGGCCATACCATTTACTATTATTCCTAATGTAGGAGTTTTTGATATGTTACTTAGTTGACCATGGATTCAAAAACTTTGAGTAGTACCTTCTACAATTCACATATGCATGAAATTCATTTATGCTAATTAGGTTATCATAGTTGGTAGAGTTTCACATATTTTACTTTGCAGTCATCAATTTTAGTTCAGTCACCAGTTTTAGTTTTTCCACCAATTTTAGTTCTTTTTCCAATTCAGATTCAAAAAATAATTGAGATGTCTATTGCTAGCATAGAGAGTTTATACACTTCCACAGAGCTCTCTTTCAAAATAACCATAGTTTCATACTTATAGACAACTTCTAACTATAGTGTTCACACCCAGGGCAGTATCATTAAGATCTCATGCCTCTACACATAGATCACATGTTTAGAGATATTTTCCTACTGCCAAATGGGTCCCTAAGAGCCCTATAATTTCATCTAATTCTTAGAGTTATAGGGGGAACCCACAGTCAGTTTCTACTTTAAATATTTTAGAGCACTTACAATATACATAACTTTTAGAGCCACAATATTAGCCATTATATCATGCTTCATGATCACACATGATCCCTCTCCTTGATATAAGACACCATGATAGAGAGTATTGCATAAGACTAATCAATTAGTATCATTTCTTCTTTGTATTACTTGTATATAGATTATTTTCAAATTCTTTTACATAGTTACCTTATTATTGATTGTACATAGCTTACATCAAAAAATACCAAAAATAATACAAACTTTCAAAATACAAAACACATTTAAATAACTAAAAAACACACAAACATTTCAATTGTATGCATTATCCATGCTTTACATTTATATTGCTATGTTAGACTTACATTTTTTGTTCTATACTATTATTTGTCAATTTATCTACATTACCATACTTCACTTGATCTTCTGTGAGTATGTGTAGTGACATCTAGATCCTTGACTACTTCACTCTACCCATTGAGGGGGCATCCTACTTCTAAATTCGAGACACACATCAATATACATACCACTTGGGGCATTTTCTACATGACTACACCATCTAGGTTATGCCATTCCTATACCACACACTTTAGTTATCATGTTGATGTGCATTATTTACTAGCTTACACAGATTACTCTATCAACACTCACTAGTATATAGCATTTGTGTATTTATTATCATATACAATATTATAATAACATGTTGGGTGAATATTTTGTCACCAGCTAACTAAATGGCAAAATAGGTATATCAACCACAACACAAGGAGATTTATATGGTAGAATGTGCAGGTCTACCACATCAAAATGGGATAAATCTCTCCTCTCATCAAGGGGAGGTTCCCTATAAGGCAGGGGAGGTTCCCTATTTACAATAATATAATATATAAGCTAAAAATACACTCAAGGGTGGGATAACACCATCCATCTCTCTTTTTTTAGAGATGATGTTCAGAGATCAAAGGAGAAATCTTGGGTAATGGCTAAAAGCATTTCTCTTCTTTGAAAAATGATGTTCAGAAAACTAGAGGATGACTTCCTAGTATTAACTATAATAGGATGCAGTAACACAATAGAATGAAATGTAGCACAAAGTATCCACCTCAACTAAAAAAGAGTGAAATATTACAAAGGATAATGGGAGCACAAAGTCTTCCCAAGATCCTTTACACTGAAAAAGAAAACACATACTAAAGATAACTGTGGTAGCACAAAGTCTTCCCAAAATTGGCTTTAAGACACCTTCCAAATTAATTTCACTAATTCTATTTATTTGATTAAATGAACAAGATGGTATTCAGGAAATAGACATAAGAACAATCTTCTAAACAACACAAGCTATTTCAGCACAAATTTCGAAAGGTCACTTGCTTTCTCATTCAAATAACAAAATATGATTAATAATCTAAGCTCAAATTCTCAGGTTTGCCTTTGAATTTGGGTAGATTTTTTCTTCTAATAATAGAGAGATCTCTCCAACACAAAATGAGAGATTACAATATATAGCACTTCAAGAAAGACTTGGGTACTTTGTTTCATAAAATGCCCCATGCTGCATTCAATGCCTTGAATGCATTTGAAAATTTGTGAAGGGGCCATGCAAGTATAGGGCATCAACCTTAACTTTTGCATGTTAATTATTCTCAAATGTCTCCTCTAAAGTATGGACCACCTAGTCCTCTTCCTAATATTTGCACAATTGTCCAGTTCACCTTTACTCGATCTAGAAAAATAGGCTGCGCTATTGAGTGCTTGCGCTCTTTGATGTCCACCTGGTGGACTGTTTCACCTACTAGAAATAACTCTCTTATAGATATTTCTAGATTTCTTTTAGTTGTTCTCTCTTTCCTTGCTATGTTTTGTCTTTTCTTTGCAATATGAGCTCTCAGGGTATCTTCTCACTTTCTGCTAGCTCCTTCAACACCTTCTTTGGCCGGTCACTGAGTTTATTCTCATATATGCACCATATTTGAAAACCAATAGATATTTCATTACCCTAAATTTGACGTCCATGGGGATGTCATTGGTCACTTAGTCGCTTGAACTACTTTGAACCTTGAACCTTTGAACCTTTAGAGTGCATCAGTTTAATGGTTTGGGTGGTTCAATCTTTCTTTCAAAGAGCCACGTTCACTTTCTTTTTTCTTCTTTTATTGAACCATTTGGTTGAACTCCTTCTTAGAATCTTCCACTTCCTTCATTCACTCAAAGATTCATTCTGAACTTTGAATTCTTTGAACCCTTTAAACCTTTGAACCTTGAACCATTTCAATTCAAATTTCAATGGTTCATTCTCTTTCTTTGAATCCTTTGAAGATTCAAACTTTTTGGATGCTTTTCTTTTTTGTTGAACTCATCAAACCCTTGAACTTTGAACCTTTTTAAGTTTAAGGTTCAATGGTTCATTTGTTCAATCTTAACTCTTGGAATCCTTTTATCTTCTAAGTCCGTCAAACTTATTGAACTTGTTGAACCTTTAAACTTTGAACTCTTTTGGTTCAAAGTTCAATGATTCAATAGTTCAATCTTCACTCTTATAAGTCTTCTTTTCTTTAAGTCCATCAAATCTATTAAACCTTGAAATGATTGAACTTCTTTAAACTCTTTGAAGCGCTCAACTCTTTAAGTCCACCGATGTCATTGAACCTTGAACTCGTTGAACCTTTAAACTTTTCAGATGCGGGGTTCAATGGTTCATTGAATTTTGTTTGAAGCCTGCCATTAAGTATTTTTATTGAACCTCAATGTTGAACCAACCTTGAAATGCCTAAGTGTTTGGAACTTGTTTCTTTGTGAAAGCCCGCTAGTTGAACTTATTGAACTTGCTGAACCGATGAGTTCTTTAGCTGAAAATGCTTGAATAATTGAATAACTTGGCTACTCAAAACAATTTTGAGAAAGAATAGAGAGATTTTTGATTTGTAGGACCAAAATAGTTGATATGTTGTCCACAAAAACAAGTGACGGATTTTGGAAACAACATAACATATCTTTCATACTTTCACTTCTTACTTCAATTAGTTAGATGTGATAGTTTTTCCAATTTTTACATGCTTTCCTTTCTTGCTTTACATAGATATATGTGATTGCATTTATCAATTATTTTTTTGTCTCTTGTATGTGATTTAGGACATTTTCCCCAATGTCTTTTTCTTTTATTCTTGTGTGTGCCTTAGGACATTTGTCAATATCCTTTTCCTATACTCTTCTATATTAAGGATTTCCCACCCACCTTGTTTGTTTCAATTATATGTGTATGTGACATTTGAACATGTCTTATATGATTGATTTATAGTTTGAGTGACATGTGCCCATGTCCCTTGCTTGCTTGGCCCATTGGCCACACTTGTGTGTTTCTTATTTCTTGCCTTGTGTGCTTGTTTTCTTGTTTTATTCTCATTGTTTGCAATATCATGATCCACATCATGCATTATTTTGATTTATTGGATGCTAAGATGGACATGATGTTACATCCCTCCTTGGAAACTAACAACGAATAATTAACCAGACTTCCATTTCTAATTTAGTACATTACACATGTTATTACATTATTATATCTATCTAGGCATACCCCTGTTGATCTAACAATCTCTCATTACAAATCATGTTATATCTTGATATATATTTTCAATTATCATTTATATATCATGTATCTTTGTAGTATAACACACTTTCAAGGCTCTTTCTTCTAAGGGTATTCATTGTTAGGCCTTTATTCCTATCCTCAGAAGAGGAGGCAATAAATAGGGGTTTTTGTCATAGAAATCAAAGCTCCCAATAGTCAAAAATTTAGCTTTAAGCACATCTAGAACAACAACCAAAATTCAAACTAGGTATATCGGACCAGGGAGATAGTGACAATTTGAGATCAATCATCAGATTTATCCTAAAATAATATCATGAAGATTGGACTACATCGCTAGACCCTCTAGTGTCCAAATGCTCCTATTTAAACAACAAAAAACTAGACTTTCCAGAAGTAGGTAGAAAAGTAAGTTTAGCTATAGTTTTACACATTTAGACCAACCTAGAATCAGTAGTTTTTAGTACACTATTACTTAGAGAATCCAAATATATGAGGCATCATGAACAACATGATGGATTTCACTTCCAATTTTAGATATGGCAATTGATATAACTTCTAGATCAAAATCCATGTTTCAAACACCAATGATTAGGGGCAATATGTGTAGCACATTTGTCTTCTTTTATTTTTGAGTTCAATACATTACCCAAGATTTATCAATAGTTACGTGCCTTATTCCATTGAAAGATGGTTGGCATAATTTCAGAGTGGATTTCATACAAGACTAACCTTCATATTCTCTAGTGGCTTCCACATAAGCCTATAGCCCATTTTTGGAGTGGATTTCATACAATCCTAATCTCCACCTTTTTTGAGTTGGCCAAGAGTGGCCTAGTTTTTAGAACACATTCAGCTATCCATCCCACATTGTCAAATTACAAAGCATTCATGGGATTTAGGATCCATCTCATATGACACACATTTCATACTAGTATATATTCATAGCTTCACTTCATGAGGCAATGATGAAGCCAAATGACTAGTTAGCCTTTGTATTCTTAAGCCACCTACTTAGAGGGATTGGACACATAGTCCAAACATTGACTAGCACATGCATGATCACGTAACTTCACTTAGTGGGTGATGATAGAGCTAAAGGGTCATCCTTTGCATTCTTGAGCCACTTTTAGGGAATTGAGCACTCAACTCTATTCATGATATTACTCTTGGTACAACATCATCCAGCATTACTCAACATGACTCAACATCATAATACGTTTTGTATTGGTCCACATACCCAGTGAGGTGTATTCATTCCTTTCTAAAACCTCTCTCTTACCTAGCTTTGTATGTTCTTGTTTTAGATATAGTGTATATAGTAAGAATTGATCTACTCTTTGTTTTCTTTTGAAGATTCACACATCACAACATGCTCTCTCTATACACACCCAACATCATATAGCTTCATGAGCTTCACCCTTACAGATAAGTTTATATACGCTTTCTATATTTCCTTTATCTTAGTATTTCACTTTGATACATCACTAGAATAAAGGGGGAGAAAATGTAGGTCCCTTCTACTTACTTTAATGACCCTCATTGGCATATTTTCATTAATTCCCAGTCATCTATAGCCTTCTAAACTTGATCCTAGCTCATCCAAACTACTCTTTTCATGGAAAATATATCCCCTTAGGTCCCATTAGCTCAAGACTATAGTACCCAGATTGGACTATAGTGCCAGGCCCTCTAGTATCTAGTTTCAGTGCTCTTTTCCAAGTGCATTTTTACCTCTAATGGTTAGTTCATTCTAGTTCTTATGCTTCTTCTTGTCAGCCTAATGTGAGTGCATTCAACCCATGACTAATGAATCCCTATAAAATCCCATTTAAAGTGCATTTGGAAAGGTTTGGCAAATATCACATAGAAATAAAGAATACAAGTAAGACTACTCAAGTATATTTCCCTATTCTCTACATACAACCATCCAATATGATTTATAACTTATTCAAATCCTTACCCCAGTCCCTAGTCACCTCAAGCACACCCAGTTAGCATTTTACATCTTTATACACACTATTGTATAAAGCATATCAAGTGGGAGAACTACATATGGCTTGATTCCTCTTCTAAGTATTAGTGTGTAGGCAATGTACCCACATAAGGGGTATGGATACATGTTTAGTGAATATTATACACACTAACCCCCCCTCTCTCTCAATGTTTGTCAAAGTAAAATGGAGTCTAGGGTTGAATACTAAATCAGATTTATAGGGAGTTTCATAGATATCCAATAGATGAAATTTTACAAGCAAGCTCACATAGATATAATGAATAAAACCCAAAAATCTCAAGTCTCCTAGACAATAGCAATAGAATAGAACTATAGTATCAGACCTAAAGGTGTCCTATTTCGGCACTCTTATCCAATCATAAAATGAAGTCCAGATCCTAATTTTTTATAGTGTCGTAGCACTTCATAGTGAGTTTTAGACCCTAAAATAGCTATCTTAGTCATTTTCTAGCTAAGTCTTATTTTCTCTCCCTTATTACTATTTTTAGAAATATTCAAATTATAGTCAAATTATACAAATTAGTAACTTAATTATTTCATATTTATTTATTGATTTTATTACTCTATATCGTTTACTAAATTAGGAATAATATACCAATATTCATAAAATAGTTAAATCATGGTTCCATCATAATGTAAATGCCTTCTAAAATTAACTCTCGTATCTCTATTTTTCACACATTTTACACAAATAGCTTCACACTTCTTATTTTTATCACTTTGTGTTTGCATCCAATCAAGCCCAACTCACTCAATCTCCTAATTATAGTCTTCTTCAGTTGCTCTCAAGTTGAACTCACTATCACACTTATGTAATTCCTGTATGTAAACTCCATTCTCTTCCTATAAGAAGGTCCATTTTGTCCTAATTTTATAGCTAAAAATTTTCATTATAAGTGGATATTGAGAATATTTTATAGCCACATCCTTGCTACAATTTATATAAGATTCAACCTCTATTATTTTTGAGTTGAATACATAACCACAAGTGAAGAACAATTCTTGGTTACATTAACTCATACTTTGCAAGCCAAGACATTAGCTAGACTCAATTCAAATGCTCTTCATTTGTGGATTGTGTCTTACCCTTTTAATCTTGTCCTATAGTTTGTGTGTCCTTCAGTTAGATATTTTTCATAATTTTTTCATGAGCATACAGAGATAGTGTGCTAAAGATTCTCCTATAAACACACTACATGCACTTCAGCGAATTTAATATAGAATTAGGTTAGAATTTATTTTAATTTTAATAATTTATTCTCTTTATTAGATTATATTTATTATATATTTTTATTTTTATTAAATTATCTTTCTATAAAATAGAAAATAAGAAAATTTGATAGTGAAATAGATCCATTTTTTTCATTTGTGTTTTCATAAAAAACATAGTTAGCTTTGGTTTATGCTTTCATTTCAATAGATTAATTTCCTTTGAAATCAAGAATAAACCTATTTAATCATCCCCAAAAGGACATCAAAAAATCTCCATTTTTAGCTAACAGAGCTTTTCTTGTGATATCTAATCAAGTATTTTGCATTTTAAACAACCATGTAGTCAAACATAAGACACATAGATAACCATAGGTGCATGCTTAAAAGTGGTAGATTGGTCTTCCTATTTATTTTGAAGAGTTAAAAGTCATTGTTATTTTCCTATATTAAATAAAAAATCATAATTTTCATCTCTTTTTCCTATTTTATAAATCCATTCAAAAACATTATAGTCAATTAGAAAGGTTGGAAAGCTAGACTAGTTTATTTATGGAGAAGAAAAATTGTAGAAAGTGTTTTGTTACTACTCTTCTAGACCAAATATATTCTCACATTTATTGAATATGTATATCCAATCCATAAATTTATCTCATTTCATACAAAATAATCAAATCAAAGAAAAAACATAGTCATCTAGTTTGCATGCAAGTAGAACTAGGAAAATTCTACATTTCACATAATAGTATAGCCTTTCTCTCTCTCTCTCTCCCCATATGAGTTATAAATTTGAAAATGGACAAAAAAATATTTTTAATTTCATTTGATCTCATTTTTTCTTTTATTTCACTTTCATAAGTTTATTTTTAGCAAGCAAACATTTATTTGTCAAAAATCGAGAAATCCCAAAAATAACATAATAAAACAAAAGCAGTGTTAAAAGACTTGATATTACTTGAAAAACATACCAAAATCATTTATAATCCATGAAAACAACCAAATATCACATATTCCTTTTACATCCACATAAGCATCATATACCAAGAGTAGATTTAACATTTTATTAAGCGCACTTCACATGACATTGTCTGAATAAGCTCATATGTTTTTCCTTAGCTTTCACCTAGTCTCATTTAAATAACCTTTCTCAAGATACTAGGTATTTTTTGGCATGCTTTATTCCATAATTTTAGTGTGCCTTGTCCCACCACCATCACATAGTCTAAAATTATCACCGATTTGAAATGTGAGATCTTTCAATCTAATCTAATTCCCCACCTCATCATAGAGTCCTTAGCCACCTTAAAAGAGAAAGAATGCATCCCCAATTCACATATCATTTTTATCCCACAAAATAGGTGACATTAATGCAATTTCATCTAATTGTTGTTACCCATCCATCCACTTTTCTTCTCCTTGGGTCTAGCCCCATCCTATATCATTCACACTTCGTGGATGACATTAGGTGGGTAGACTCAACCCAATAGAGTAGAACTTCTCCCATATATCATTCAACCCAATTTACCCCATTTCCTTGAGCCTACCATCGACCAAGAATTATTCCCTCTTGTGATATTAGATACTTAAGTGCCTTAGATATCTATTTCCACACATTTATATGCTCTCAACAAGCATCTAGACATTGTTGAGGTCTTTTGGTTCCATTACCAAAACCCATTTCCACCACCTATCCCAAATCCCATTCCACTCAATAATCAATGAAACCCCTAGTCCATCCATTACATCAGTTGTCTTAGCCAAAACTTGGGTACTTGAGTACACAAATTAGTGTGTGCTAATTTATATACATATAGAGACCAAATACTTAATGGGACCACTAATTTCATCAATTGATCCAACAACTCAAAGACTCATGGGCCCAAATATGTCCTTTATAAGGTTTCTCTTCATTTTAATGATTTTAGTTAACATTTCCTCCAACCCTTTTATTTATTTTTATTCAAATACTTATATAATAGATCCAACTCTTAATGTTTCCACATATTTTACTTGAATTTCCATGTACCTTAGACATTCAAGAATAAAATTCCCCTTCATTTCAATCATCTTTGTGGCATATAGAACATAGACCCTCTCATCTATCATTCCTGAGATGACATCTATTTGTGTGTTTTATATCTAAGATTAGGGATCTATTCGTTAGTTGAGCAATGAAATATTTTCCCTAAGTTCAATTTCAACACATATATAATATTTTTCAAAATGCCCATAAGTCAGGTTAAACTTTATATTATAGAATTACCATTTCTTGTTTGTTTTCCTCCTTCACATCACCATTATGAACTTTTCACTCAAGTAAATTTTTATGTCTTTGTTAGGTTTTGGAATTTGTTGAGGATTATGTCCCATTTACACATTCATTTGAGTTTTTTTTAATCCAAATGTTATTTTTTCTATATAACTCTTCATCTCATATAGCCCTAGGCCATTTATTGGTCCTCATGTTTTTTTCCATGTAACCAAGTAACTTGGTAGATGAATAGTAGTTTCCTCTAATGGGAAAGTTCTTATTTTAGTAAGGATGATTATGGAATTAAGGCCTGAATTTTGAAATTTTATTGATTAGCCATTTTTATATCATTTCTATTTATCTCCATTTAAAGCTTTTCATTCTACTAGCTGACACCTCACAATCATATAACAACACCATTGTAACAAGTAACATAAATAGGACCCTGGTGTTCTTCCAATCCCATAAATCAACATTTATACTCTCTTTTGTTAGAGTATAGAGATCTTTATAACCTCCTTGTACTCTTTTCATCCTTCATGTGCCCCAATTGAACTTGCTATGGAATTTGAGGTTGAGATATTTGAATTTTGACACCACTTCTAAAGATTCTTGTGCAAATTGAAAGTTGAGATGTTGATTCTTATTTTTTACTATTAAAATCATACTTTTTTTATTGATGTTCACCCACATCCCTACTTATTTATAAAATATCTCTAAGGGTCATATATGTTCTCTTAGATCTTGGAATGTCTTTGTCATTATAATGAGGTCATCGACATAAAGGGGGAGTTTCACCACATATTTAGACATTTGGATCCCTTCCCCTCTAAATTTATTTCTCCTATCTCATATATTTTTAATATATAACATGAATAAAGTTGGGGATAAAGGGAAGCCTTGTTTGATGCCTATATCAATGCATAACCCTGTATGCATTTTTATTTTAACCTTAAAACACTCATATAATTTGTGAATTTTTTCTATAGTATTGGGAACCATGATATTTCATCCATTATGGTCCATAATTTTCTCCTTGAAACTATGTCAAATACCTTTTTGAAATCTACAAAGCAATAACATGCTGCCTCTTTTTTTATCATAAATTTTTTCATCTAGGTGTTTAAGCATGACACAATGATTAATAGTTGAGTGTTTGGGTTTGAATCTTAACATTACCATTTTATCTCTTTCCTTTTTCCACCACCCAATTACTAATAATATGATTTATCATACTCCCAAACATCTTTACAAAAATAATATTGACCATGATAATTCGATAATTTTAGGAATTATTTACATCTTTGCTATTAAACAAGGGTATGGTTAGGCTAGTTGTCCACATAATCGAAAAGACATTTTGGATGATCTCGTTTAAAAATTATTTCATTTGGGATTATAAGATATCTACTCCCTATTTTAGACGTTACATTTGCAGGTTGTCTATGTCTTGAGCTTTACTATTATTAGGTTTTTAATCCATTTTATGATGTCTTCACTCATAAAATTTTCTTCATTAGTAATTACTATGGGAGGTGTATCTTGTGAATTTTCATGATTATATAATTGTTTTGAATATTATAGCCATTGACTTATTGTTATGTTTTTTTCCATCTACATTTTTTTTTGGATCTATCTCCAAAAATATGTTTAGTTCATGTTTTCATGGGAAGATCAACTCCTTCCTCCTAGTTTTTGTATAATATTTTTTTTCACCATTTTATCAAATGATTTTTTAATTGCTTTTATTCTACCTAATTGTTCCTTTACTTATCTCCACAATAGAATTCTTCATCATACCATAATTTTGTCATGAAGCTATTTATTTTCTTATTTTTGATGTTTATCTCTCTTGCTTGTGTTTAGAGCTTCTTGAATGAAATACATTAGAATATCTTATTTTAATCTATCTCACTATCAAAAGCTCCTAAACTTTCCCCTTCATGTTGTTTGTTATTCAATTTTATCTTAAAGGCCTGCTAATTTTACTTTGTCAAGAGGATATTTTCTATGAATGGTAATTTATTCTTGTTGATCCTAGTGTGCTTATAAACTTATTTGTCACTTTGTAGTTGGAGTTTCAAAAAAATTAGGTTTTGATTTGATTTATGTTCCATGGAAGAGTCTTCTACTTATAGGTATATAATTTTATGAGTATATAATATAATTGATTATGTTCTACGTGTTTTAAGTCTTGCATGTATAACATCCTATTATTTTTTAATTTACTCATACCAGTATATATAATCAAGCTATGTATTGTATATAACATAATTATTAGTATATTTATTAATAGAAGAGGGAAACATTAAAGACTATAACATTACAAAATAATTTAGAATTATTTTCTATTGAATTGTAGAGAATTGAATTAGTTAAATCTAGTTTGTAGACATGTACTTAACAAGGCACATGTCCATTTTGTAGATTTCCAATCACTATATTAGATAGATTGTGTGGTTATGTTTTCTAATTTTAGTAATATTAATTTGTAACCCATTAATGAGACATGGTATTTGTCTTAACTAGATTGTGGGGTCAAGTTTTCCAACATTGATAATTTTTATTCATAACCTATAAATTGTAGATTATAAATTATAATGGCCTCTAATTAATAAAATTGATTTGAACTCTATATTTTTTAATTCTTAATTTATGTACAATAAATGTGTCATGGTGAAGCAACAAACATTGTTCAATAATTTTTCCTTGTCCACTAGTCACACTTGCCACTCAATCAAAAAGCTTTGCTCATGGCCAAACAAGTTAATTTGTGTATATAATTTGATTAAGCTTTATTAAAACTTATAATCATATTTTAAGACCTAGGTATTCCATTGATAATTCCATCAACTTTCCACAAATATTGTACACTGATATTGAAACATTAATTTTGATTTGACAACATACTACAAATAGATTTCCATCATTGTTCTCTGAGCTTATCAATCTCTCTATCCATATTTTCGGCACATCAAGCTTCAAATCACATTGTTTATGAGTGGCACATAGGTATAACCTTAGCCTACTAACACTAATATGATAAAGTGTGCTTTGAATCTTTTGATTTCATGATTCATAAAACTTTTACCCCTATTTCACACACATCAATTTTGAACCAAAATGTTACTCAATCTTAAAAAAATCCACTTGTCATAATGTAGTTGGAAGATACAATCTAAATGACATATCTTTTTTAGAAGTTTCAACAATAAAGTGTAGGAAAGTACAAAGCTTTAATACAGATAAGGCCCCTCGAAGTGCTATAAACACATAAATAATATTTTAAGTCTTTAGTGTTCTTTTGTGTATCATATGTGCAGGACATTAACTGACCTTAAATAAAAATATGGACATTTATTTTACTTTTTTCTTATTGATTATCTATTGCCCATGCTTTAATAAATTAATCTAATATAATCAAAACATTTCAATGTGTATTAGGAAACTTTAATTATTACAAAGTACTTGATGATGTTAGTTATTTTGGACTATAAAATAATACCTTAAGCCTCTCTACCAATTAACATATAAATAATTAATTTTTAAAATGTTTTTTTGGTAAAAAATGATTAAATTTAAATATTTAAATATATTAAATAAAAATAATACATAAAATTGAATAATTTAAATAATAAATTATTTAACCAAATGTTAAAACAAAATGAAAGGTATAATATCCCTTTAAAAAAATAAGAGAATGTACTACAAAACTTGTTACTTATGATAATGTAAATTACTTTTTGATTCTTTAATCATTTTTAAGATTCCATAATGTTACTAATGTTTTCAATACCATCAATCTCAAAATATTTGTTCATATCATAACTATGTGAAACAAAATGCTTGAATAATCAATGCCATTAACTCTTTTTTTAATGAAAACTAATTATTTTAGCAATTAAAATATAATGTTTTATTTAACATGCAATATATCTATATCATGTGATTTATTTATAAATGTTCTAACTTAACTATTAGTTCATAATTTTTTTAATGAATACATAAATAATCAGTCAAAACGTTTTTACAATCGGAATGGGTATTGCACACAAAAATAGCATGTTTTCCAAGTGTAGTGTCTTATTATTGAATTTTAGTCTCACGACCCACTCCCAATGTCTTATTAAAGCATATGAGTACAGTGTTAGGGTTTTTTTATGTGAATAAAATTCATAAATTTTCACTGTGAAAGCATAAGTAGTGGTACAACATCATTCACATGATTCTAACCAAAACTATTGCCAAACAAACAATGTTTAGATAAGGTAAATGATGTAAAATTCAATGAGAAACACTACATGATAAAATTTATATCATCCATACCTCATTTTTTTACTCCTAAACTGTGCAAGATAGTTGATGAACACATTAGATCAAATTTCCATTCATGTGGAGTGTACTAAGTGCAAGGCAAAATGTCAGTGGAAACTTGTCTAAAATATATTTTAAAACAATATTTAGTCAACTGATGGAGACAAGTAGAATGGATCATTCATATCAGAATACAGGGGTTAACAGTAATTATGGTGTTAATACATCTGAGCAGCCTAACAATGGGTATGATGATTTCAACTCTTAAGGGTCCATCATACCTATTTTTGGGTTGTGCAGATGTCAAAAACATCGTAATTATGCCCTGTAATCAGATTCATCTATGAATTATCAATTATACATGTCTTTGTTACTTAACTAAATACTATAAAAAAATAGTATTTAATCAATCTTTCACCAACTTTTTACCATGAATGTTGCACTTTGTCCACTCCATGCAATTGAAAATTTCGTCTAGTGTGTTCCCCAGCGTTCTTGCACTTACGAATAAATAAATAAGGTATGGACGATATAACTTCTATCTTGTGGCATTTTTTTATTGAATATCTAAACATTTTATTTTATTTTATTGAGAAGAAATTGGTTAGGATCACGTGATGATGTTGTACCACCTCATCATTATAAATGATGAAATATATCAAAACATTTAGTATGAGACCACTTTGCATTTGCAATGAATGATTCTGAATTTTCTTTCTAAATTTTCTTCACATCAAATATTCCTAAAGTTGTAGGTGAGTACATCTATATATGCTTTTAGAAGCCACCCATGGTGGATCATGAAAGTAAAATTACTTGGGTTGTAAAATTTTTTTGTAGGACTATGTATGTACCCATTAAAAAAATTTAAACTAATAATTAAATTACAACATTTATAAATAACTCATAAGACATGAATATCTTGTGTGTTAAATTTCACACACACACACTAACTTAATAGTATCAATTATTCAAACACTTTATTTCGTATAATTATAATCTTAATAAATATTTTGAAATTGATAACAATAATAATATTATAAAATTTAAAAAATGATTAAATCTCTGAACATATTTTATATTATTATGAATACCATACATAATAATAAGCATCAGTGCAATTTTATTCTTTATGATTTATGTTATAAAATAAATGGTATTCTTTTACTGTACTGTTAATTGGTTGGGAATACCAACATTTATCCTGTATTAAATATTTTAACAGACTTGAACTTTAATATAATTGTTTATTATGTTTATTAAAAGAAATATTTACTAAAAATACTTATAAAAGCTAACGAATACATGAATTGAGAGTACAGCGTTTACGGAATAGTCCAATCGACAACTGTTAATGCTTGGATCATGTGATTCCAACATTTGACGACTGGTAGTACAAAGTCGGTAGGCCCGAGAGCATCTGCTTTTTAAAAGCTAAAAGTCGGTGGAAGCTTTGTCTGAATAGTATTTTTAAACAGTATTTAGTGAAGTGACGCAGACGGGTAGAATGGAAGGTCAAGCCTTGCACCTTGTCCATCCCACCTGATTGAAATTTTGTCTTGGTGCGTTCATCAGCTGTCTTGTATTTAGTAGTATATAAATGGGGTATGGACGGTATAAATTTTATGTTGTGTTGCTCGTTGAAGTGTACATAGGTGATTTTATTCAGACTTTAAAAAAAAAAAAATTATTTGGTGGGTTGGGGGAAGAAAGATTTTGATTAGGATTATATAAATGATTTCGAATCACATTATTATTATAAGGGATAAATTTTGTTAAAAAGTTTAATATGAATTTATCATGTATTTATGTGTTTATCATGTGTCTTGCATTTAATAATATATAAATGGGGTATGGACAGTAGAACTTTTATTTTATGGAATTGTTCGTTGAATTGTATATTGTTACTTTTATTTAATTTTTTTTTTCTATTATTAAAATTATTAAGTGGGTTGGGAAAGAAAGACTTTGATTAGGATCACACAAATGATTCAGTATCACATCATCATTATAAGGTACAAATTTTGTCAAAAAGTTTAATATGAATTCACTATGCATTCATGCCTTTATCATATGTCTTGCATTTAGTAGTACACAAATGGGGGTATGGATGGTAGAACTTTTATCTTGTGAGGTTGCTCGTTGAATTGTATATTATTGTCTTTATCTAGACTTTTTTTCTTTTTTAAATTATTAGATGGATTGGGGAAGAAAAACGTTGATTAGGATCACACAAATGATTCGATATCACATCATCATTATAAGGGATAAATTTTGTCAAAAAGTTTAATATGAATTCACTATGCATTCATGAGTTTATCAACTATCTTGCATTTAGTCGTACACAAATGAGGTATGGATGGTATCACTTTTATCTTGTGGGGTTGCTCATTGAATTGTACATCTTTGCCTTTAACTAGTTTTTGTTTATTTTTTTCGATTTTTTTTTTTTTTTTTTATAAATTTTATTATTAAGTGGGTCAGGGAAGAAACACTGATTAGGATCACGTAAATGATTCGGTATCACTTCATCATTATAAGGGATAAATTTTGTCAAAAATTATAATATGAATTCAGCATGCATTCATGCCTTTATCAGTTGTCTTGCATTTAGTAGTACACAAATGGGGTATGGATGGTAGAAATTTTATCTTGTGGGGTTGCTCGTTGAATTTTACATCGTTGCCTTTATCTATGATTTTTTTTAATTATTAGGTGGGTCGAGAAAGAAAGACTTTGATTAGGATCATGCAAATGATTCGGTATCACATCATCATTATAAGTGATAAATTTTGTCAAAAATTTTAATATGAATTCACTATACATTCATGCATTTATCAACTGTCTTGCATTTAGTAATACATAAATGGGGTATTGCTCATTGTAATGTACATTATTGCCTTTATCTAGTTTTTTTAAAATTATTATTATTAGGTGGGTTGGGGAAGAAAGACTTTGATTAGGATCATGCAAATGATTTGGTATCACATCATCATTATAAGAGATAATTTTTGTCAAAAAGTTTAATATGAATTCACTATGCACTCATGTGTTTATCAATTATTGTGCATTTAACAATTCACAAATGGGGCATGAGTGGTAGAAATTTTATCTTGTGGAGGTGCTCATTGAATTGTGCATCTTTTCCTTTAACTAAACCTTTTTTTTAAAAAATTATTAGGTGCGTTGAGGAAGAAAGACTTTGATTAAGATCACATAAATGATTCGATATCACATCATCATTATAAGGGATAATTTTTGTCAAAATTTTTAATATGAATTCACTATGCATTCATGCCTTTATTAGTTGGTTTGCACTTATTAGTACACAAATGGGGTATGGATGGTATAAATTTTATCTTATGGGGTTGCTCATTGAATTTTACATCACTGCCTTTATCTAAGATTTTTTAAAATATTATTAGGTGGGTTGGGGAAGAAAGATTTTGATTAGGATCACACAAATGATTTGGTATCACATCATCATTATAAGGGATAAATTTTGTCAAAAAGTTTAATATGAATTCACTATGCATTCATGTGTTTATCAGTTATCTTCCATTTAATATTACATAAATGGGGTATGGATGGTAGAACATTTACCTTGTGGGGTTGCTCATTGAATTTTACATTGTTGCCTTTATCTAGACTTATTTTTTAATTATTAGGTTAGTTGGGGAGGAAAGTCTTTAATTAGGATAACGTAAATGGTTCAGTATCACATCATCATTATAAGGGATAAGTTTTGTCAAAAAATTTAATATGAATTCACTATGCATTCATGCATTTATCAGTTGTCTTTCATTCAGTAGTACATAAATGGGGTATGGACGGTATAATTTTTATCTTGTGCGGTTGCTCATT